>CM071872.1:7328710-7356355 GCA_036759665.1 Gynandropsis gynandra | reverse complement strand
TATTGATTTCACACGTCTTATTCATTAGTCTAATAGCTTTAGAGTCGCATCAATTCCTTGTGTTCGACCCTAGTTGCTACACGATCCGTATCCTTGCGGAAGCGTTAGTCTAGGTAATTTATTACTTGAGTCAACGCACATCAGAATGGTACAACTTATTAACCACTAATGGTGCCGAGTCAATAAACTCAACGTTGAAGAAGTCATAAAAATTTACGATCCTAGGGCTTTTAGATATTTTTTTGGGAAAGACAGTGGAATGGTTCAATAGGTATAGGTTGGAAGCAGCTACCGGTGATGATTCTCAAAAGTTAACACCTTACGTTGAGAAAACGTTACATGCACGGTTTGGACAGGCATCCAAGTATGATGTTATTGAATTGAACAGTCTGAGTGATGAGTATGAGGTGAGAAATGAGATGGGTAGAAGATTTGTAGTGAGTCTTCAAAAAAGAACGTGCGAATGCAAAATGTTTGACGTAGATAAGTATCCATGCAGTCACGCAATTGCGGCAGCACATAAGGTTGGTAAAGGTGACAAGATACCAGATCTATGTTCACACTACTACCTTCGGGAGACATGGTGTTTGGCTTACCAAGAAACCGTGTATTCGGTTCCTGATTGCAGTGATTGGGACATTCCCCCTTCAGTGTCTCAGCATGTGTTTGAACCTCCTATACTGGCTCAGAAAAGGCAAAGTGGGAGGCCTAAATTGAATCGTTATCCTGGACCTGATGAGGCTCTGAGAAGTACCCCATCTTCGTCGAGACAAACCCCGTCTGCTGCGTCGAGACAAACCCCATTTGTGTCGCCACAAACCCCATCTTCAAAAGCCAGCATCACTGCCAGTGTTTGGAATGTGACAACCGAGACAACGCCGACTTCAAAAAAAAGAAAGCCTTGTTAGTTAGTAATTGTGTAATACTATATTATTTGTATTATTTTGATTAAAGTTTTTGGGACTTTCATACTTATAATTCGATAAATTTTTCATTATAATCCGACCCATGCGACCCTCAATTGGATTAAATTAGAACCCATCCGACTCATTCGACCTCATGCGAACAAATATGACTCATGCGACCAATGCGACCTCATGCGAACAAATATGACTCATGCGACCAATGCGACCTCATGCGAACAAATATGACTCATGCGACCAATGCGACCCTCACATGGATTAAATTAGAACACATGGATTAAATTAGAACCCATTCGACATTTTATCATTGTTAATCCGTAAATTCGTCGATTTCGTATGTATTGATCATTATATGCGACTATACGACCAATGCCATTATCAATATGCCATTATCAATTTAGGATCAATATAGACTATAATATAAATAATATCGACATTCGAAAACAATGTTGAATGTATTTTTTGAAATTTTGTCAAACTCATCCGACGAGTTCTTAAAACACTACTATCGCTTTTGTAGCACAGATATTGGTTATACACAACTCAAATAGGGACACATGGGTCATAATCTGTTTTAACCATTGATTGACGTTGTAAATGTATTGTTTTGATTGGTCTGTTACGGTTTATCATTATAAACCCCGTAAATTCGTAGATTTTGCATGTAATGTGACCGTGCGACCCATGCGACCCATGCGACCCGTAATTATTTTGACGTTGTAAATGTATTGTTTGATTGGTTTTTGTCATTTTATCATCTTAAACCCGTAAATTCGCCGAGTTCGCATCTATTCATCAATATATGCGACCGTGCGACCCATGCGACCCTAATTTGTAATTAATTAGTTTGACGTTATAAATGTATTGTTTGCTTGGTTTTGGTCATTTTATCATCTTAAACCCGTAAATTTGCCGAGTTCGCATCTATTCATCAATATATGCGACCGTACGACCCATGCGACCCATGCGACCCTAATTTGTAATTAATTAGCTTGACATTGTAAATGTATTGTTTGATTGGTTTTGGTTATTTTATCATCTTAAACCCGTAAATTCACCGAGTTCGCATCTATTCATCAATATATGCGACCCTCATTTGGAATTAATTAATTCGTAGTCGTAAATTCGTGGATTTCGCATAAATTGATCCTTATATGCGACCATGTCAAACTATTTAATTACAACACGAGGGAAATAGGAACGCTTAAATGGATTGGGTCTATCAGAAGATGGTATGTCAAGTTGGATGGCTCCAGATTCACTGATGGGTGGAAAGATTTCGCCAACGACCTAGACTTAAGTGTTGGGGATTACTTACTTTTCACTCACGATGGTGACATGGAATTCCGCGTCAGCTTCGCCACTCCTGGTCCAAGGATTTTACGAGAAACTGTGGTACCAGTCACTCGTTCGAATCTGGCCACATATGAAGTGGTAAGTGACTTCAATATGGTTTTATTCCTTGCATGGGTAAGGATTTTCACGATTTTTATTCCTTTCTTCGGATGTCGCAGACACTTCCGATAGGGTTTGCGAGGTCGAACGGTCTTTGCCATAGACGGTCTAAGGTATATCTGATGCTAGGATACTCCACGGGGTATCCGGCACGGCTAAGGCCCGTGGCACGTGGTGGCGCTTCCATCAGTAGGGGTTGGAGAAAGTTTTGTCTCGACCATCGACTAACCGAGGGTTGTAACCTCGTAGTCGAAATCTTCGACAGGACCGACTGGAGCATCTGCATAAAATCACTTCATTCATTAGATGCGTATTTCGCGACCCATGCGACCCTTGTCGACTCTCGATGGAAATTGACTCAAATGAACTTTTGAGCTATTTATTACTTACTTGGTGGAACTTCATCAGGAGCAACGACTGCAGTTAGAGGAATGGCGGCGACAGATGCGATATTTTCAATTAATAATGAAAGGTTTGCCAAATCCTCTTCTGCGCCATCTCCACGGACATTTTCAGACTCTGACTCAACCGGCTCTTCGTAAGGACCTGGATATGAACGTTGAAGGAATTCATAGTCTCTAACACTGCCGGAATATTGGTTTCCGGTGCTCGAATCTATCTCGGCAGGTTTTGATTTTGCCTTTTCAGCACCTTTGGGATTTGCCGCCTCTGCTTTTGTATTAGGCAAATGAAACCCGGCATCCCTTAGAAGATCTCTGACAGCGTTGATGATTCTTTTCTCCGACTTCTTTATTTCCTTCACTAATTTCTGCTCCAGTGTCAGCCGGACTGGAGCTTCTTTTCCTTCAGCTTCATCTTCATCCTCGCCTTCTCTTTCAGCATCAGCTTCAGCATCACCATCTCTTTCTTCATCACCTTCAGCATCAGCTTCAGCATCAGCTTCATCATCTTCAAGCTCTATCATTTTTCCCCCACGCTCTTTTTCCTCTTAGTCCCCTTCCCCTTCCCCTTCCCTTTCCCCTTCTTTTCATCTCCAAGAACTGCTTTCCGCGTCAGCAGTTCTTGCTCACGAATGCCCTCCAAACAATGCCCCTTCGAATTTCTACGAATTTGTTCCATCCATATCTGAACATCGGGATCGCATCCCTCATAGTCATCCAGATCACACGCTCTTTTTCCTCTTAGTCCCCTTCCCCTTCCTCTTCCCTTTCCCCTTCTTTTCATCTCCAAGAACTGCTTTCCGCGTCAGCAGTTCTTGCTCACGAATGTCCTCCCAACAAAGTCCCTTCGGATTTCTACGAATATGTTCCATCCATATCTGAACATCGGGATCGCATCCCTCATAGTCGTCCAGATCATAACTTGTAAAGTGTTCATCGCGATCAGCACAAAGAATACTTCGAATATCCTGAAAAACAAAAAATAGTCATTATTACCCTCTGTGACCCTTGTTTTCCTTGTGACCCTTGTATAATTGTTACCTTAGAATCTCCGATCAGCCTTATGACTTCTGCGTACTTTAGGTTAATACTGGGTTTAACCATCTTCTTGCACATTCTTGGGCATGATGGATCCGCATTCTCTACATCAACATACCATCCCTTTCCGCCCAAACTAGGGATGGTTTCGAAAGGAAGTAACTGCAACATTAAAAAAAATCAGAATGCAAAAAGTATGAAAAAATTCAAGTTATTCGAATAATATATACAACTTACCATTAGTGGGATCATGAAACCGCCACAATACCATTTTGGTTTCGGTGATTCCCCGCTAACGTGCTTGCGGCAAGTATCCACAATCTTGTCGAATGTGTAACGCCCCCATGGAAAGTCTTCACAAAATTCCAAATCATCAACCATGTCAATGAGATCATGGCTGATAGAGTTGTCTGATGAAGGCTTGTGATCAATAACTTGCGCCAACAACAACAAAGTTGCCAACCTCTTTTTGTCCTCGTCATTCTTCGCCTTCACAAGCTTTCCAATGATTTGTACGGGGGTCACCTTTCCACGGCCGAAATACTTCCGCCTGAATGTATCACCCCTTTTGGACTCCCATCCTTTGGGATATGGTCCGCAGTTCAATCCGGAAATTAGTGCGTGCTCCACTATAGAGTACCGGATGGGAACACCGTTTAAGACGAACCACAACTCCTTCTTGTCCCGTACAATCACGGAGTGATTTAGGAGGATAGACATTTGAACCTTAGTCAATGTGGAATCACATTGGAAATGGAATAAATGCTTAAATTGCGATTCCTTCTCGAAGTAATGCACGTCGTATTCATCTAAGATTCCTCTCAGCTTCGTTATTGTCTCGTGAGGATAACACTTGGTTGTGATCTTTGGCATTCTGTCCATGTGTTTGAATTGATATACAAACTTCGGCTTTGGGGCCACCTGCAAGACCAATTAATTAAAGAATACATTATACTTCTACCGACTCAAGCGACTCAAGCGACCCATGCGACCCATGCGACTCATGCGACCCATGCGACCCATGCGACCCAACCGACCCTTTGGCTCAACCGACCCATGCGACTCGACTGAACCATGCGACCCAAGCCGACTCACTAAGACAACCGACTCAAACGACCCTTAGATCCCCTGCGACGCTCAAGCGACGATTGCGACCCAAACCGACTCACTGAGACAACCGACTCAAACGACCCTTAGACTCCTTGCGACGCTCAAGCGACCATTGCGACCCAAATCGACTCACTCAGACTCAATAGACTCACTGACACTCACACCCATTTCAAATCAATAAACCATTCTGGGACTCGACAGCCTGCAAACCCTAGAAATCGACGCTCAACCGACCATCGCGACCCAAACCGACCCACTGAGACAACCGACTCTTGCGACTCAACCGACTCACTGAGACTCAACCGACTCATTGACACTCACACCATTTCAAATCAATAAACCATTTTGGGACTCGACATCCTCCAAAACCCTAGAAATCGATCTACTTACACTTATTGACGCCATTGAAGATTGACTCGTGCTCTCTTTTCCACCGCTGCTGATTCTTTCCTTTTCCTTCTTGGCAACTTCGAATTTCCTTCTTGCCAACTTCGAATCGATCCCTCTCAAGTTCGAAATCACTTGTTCTTTCTTTACTCTCCCAGAATGCGGTTTTTCCCACGTTCGAAAATTAAGGGTAAATTTGTCTTTTCTCCAGTTTTTTTTTCCAATTAAATAATTATTTTAGAGAATGATATTTTTGAAGCGTTTTAGTCCTACGAGAGTATACCTGATATTCCGCCCTTCAGACGCACTCTATTATTACATCATCTTCGCCATGTGGAAATTAATTAGCTTCAACACAAAAACTCTAATTCTACATTACCCCATAGTTTTGAAAAGACTTAAAAAAAGACCCTAGCATTTAATTATCGTATACCATTTCCAGTACAGATTGATACAAACGAAACGAGCAACCCCGGTAGAAAGTAACGTTCACAGAAAGTTACAGTGCATCTCCGGAAGATTAGTTGCTTGGGAGCAACTCAAGTAGCCTCCACGGCCGTAGCAAAAGGGCTTCTTGATTCAGCGCCCGGGTTGTCTATCTCCATGGCTGAAGCTCTAGGCGGTGATGGTGGCTGCACCTCAACATCCGGGTAAGCAGCCTTGAACCGTGCTCGGAGACCTTCGTTCACGAGCCGGACACCGTTGAGCTGGTTCCCAAGTGACAACCACCTAACAATAATGTAGAGAATACAATTGTGTGATGCATCTATAATCTCAATGATACATTCCTCTGATTCATCAAGGCCAAATAATTCAGTAGCGTGATAAATCAGTTAATACGGAATTACCCGGCTTGAGTATTGTGCATACGAGCAAATAATTCGAGCTTTCTTGCTCTCGGCATTACCCTCTCCAACATAGCGTACATCTGCAACAATAAAAAATTATCGGTTGTTACAAAATTCTAAATCATGCTTAGTATGTGTTTATCGGAACCATGACAAACCTCGTCTGGCTTTCGACTTGTCTCTCTGACCTCCGCAACAATTACATCTGTGTCGATGTTTCTGTTCACATCTGGATTCCCTTTGATTCCAACAAGACAATGCTCTTTGCTATGGTTGAGCCAATGACCGGTCCGTCCTGTTCGAATGATCCGCTGAAGCTGGTTTGTCTTTACCCATATAATCTCTTCCACTCGCTTGTATCCCCAAAGTTCCAAACTGTACAAAAAATCGAAGAGCTTACCATTCAAAATGCTTCTTTCAATGTTTTAATTTCGAGTAAAAAAAGTATAATACACAAGGATAAAGATCGAACAGCGTACCATTCGCGGCCTAGCTCCATCGCACGTCCAGTGACCCACAAAAATATCAAACCATCAGTCTGTAAAGATGGCACATTGAGTGTACGCATCTCGTCATCAGCCATCGTCCCATATGGTAGTTCCATGTGAATGTCCCACGGTGGATCAGCCATTATAACACCGAATGTCCCCAAAATGTCCATTCTAAACGATCGGATATCACAGTTGATCCACTGTGCTTCCCCGAGTTCTACTTCTGAACAGTAATCTGCACGTGGTGGTTTCAACGGCTTCTCAGGACCCGCCATCCCAGTGTCAGCTGTTTGATCAAGCTCGTAATGAACGTATTTGCAGGTCTAACAAAACAGTCCCATCTCAGCTTTTGTTCGCAATAAGAAATCCATCAGAGAGACAAGAAAGGTATTGGTATATGAAGTACCTTCATGTGACGGCATGTATCAAGAAAGGAGCAATCGCCTAAACTGATATCGGTATGTGGAGCAATTAGTCGACGGAAATGCCGCTGAAAAAATGTAATATACATAAACATTCAGCCGTGCATCGATGCACAAATGCAAGTGATTAAAACTCAAGTTGCACAGAAAGAATAATAATACGAAACCGAAGTTTATTTATCAAACCTTGTTACAGGCTACAAGGGAACTGGACTGAAGACGGCAATCCTCTTTAGTTAAATATCTGCAGTAATACTTAACTTGTGATCCTCCTTTGCTCTTAAACTGCAAAATATTACAAGAACAGACCAGTCACTCACAAGAACCAAGTTTGATAAGAGGACAAAATTGAAAGAAGGCGGAAGAAAACATCTAAATATAATGAAGCTAGAAACCGTAGATGTAACAAAGATCTTTCATCAATTAAACTAAGATAGACACGCAACAAATTCCCTATGTTTCTTACAGAGAGCACATTGCTGTCAAAACACCATGATGCGTTGAAGCTAGATGTAGTATAAAAATCGATACAGAGCCTCCGACCCAAACCAACAGACTGCAGGAAAGGCATAATAAGGTATTCATGCAATGCCAGATCATTGTAAGTGTTGATCAGATTACCTTAGCTGCAGTCGCAGCTTCCTTGGCAGTGGGACGGTGGATGAGGTCCAGCAACTCTTCGCCGGTCCTCGATTGTTGCATCTCCCTGAAAGATTTCTTGCTCAGAAGAGCCTCGACATCCTTTACATCTTCCTCTTCACTCCTCAGCTTCTGACCCGTCGCCTGCCGTGGTAGTGGCGGTGGTCTCCCAGCGGAAAAACCCATTATCCCCATAGGATGATGCATTCCCATCATGCCCAGTCCTCTTGGTCCCCCCATCATCGGCCTGAAACCCATATTCGGGTCACCCGGACCCGTTCCCCACAAATCGGGTCTCGGAAAAGGAGCTGAGCCAGCAATTCCAAATCCGCCACCGACTGTCAGATTCTTATCTCGATTTGGGGTTTCTAGAACCCGAGTCGACTCGTTGTTGCCCTGCGAGCTTTCTGGTAGTTCTTTGAGCAACCTGGTTCGGTCAATAGCCAAGACCATGACCCGGGACTTCCCACTCACCTCGAACTCCTCCAGCTCAACCGACCCATTTTCCTCCGACATCGACCGAAGCGCTGTCTCGACGGCGAGAATCGGCCCGGTCTCGCCACCCAGGTCCCGAAGCGCCGCCTTCTCCGCCGCAGTCGCGTTCGGATCGTTCTCCAGCTTCCTTAGCACCGTCGACGAATCCGTCGGCGAGAAAGGTACTCGCTGCAGCAAACACTCCGCTACGGCCGCTCTCACCAACGCCATGGGACTTCCACTCGATCCATCGGCCTCGGTGGCGGAACCCGCAGCTCTCCGATCCGAATCATCGAGAACAGCTTTCGGGTCATGAGCTTGTCGGACTCCGGTAAGTAAAGCCGGTTGGTGCTTCTCATCCTTCGCATCGGGTAGGGAAGGCGTCGGGACGAAGGGTCGGTTCGTGAAGGAGGAGATGAGTCGAAGGGAGAGGTCGATCTTTAATGGCGGATACGGTCGCGCTATCGCCTCTCTCCGATTCGGTTTCCATGGTTGCCCAAATTTGGAAGATTCAGATACATAATCAACCGAGTCTCCGATAAAAAGCCGTACAAGGGTTTAAGAAAACAGCGTCTCCAAGCTAAAAGTAAAAGTAGGGGTGCGATACAGGCCGGGCCGGCCCGAACTCGATCTGAGCCCGAAAAATCTGAATTTTTGCGGTTCGGATCGGCTTGGCCCGAATGTGATCGGACCTAGAATATACAGTCTAGAATCCGGTCCAATGGGTTTTCGGTGGATTTGGATTGGGCCTCGGGCCTAAAAAAATTAAAAAAATTTAAACAAATCTAAAACATTAAATTAATTCATACGAATCCAAAATTCACGTTAACAAACTCTGAAATGCTTATCAAATCAGTATAAATCTAATAGTCTAAAACATACATCAACAAAGATTAAAAATTATTCCATATAAATCCATAAATGAAAAAACAAAAATCCAAACAAATTTGACTTGAATCTCTTGCTCTTCTGGTTTCACCATTTGAACTTCTCTCGGAGATTACTACAAAACAAGAAAATATGACCAAATACCCTTATATTAACCTACAATCTTATTTAGTAAGTGAAGTACCAATTATTGGCGTTCTTATGTCGAATACATTACTTATTTTATGGCACTGCTACGAAAAACTCAGATCGTTTTAGCATGTCTTAAAAAGGTATTCCATTATTCCATGTTCTCGGTCCTACCATTCCTCGTCTTCAACTGACTAGAAGAACAGACTCACAAAAACGTGTTAAGTGATTTAGGCTCCAACGAGAAGAACAGACTCACAGAAATGTGTTAAGTGATTTACATACCATTAGACGAATCGATGTACAATCCTCAGCCGACAAAGAAGATCAGAAGCGCGAGAACACAAAAAAAGATGAGGAGCAAACAATGGTGGATCGAGATCCGCCACCATCTCTAGTCTGGTTAACTCCAGACAATCCTCGCTTTAGCGCTATTCCTGTTAGAAACCCTAAATCAAGCAACAGAAATGACCAGAAACGGGACCACAATAACCAAACCAAAACGAGCAATGAGGCTGAGATCGAGCGAGACGACTACGACCACGGGGGAGGAGGACCGAGAGGCAAGAGCACTGAGGCGGTGGAGGAGGACGAGGAACAACAGAGAGATACGACTGCAATGCGGGGGGAGGAGGAACGGCCCTCGTCGTGGATGACCGGACCGACGACGACGTGACTAGTGAGGAGGAACGACAGAGAAAATTTAGGGTTTGTAAGTAAGGCTGAGACGGTAAATGGTCACAATTTTGGGGCCAGCGTTTGTGAGTCGCGGGCCATTTTCGGGCTCGGGCAGCACGCGGGCCAGCGAAAGTCCGAAAGTCGGGTTGCCTCCCGATAAGCGCTTGTTTATCAGAGTATAATGAAAATAAAATAATAAACTTAAAATACAAAAAAAAAGTCACTTCAAGAATGACCAAATGTTGGTTTTGTTGGCTTATAATACCAAGTTGAGCAGAAGATCCAACGTTAAGCCATTTCCTAAAGATTTGAACTTGCTTTGATATGTGATGTGTGGGATCAGAGGTTTTAATTTTTCCAAGACCACTCTACCGCAAGTATACGGTTCGTGTAGTACAAGAGTCGAACTCTGGGGATTGAGTGCAGCGTTAGAACTAAGATATCACGAGAAGAAGATCGATCAATATAAGATTATTAAATGGGAAAGTAAAGATAATAAAGGATGACAAAGCTAGACTCAACAAGATAGAGTACCATGGGCTTCGAGAATACCGGAACATGCAATGGATGTTTTTAAGGATCATAAAGTCGGTTTGTATCAATCGATGGGGAACTAATATCTAATCCTCTACCTAGGAAATCAACGTCACTCATCTCTCGATGTAGCTCGGAACGTCTAGATGCATGAAGACCAGTAGGGAACTCTACCCCTAATGCTAGAAATGACTTGGCATAAGCCTAAATCTCCTCCCTAGGAAATCAACGTCACCCATATCCCTATGCGGTGCGGAACTTCTAGATGCATGACGAACGATGGGGAATTCAACCTCTAATGTCGGATGGGAACTCGACCTCTATAAACGGAAATGACTTGGCGTAAGCCTAAATCCTCTATCTAGGAAATCAACGACACCCATATCCTTTCCTCTATCTAGGAAATCAACGTCGCTCATATCCCTATGTAGCGCGGAACTTCTAGATGCATTAAGAACAATGGGAATTCTACCTCGATTATTACCGTTCCTAAATAGATTAACGGATTGGCCAAATTCTCGTTAACCTAATTCATTCGAAAGTTTATTCACGAGACTCAAATCTGACTCTCTCAAGCCTAGACAAATCTCTAATCTCCTTCAAACATGCTTAACCTCAGTAGAATAGATCTAGTCTTATCCTAACTTGAAATCAACAACGTATGAAGGCATTACGCACGAATCGAACCATTCAATTCAACAAAAACGAAATCAAGCATTAATAACTTAAACAATCCAATACATTGGCATCCCTAACCCATGGCAACGATAACTACTCAGAATACATAGAGAAGCAAACAAAAACGAAGTAAGTGTTCGACTCCCCTATCATCCCGAGCGTAACCTCCGACGAATCCTTCGGTTGCCCGAAGTCTCCTTCTTCGGCCGTGCTCTCTCTCTTCTCCTTTGCCTGATTCGTCCCCCTTGTTCTCTTCACGTCCCCCTTTTGTCTAGTACGAATCCTAGCTTTAAAAGGTCTCTTTTCTCTTGAATTGACCGTTCTAAAATCAATGAGGTTGTTGAGAAATTGGTCGTTCTAAAATCAAGGAGTTTGTTGAGAAAAAGGTGGACCAGACAAGTCTGGTTCGAATCCTAACTCTAAAAGGTCTCTTTTCTCCTGAATTGGACGTTCTAAAATTAAGGAATTTGTTGAGAAAAATGGGGACCTGAGCGGGAAATCTCTCAGCGAAATTCTGGTCCATTTTACAGCCCGATCGGGTGCACAAACACAGCCCGAGCGGGCACACTTCATGCCCGAGCAAGCACACTTGCAATTGCTCTTTTTGCTCCTTTCGCTCGAGGTTTGAGTGTTCCGTTTTCTTCCTTGGCCGTGCACATGAGGTATCTTGTCATTTTGACACGTTTTCGGGTTGGAATTGCTGTAATCATTCGTGTTTTCCTTCATGTCTTCATTTCCTACACAAAACACGAAATGTAGATAAAAGCCTCGAATATGCTCAATAACTCGGTAAAGCCATGAAATCTAATCAAAACTAAACCTAAGAAACATGTAAATACTACGACGGATAACGTGTTATCACCAGTCCGACCCGAGCCGAATTTTGCGGGCCCAAATTTTATAAACCCGAGCCCGGTCCAATTGTAAACATGCCTATAATTTTCGGCCAAAATCCGCAATTTTTCGGACCGGGTTCGGGTCGGGCTTGAAATTGAAATCCCTAGCTAAAAATGTCGTTTCGGCTCAAGTATTTAAATACAAGGTCTAATTATACAAGAAATTGCATAATTATTTCGAGTTTATATTAGAAAAAAAGATTAAAAAGGAAATATTTTTTTGAATTTTGATTTATTAATGTATCTAATATTTATAATAATACAATAATTACTTGTAAAATGTATAGTTCTTTGATTTTTTTTCTAATAAATTGATTAGTAGGGTGCTAATTAGGTTGATTCAGTCCAACCCAACTCATTATGAGTTGAGATTTTTCAGATAAGTCCAGACCACTAAAAATTGCGGATTATATGAGTTGATTTTTTTGTTTACAATTATATAATAATTTATTAATAAAATGTCAAAAAATCATAAATAATTCAAACAATGTCTAAAATTTTAAATAAAAATATCTAAATACATTATAAATATTAAAACATAAAAATAATTCATAAACAATATAGAAAATCCAAATAAAAATTTAAAATTCTAAATAAAAATATTTTATCTTCAATCTTTATGTTATTCATTATTCATAACGATAAACAAAACAAGAATAAATATATAAATCAAAATAATATATTAATCAATACTAAAAGATGATTCTGAAACAACAGTAGTTATAGGAATACATAGCACATCACAAGCCATGTATGCCAACTCACGGTATCGATGTCGATATCCTTTCAATAGCCTAAGACGTCCAAATCGGGATAATCTGACATTCTCAATTTCTCTTCATCCAAATATATATCCAAAAGTGATTTGCCTTCTTCTTCATTCGTCTTAAAAATATCATCAAATTCATAAAAATCATATCATAATAATAACTCCAAATTAATCAAATAAATTATATTGAAGATATAATTAAACTTAAAATATAAATAAAGTAGAAAACTTACTTCAAGAATGCTCAAATGTTGGTTTTATTAACTTACAAAACAAAGTTGAAAAAATAATAAAAAATATTATAAATATATTTTATTGCTATATATATATATATTATAATATATGTAATGTATTTTTAGTTTTGGTCCACGGTTTGACCCGTAGCTCATATGGGTCGACTAAAAATTTAGCCTAACCCATGAACCCATTTTATATACATGTTAAAAAAAATTCAAGCCAACCCGCACTTATACGGGTTGGGTTAGGATCAACGCATGGGTTGACGAACATTAGCACCCCTAATCAAAATTGTCGTTTTGGTATATTTAGTCTAATTAGTTCATCTATATGAAGAGACTTGGTAGAGGATGCAAACTTGAGTCTTTCATAGAGAGAGCTTTGCCTATCCATAGACCGTTCTCGAGAAGTTTTATATTAACCTGTAATCTTCGGTTCCTATGACCCTTGAGAATCAACATGGTAGTATAATGTCTCATATATAGTTATATGAACACGACTCCGGTGTTCGAAAGTTTTACGATATTCGAACTCAAAATTGAATGGATACTATTATTCTATTTCATCAAATTTGTGATATACGAATATTTTAAAAAATTGTTCGGACCGGAAACAATTTTAATATTAAAATATATATTGTTTCTATTTCGAGTTCGAATATCTTTAATTTCATGTACGTGATCTACACCAAATCTAAAACTGATGATATTTTCATACATATCATCAAAGTTAAAAATATTTTTGTGAGATTATATATATAATATATATTCGAGCACTCGTCTATAATAATTAAAAAAACTTAAACCTGCGAATGTTATAATTTTATTACCTGAACTCCAACCTTAATATTTGGAACATCGCAATGCTTTGAAACCTTTGAGAATTGTGTTAGAACATACATTCAAACCATACTAATCCGTGAAGGGTGACTAACGAATACCATATGTTTTAGAAACCCTTATAATTGCTTTTGATCTTGTATAATCTTAGGCACACAAGATAACCTAAAGAAATTGTTTGAGAACATTTGCCTTGTAAGAAGTTGAAGAGTTGAGAGGTTGAAGAGTCTTACATATATATATATATATGCTATAATATATAAATATATTATGCATTTATGGAAATTAAATAAGTTGGATTTGTAAATAAAAAAGAAGAACTTGGACTTGGACTATCAAAATTGTGAGTTCGGGCTTGAGGCCATGACATAATCAATATCAAAGGTTGACATTCAATTGGTTGATGAGTTTTATATTTTTTTCTTTCTTTCTTCGACGAATAGTATTCAAGAGTTGTTTCTCTTGATCATGAGATACAACATTTGGAAAAGTTACTGAAAAAACAAAATGTTCATCTCAAAACTGATTTTTGGTTTTAGATAATGCATGTAGATGATGCTTTAAGGTGAATGTAAAACATAACGAAAAACTAAATCTTCTTATCTTATTAAAATTTTCGAGAGAAACACTGAGTAGTTATGACATAAAAACTTCAAATTTTCTGTAATTGTTGTATCCTCAAGGCGAACAACGAAAAAATATAGTTGCTTAATATTATTCGTATTACTTAATTGTTTTCTTTATTTCTCTTGTATGCTTCTCTAGTACTGGTAGGCTTATTCGTCGTTTTATCTGGTTTCTTAGTCTTCTTCGGCGTCTTCATCCTTTTGTAGCCTTTTTCAACGTGGTATGCTTTTGATATGTTTCTTTGGTTGTTTAGTTTTCTTCGTCGTCTTCATGCTTCTTTGCTTGGTAGTCTTCTTCGTCGTGGTATGCTTATGCCAAAAGCCTTATGGGTTTTCAGATCAATCCAATGGTTGAGATTACCCACACTACTAAATTCCAAACGGAATTTATGGACTAAACAGTCCGCCTCTAAATTTCCGGACGGATTAGGGACAGAAAAATAAATCTGTATGTTATCCGTGCGCAAATTTGCGGACCGAAAAGCGATCCCTGATTCGTTCATGATTGCGGATATATTGGAGATGGAATCAAAAGATGTTGCGGATTAGAGATTGTGTCCAACGACGTCTGTAATTTACGGACGGTAACAGTGTCCGTCCGCAAATTTGCGGATGGTAAGAGCATACGTCCGCAAATGTTAAGGACGACGACAGTGCGCGTCCGTAAATTATAAGGACGGTTTAGGATTTAAGGACGTATTCGGGATGGTTCATCGAGAATTATTTGTCTTAGCTCGTAATTCGTCCTTAATCAGTCCAGAAATTATCTATTTAACCCCTCCTCCTTCCATCCGTTTCTCACACATAGTTCTCATATATTTCTCTACATATCTTGTTATCGTTTTTTATTATAATGACATCATCGTCGAATTCGAATATTTTTCGTTTCTAGACAGTGTATGTATAGAAGAATCGATCAAAAAACTCAAGGTGTATCGAAGGAGTTTATAGAAGGCGTTACGCAGTTTATGACAATGGCGACAAATCAACAAGTTTATAAAGAAACTGGTAAGTTGGTTTGTCCATCCGTCAAATGCAAAAAATGAAATATTCGCTAATGAGAGAACATTTTGGAATCATCTTTATTTAAGAGGGTTTACTCCGTATTATTTTATTTGGTTATATCATGGAGAGAATTTTGCACCACGACCTAGTAATGTTGTGGAAAATTTTAGTAGGGGTATTACACAACATGAAGTGTTTGAGACTTCTCAAGATGTAGAAATGAACCCTTATGTGGAATGGTGCAAAATGTATTCGTTGAAAGAAACATATGTGAAAATATTGAAGAAGATCCGAATGAAGAAGCAAATTTTTTTTTAAATGTTAGAAAGTGTTAGGCATCCACTTTATGATGGTTGTAGAAAGTGCTAGGTATCCACTTTATAATTTGGCCAAATTACTTTTAAAACCCGAAAAAACCTTAAAACCCAAACTACTTAAAACTCAAATAACCCGAATAACCCAAATAACCAAAATTACCCGAAACTCAACCAAGTCGAATAGTCCGAATAACCCAAACTACCTGAATTATTCAAATTCCCCAAATATAATTCGGATCTTATACTACAAAACCCGAACAACTCTAAATGAACCTAACCTGAAAAACATTCGAATTTAATCCGAATCTAGTTTTTCAATACCCAAAAAATTCGAATTTGAGTCGAAACCCGAAGAATCAGAACCGAAATCCGAATTGGATACCCTTACTTCAAATCAATTGTTTTTAATGTGAAGCCACTATTATGAAATCCCTTTGTTCCAATTGAGTCTAATATATGTGCCACTTAATTAACCCAATCACCACACTAGTGTGAATTCCGTCTGATGAGGAGTTATAATATTTGATTTTAAAATAAAAGTTTAAACTAAAAAATTATCCATGCGAGAGTTGGACAAATAACGAATATTTGTGAATATCCGACTATTTGTATTTGTATTCAACGAATATCTAGATTTACTATTTGTATATTTATTTGTATTTGTAGACTCTAATATCTGTAAATACGAATATCTGCCAGATATACGAATATCTGGCGGATATCCGTATCCAAACCTAATTTTTTTAATGTAAAAGACAAGACTTTTAATAGAAAAACCAATAATCATTGAACATAATCTAAAACTAAATTTCAAATCACACAAAAATACAAAATATATAATATAAATAAAACAAAACATCAAATCTTCAAATCCATCTCCACATCAGTTATTAAAATTTAATTTTGTCGATGACTCTACTAATATCGCCAATTCACTAATACAATGAAACGAACAGTTAGATTATCATATTAATACATTAAAATAAAACTAATATGAAACTTATATATTTAATGAGTTCTTTTTTATATATATTGCAATGTCTCTATAACATTATACAACCTATTTGAATAAAAATATAAATTTAAGTGCAAATTAAAGCTTCAACAATATTAGTTATTTTAATGTATTTGATATTTTAGTCCCCCTATCATAAATATATCATATATTTGTCTATATATTTATATAATGATTGTCAAAATAAGATTAATAGTGTTTTTCATTTACACTTTGATCATTAAAATCAATTTTGCTATATATATATATATATATCTATATTAAATAAATTGTTTATTTAGTTCTTATGAATAAGAATAATTCGGATAATTGAGTCTACTATTTGTCTTTATATTTGTATTTGTCGAATATATAATTTCCAATATTTGTATTTGTATTTGTGCCAGCGTATATTCGAATTTTCGGTTCGAATACGAGTCAAATACAAATATTTTGAATATTTGCCTAACCCTGTACGAAAGGTAGAAACAATCTTATTTTTTATTAGGGGTAACTTCAAAAATACCTTTGATATGTTAATAGGATTTCAATTCTATCATTCTTTTAAAAAATTAATTTCAAATTTACCCTGAAAATATTGATATTTCCAAATTGTCCATGTGACATGTGCGACCCATGCGATCCTTGTTAACCATACGATCTATGCGACCTTTGCGACCCAAACAACCCATGCGATCCTCGAAAATCGTTCAAAATCGTTGGAAATCACTGAAAATCGCTCGAAATTACTGGAAATTACTGAAATCGCTCGAAACCGCTGAAAATTGCTCTCAACTTCGAAATCGCCTCACTCATTCCTCTCAACTTTGAAATAGTTTCGTTTTAAAATAATGTCAAACTGTATATATATATATATTTTTTAAAATAAGGATACATATGTTTTTTTCTATTTTTATTAGATTTTTTAAGATATATGCGAAGAAAAAACTCTAAAAATATGTTTGATATTTTGGCTTTCTTTATTAATTATTATTATTATTATTATTATTATTATTATTATTATTATTATTATTATTATTATTATTATTATTATTATTATTATTATTATTATTATTATTATTATTATTATTATTATTATTATTATTATTATTATTATTATTATTATTATTTCTACCGAATAACCTGTTAAACGAAGTGCTAATGATCCATATTAGAGATAAACAAATATTAGATTACAATGGAAAATTAATATATTAGAAATTAAAATATAAATACAAATAATTAAATTCAAACGTAATTATTATAATTAAAATATCTGAACTATTTATATCCAATATATTAAATATATAAAAAATATATATTAAAAATAAATAAAAAATTAATTGTAAATACTTAAAAGATACCATTTTAATTTTATAATAATTAGTCAAATCCATATATTACATTCAATTACAATTCATTTATTATGTTTATAATGATTTATATGATATGACTAGTAATTCTATTACGATTATACTGAGTATATCATAGCGGCTTACCAAACTAAAAGTACCAAAAAGAAAATCAAATTATCTTGAACATGAATGTGATGATACAAAATGAATATCGTTGAATTATAGAACAGGAAAAACTAAAAACAAATAGAAAAGCAAACAAAAACAAAACAGGAGATGGGAAACATCGTCAACAGCAGAAACTATCATCTGTCTTCTTCATTGTCTTCATCTTCCTCTTGTTGGAGTTTGTAGCAACTAAAGTGATCAACCTTGAACTTCCACTCGCCTTTCACCGCATCGTACGATACAAACTCAGCACCCTGTTCCTCGGCTTTTCGCCTCAGCATCTCCTTATACTTCTCCACCTTCGCCCCTTCACTATACTGCTTCCCGCTCTTCTTGTCGAAACATTTTATGTTCAGTAACGTTACCTCGGCGGGTTTATTCAGACCTTGCCCCACTGGTGGTTTCTTGCTCTCATCCATGTAAACAATCACTTCCCGATTGTTGAACTGCACCAGCGTCTCCAGATCGAGCCTGCGCACGTCTGTCTCTCCCAGGAACTTAATGCTTCCATAACCATGTCGCCCCACCACAAAGTCCTTGACACCTTTGCAATATCCTGTTTGAGCTCTTTCTTTTGCTGCCAGTTCTTGTATACGAGGTTCTGTGTAATAATCAGATCGTCTCAGCTTTGGCATTAGTGCCTCAATATCTGCGCCGTGCTCGTAAACTATGGCTGCCTCCCCAGCCCTATGTCCGCTTAGGGTTTGGTATGCACCGTCTTTCCGCAGAGCATGATCCACGTGAGTGCCGTTCGGTTTCTGATTTGCTTTCACTGGATGAGCTCTTTCTCCAGCACTGCCATTTTCGCCAACAGTATCTGCAGAGTATTGTCTGTCAGGGTACCCATACAGCACAAGCAACAATCAGAACATATAAATATTTTCATTTGCTTACCCTCTTTATTACCTGCATCAATGACTCCTTGAGAGCTCTTACCTGAAGTTTGGAAGTAATATTGTGAAAAGGGTCAGAATAGATCAATCTCGCAACTGAGGAAATCAAAACATACACCACATTGATGATCGAACATGGGTCAACTCGACCCAGTGAGCCTCCTGGTATCAAGAGATTGAAGTTCAACCCAATACACCCCAACGAACAAGATCACTTACTCATCAGTTAGAGCAATATGTAGTTTTCTGATTCCAAGGATCCTTGAACGGTTCTGAATTTGAATAGCAACTACCGTTTTGAGAAGCAAAACTAGTTCCTAATGGAATTCTCACTTTGTTCACTGGATCCAAGAGCAACCAAGCTAATATCTGCGAAGAATGTAAGCAAGCTTACCGTTCTCATGTACTGGGGCAGGGCTGTCTTTTGGAGGTGCTGATTTAGCTCTTGAAGACCACTGTTCGACTGGGCGTATAACTAGAGCTCTGGGGTTTTCCCTTGGGATGAGAAGAGCATCAGCCTTTGGTGTGTTGGAAGTCTCCTCGTCATCACTGAAAAATGGAACCTGCAAAGTGATATAAGGCACACAGGTACAAAGCATATCAATAACAATAGTTATTACGATTGAAAGTGACATTCAATCTGAGAGGAAATTCACAAAAACAAGGCATGCCTTTGGACCATCATCTCCGGGACGGTACTTCCTTGCTGGCAACCTAACCCTTCTTTGCAAAAGGTGTCGAGAAGTCAGGAGAGATGAGAATCTAACAGGAGCAGGTTTGTCAACGACCTGAGGAAAATGCGAAACATAAGGATTAATGCGAGGTTATAGGGGAAGGAACCATCTAATCTCATCTTAAGTGGGGACTTTCCCCATATGGTACATAGTTCATGTAAAAATTGCAAAAAAGGTAGGAAAAACTGTACTGAATGGATGCATGAATTTCGAGATGCCAAATTGATTCTCATGCAGATTCTACAAGTATAGTAAATCAAGCCTGTGGAAACTAGATAGAGCTTTCCAGTGAAACAGTAGCCAGGAGGAAGCAGTTAAAAGAACCAAACATTGAAACGCCAACCTTCCATCTAAAACAATAGCATCGCCAGAACACATCAAAACAGACATTATATGCACAACAAATTCCTACAGAAGATGCTTCAAGTCCAAACGCCTAACAACATTATTATAAGAGATAACTTAAAAATACACAATCTATCAGGAAATTTATCTTTACAAAAATGAAGGTAAAAAAGCAAGTAATGTATTTTCTCTAAAATGAGAAAGGGTGGTAGTGTTGAAGAAGGATAGAATAAGCTTACAGGCATATTGGAGATTCCATATTGAATGGTAGGTGCAGTTCCACCTTGAGTTATTGATATCTGAGGCATAGCAGGAAGCGTCCCAAAAGGATTTGTGACAGCGACTGGTTGCAAAATAACAGAGCTCTGTGAGGCAGACCTGTTCAAACAAGGAAAAATTACAAATGAAGCTCTACCGGTGCAACTTCTATAATAAAACCTTACTGTCGGGAAGAACATCTGCAAATGCAGATGCTTTCTGTACCAGTATGTACAACTTCATTGTTTACGCATTAACCCACACAAAACTCTAGGCATTAAGCATCCATCTTTGTGAGAGTGCGTGAGATAACTTTATAAATGCACGTGTCAATATGACATATCTCTGAACATATACATGTCAAATAGATAACAGAGCGACGGAAAGAAAATGGTTAACACTGATGTCAAAAAGACCATACGGTTGCCCAAAATTGCCTTGACTGAAAATGCCTGATCCACCACCAACTCCAGCTGCAGTAGCTTTAAAACATACATATTCAAGAGTAAGCATCAAACAGTAAAGATTATCATGTCATATAATTAAAGTGTTTCGGATGATCACAATACCAAGCTGAGTTTGACCAAAGCCCCCAAATGGAAAACCAGCAGATGTCTGAGCTGGCTGAGCAGGTTGAAAGGGCATCACAGCAGAAGGCTACAAAAACATACAGAAAATATTAAAACTCCAAAATTCAAGAGTAGCGAGGCCATGTATGCATGACTATAGATACAGAAGAAGAGGAAATGAAATTAACACAAGGAGAAAAATTATGAAGAAAACATACCGCTCCTAGTGAAATGGAAAAGAAAAAAAAATCAGATGAACAGTAGTGAGAGAAAATTACTGTTGCTCCAAAGGGAGAGCTAGTAGAGGTAGTTAAGGATGAAGAGCTTGAAAACAAGCTACCAAACCCGGCAGAAGGTGTACTGAAAAGACTAGTTTGGCCAAACGCAGGAGTACTACTCTGTCCAAATGTCCCAAAGGCAGAACCAGTCTGCCCAAAAGCAGAGCCAGTCTGTCCACCCGAAGGGGTTGAGCTGAACAGAGAAGGTGCTTGACTGGAAGCAAAATTTAAGCTACTGCCAAATGCTGGAGTTGTCCCCTGAGCAGGAGTTGAACCAAATATTGATGGAGAAGAAGCGAATGCAGGTGTACTCGATGAACCAAATAACGATGAAGATGTACTTGATCCAAAAGCCGAGGACGATCCAAAAAGGGATGTGGTAGTTGAAGAGGTTGATCCAAATGGGTTGGATGATGATGTTGTAGCAAAGGGAGAGGAACCAAAAGTTGAGGTAGCCATTCCAAAACCTGAACTGCTAAAAGTCGGAGTTTGGGGGGCAAAAGGATTAGCAGGTGTTGAGCTGGAAAAAGGATTCGACGATGTCTGACCAAATGCTGATGAAGACGCAAAAGGATTAGCCTGAGAAGTTGTCACACCAAATCCAGTACCTCCAGGAGACTGACCAGCAGGCTGTGGTCCACCTGAGTATTAAAATGAAGGTGAAGAAAATAAAATAATTTATTAAATAAACAAAAAGATCAAAGTAATGGATTGTAAGGGTTTCAGCTAAAGAACCTTTATCTCCTCGCTGGTAATCTTCCCACCTCAGCTCCTCGTGGCTTTTATCTCTATACACCGGCATGGCACAAATAGACTCTAGCTTTCCAGCCGGTTGAGTACCAGTGCCAGTTTCAGCCTCAGTTGTAGGTGTATAAGGAGCAACCCTACTACCACCTTGTTGACCCCCAAAAGCTGATTGACTAAAACCAGAACCTCCAAATGTCGGTGTTGAAGCCTGTGCACCTGCAAAAAGATCAAGTGTACAGATTTTGTCACATTTTATTCAAATGGATGCAACAAGAATTACCACTGTGCACATTTCAAGAAAGAAATAAGCAGGCATAAGCAGGACATACCAAAGGGGGAGCTTTGGGCTCCAAAAGAAGATGGTGTGGAACCAAACGCGCTGCTACCAAAGGCAGAAGCAGATTGACCAAAAGCTGGTGCAGATCCAAAACTAAAAGATGGAGTACTCGATGCACCAAAAGCAGAAGTACTGGATGCTCCAAAAGCAGGAGTGCTAGATGCCCCAAAGGCAGGAGAGCTCGAAGCACCAAAGGCTGGAGTACTTGATGCACCAAAGGAAGGAGTGCTTGGAGCCCCAAAAGCACTTCCAGAACCGAAAGCAGTACCACCAAATGTAGGTGTGCTTGATGCACCAAAGGCCGGCGTGCTCGATGCACCAAAGGCCGGTATGCTCGATGCACCAAAAGCCGGCGTGCTCGATGCACCAAAGGCAGGTGAGCTTGTAGCACAAAAGGCTGGCGTGCTCGTAGCACCGAAGGGTGTAGATGCACCAAATATACTGCTACCAAATGCAGGTTGTGATTGCGGTGTGGAACTACCAAAAGGACTTGACTGAGGTGTTGAAAAGCCAAAAGCAGGCTTCTGGCCAAATACAGATGACCCTGAAAGATGGAAAGGGCATTAATGTAATTCATCAACTGCACGCTGTAACTAAGGAAAAGGAAAACCCAAACAAAAACACAAGAGTACATGAGAAACTGGAACTTAAAAAGGGAAAAAACTGCACAAGAAACAATTCAAGAGTTTATACTTGGTGAAGGGAAACAAATAACAAGCAAACCGGAAATTGATGGGGAGGTAAAATCCAGAATATTAATTTGGAAAGCAGTAACGAATACTTTTCTCAACACCAACAAAATCATGTATCGGTATCCTATATCTAACAGCCTACTACAAGCATAGAGACACCATAACCCATTTATTAAAAGCTTATTGTATTTATTACTTTACCCTGGAGGAATGTCTATTGAGATTAAAATCTTGAATACATCGAGCAATTCAACTTTCTAAGCAATGTCGCAGGGTATACCTCTAACTATGCCATAAAATCTATATAAGGTACTTACCACCAAATGGTGAGGATGAACTGCCAAACGCAGGAGTTGAAGATGCTCCAAAGGCAGGAGTGGAGCTTCCAAATGCAGGTGATGAAGACGCTCCAAAAGCTGTAGTGGAGGAAAAGGGAGAAGACGATTGGGGGGCACCAAATACTCCGGTTGAAGTACCTCCAAATATAGAACCCCCTGTCTGTGCGTTGAAAGGAGTAGAGGTACCGAAGGGTTTTGGAGCAAAGGGATTACTACTTGCATTACTGGTCTGACCAAACACCGATTGAGACCCAAATGGGCTACTAGATGACTGCCCAAAAGCTGTTTAACAATATAACCCGGATCAGTTTGTTTCCATCTAGGTATTACAAGAGAAATAAATAACCACGCTAATTCAGAAACATTCTTAACTAATTCAGAACCACTCTTAATAACGGTAGAAACTGGAGCTGGCTGGATAAAAAGCGAGCAAAGCAGAATAATATGAAACTTATAGAAAACAGAAAAACTTACGGTTCGTTGAGCCAAACATCTTGTTCTATAGATTCACAGCCCTTGAAACAGCCAAGGCAATTGGAGCTTCGCAATGGTAAAAGGAAAGGATAAACCGTAAGGAATGAGGAAAAACAGAACCAAAAAAGGGAAGAAACAAGCAATGTACATACAGGAAGTACATTCATAATCGAGCTCAAGTTTCAGATACCAAAAAAAAGGTACATGCAGACATCGAAACTTAAGATCACAAACCGAAGCAGAAAATAGTGATTGTTTCTCACACGGAGACAGCAGAAATATTAAGGCAGGAAACGTAAAGTTCACATAAAATGAAAATCAACCCTCCGAAGCCTAGGACGCAACGATGCCACATGGCTTCCTACCTAAAAACCGCATGAAAACGAAAACAAAAGGCATATTCGATTAGGGTGTAAACTTTCCAGAATGGCGGAAGAAAGAGAATAGACTAGGTGGAATGAATTCGGCACATCCGTCGGCGCAAAAAACTCACGCACTCGCTAAGACTAGAGCTTTCAGAGCCCAGTCATTCCCCGCTGCAATCCTCACCGAAAGAGCTCCGACTACGAACCATCCCACATATGCGCATCCGTCGCCCCGGGAAAACTAAAGGTGAATTAAGAGACGACGAAGAAGAATAGAGAGAAAGAGAGACTCACCGACGGCGGCGTAGAACCCTAGCCGGAAATGGCAGGAGCTGCAAAGGGATGTCAATTGAAACGACGGAAATCGAGAGCGAGAGAGGGAGGGAGGAGAGAGACAAGGACCGATTTCGTCTCCCCACGAGAAGGGCAAAACTTGGAGGTATGGATCTGTGATGAGTTTGTAAAACAGGCGAAGTCTCGCGTTGTTCTCTCAAGTCGGATATTTACAAAATTTTCGTCTCTCTAACAATTAATCATAATTACAAAATATTTATTTTTAAATGTCATATTATAATCATATCAGTTTTATTAGCGGAATATAAGATATTATTTTCGTAGGGTTAAAACGTTTCAAAAATAACTTTCTCTAAAATAATTATTTAATCGGAAAAATGAAAAATTGGAGAAAAGACAAATTTATCCTTAATTTTCGAACGTGAAAAAACCCGCATTCTGCAGTTTTTCGACGTAAAAAACTGTCAAACCGTGTCAAAACCCAAAAATAACAAGTGATTTCGAACTTGAGAGGGATCGATTCGAAGTTGGCAAGAAGGAAATGGCTAGAATCAACAGTAGTGGAGAAGAGAGCACGAGTCAATCTTCAATGGCGTCAATAAGTGTAAGTAGATCGATTTCTAGGGTTTTGCAGGCTGTCGAGTCCCAAAATGGTTTATTGATTTGAAATGGGTGTGAGTGTCAATGAGTCAGTTGAGTCTTAGTGAGTCGGTTGAGTCGCAAGAGTCGGTTGTCTCAATGAGTCGGTTTGGGTCGCGATGGTCGGTTGAGCATCGATTTCTAGGGTTTTGCAGAATGTCGAGTCCTAGAATGGTTTATTGATTTGAAATGGGTGTGAGTATTCGAGTCCCAAAATGGTTTATTGATTTGAAATGGGTGTGAGTGTCAGTGAGTCTGTTGAGTCTGAGTGAGTCGATTTGGGTCGCAATGGTCACTTGAGCGTCGCAGGGAGTCTAAGGGTCGTTTGAGTCGGTTTGGGTCGCAATCGTCGCTTGAGCGTGGCAGGGGGTCTAAGGGTCGTTTGAGTCGGTTGTCTCAGTGAGTCGGTTTGGGTCACAATCATCGCTTGAGCGTTGTAGGGGGTCTAAGGGTCGTTTGAGTCAGTAGTCTGACTTAGTCGGTTTGGGTCGCATGGGTCAGTTAAGTCGCATGGGTCGGTTGAGTCGCGTGGGTCGGTTGAGTCGCATGGGTCGCTTGAGTCGGTAGAAGTATAATGTATCTTAATTAATTGGTCATTTTGCAGGTGGCGCCAAAGCCGAAGTTTGTGTATGAATTCAAGCACATGGACAAAATGCCAAAGATCACCACCAAGTATTATCCTCACGAGACAATAACGAAACTGAGAGGAATCTTAGATGAATACGAGTTGTATTACTTCGACAAGGAATCGCAATTTAAGCATTTATTCCATTTCCAATGTGATTCCACATTGACTAAGGTTCAAATGTCTATCCTCCTAAATCACTCCGTGATTGTACGTGATAAGAAGGAGTTGTGGTTCGTCTTAAACGGTGTTCCCATCCGGTATTCTATAGTGGAGCACACACTAATTTCCGGATTGAACTGCGGACCATATCCCAAAGGATGGGAGTCCAAAAGGGGTGATACATTCAGGCGGAAGAATTTCGGCCGTGGAAAGGTGACCCCAGCACAAATCATTGGAAAGCTTGTACAGGCGAAGAATGACGAGGACCGGAAGAGGTTGGCAACTTTGTTGTTGTTGGCGCAAGTTATGGCTCACAAGCCTTCATCAGACAACTCTATCAGCCATGATCTCATTGACATGGTTGATGATTTGGAATTTTGTGAAGGCTTTCCATGGGGGCGTTACACATTCGAGAAGATTGTGGATACTTACCGCAAGCACGTTAGCGGGAATCACCGAAACAAAAATGGTATTGTGGCGGTTTCATGATCCCACTAATGGTAAGTTGTATATATTATTCGAATAACTTGAATTTTTCATACTTTTTGCATTCTTATTTTTTAATGTTGCAGTTATTTCCTTTTGAAACCATCCTTAGTTTGGGCGGAAAGGGATGGTATGTTGATGTTATGGATGCAGATCCATCATGCCCAAGAATGTGCAAGAAGATGGTTAAATCCAGTATTAACCTGAAGTACGTAGACGTGATAAGGCTGATCGGAGATTCTAAGGTAACAATTACACAAGGGTCACAAAGAAAACAAGGGTCACAGAGGATAATAATGGCTACTTTTTTTGTTCTTCAGGATATTCGAAGTATTCTTCGTGCTGAACACGAAGAGGTAGGTTTAGTTTTTTATCTGGACGACTATGAGGGATGCCACGATCCCGATGTTCAGATATGGATGGAACATATTCATAGAAATCCAAAGGACTTTGTTGGGAGGACATCCGTGAGCAAGAACTGCTGACGCGAAAAGCAGTTCTTGGTGATTAAAAGAAGGGGAAAGGGAAGGGGAAAGGGAAGAGGACAAGAGGAAAAAGAGCATGGGGGAAAAATGATAGAGCTTGAAGATTATGAAGCTGATGCTGAAGGTGATGAACAAAGAGATGGTGATGCTGAAGCTGAAGCTGAAAGAGAAGGCGAGGATGAAGATGAAGCTGAAGGAAAAGAAGTTGCAGTCTGGCTGACACTGGAGCAGAAATTAGTGAATGAAATAAAGAAGTCGGAGAAAAGAATCATCAACGCTGTCAGAGATCTTCTAAGGGATGTCGGGTTTCATTTGCCTAATACAAAAGCAGAGGCGGCAAATCTAAAGGAGCTGAAAAGACAAAATCAAAATCTGCCGAGATAGATGCGAGCACTGCAAACCAATCTTCCGGCTGTGTTAGAGATGATGAATTCCTTCAACGTTCATATCTAGTGCCTAACGAAGAGCCGGTTGAGTCAGAGTCTGAAAATGACTCTGGAGATGGCTCAGAAGAGGATTTGGCAAACATTTCGAGATTAATTGAAAATATCGCATCTGCCACCACCATTCCTCTAACTGAATACATTTCCAGAGAGGTTACTGCAGTCGTTGCTCCTGATGAA
>CM071872.1:7312081-7323912 GCA_036759665.1 Gynandropsis gynandra | reverse complement strand
ACGTCAAACATTTTGCATTTGCACGTTCTTTTTTGAAGACTCACTACAAATCTTCTACCCATCTCATTTCTCACCTCATACTCATCACTCAGACTGTTCAATTCAATAACATCATACTTGGATGTCTGTCCAAACCGTTCATGTAACGTTTTCTCAACGTAAGGTGTTAACTTTTGAGAATCATCACCGGTAGCTGCTTCCAACCTATACCTATTGAACCATTCCACTGTCTTTCCCAAACAAATATCTAAAAGCCCTAGGATCGTAAATTTTTTTGAGTTCTTCAACGTTGAGTTTATTGACTCGGCACCATTAGTGGTTAATAAGTTGTACCGTTCCCTCTTAAATTTACATCTTGCCCACTTAACGGATCAAGTTCCTCTTTCTCCAAATACTTTGCAACATTAGAATACCTGCGCAAAAGTCAGAAAGGTAAAAAATGGCCACAAAGGTCATAATATTACAAAGGTGGGAGGGGGTACAAGGGTCGCAGGGGTACGAGGGTCGCAGGGGGTACAAGGGTCGTAGGGGTACGAGGGTCGCAGGGGGTACAAGGGTTGCAGGGGTACGAGGGTCGCAGGGGTACGAGGGTCGCAGCTTTGCAACATTAGGATACCTGGCCTTCAAATCATTCAATAGCACTTCAAATTCGTTCTCCGTGTATGCTGACGCACATCTGAAGAACATTTCCGCCACAGTATCACCCCTTTTCGTCTTTCTACCATGGCCTTTATTGACGTAGCTCTTTATATTTTGCGATATATGACGCGCACAAAAACCATGATCAGCTTCTTTATACACTTCTTTGACTGCTTTGATCAAGCTTTTATGGCGATCAGATATCATAACGACATCACGTCCGTCCGGTACCACCTGTTGCAGTCTTGACATAAACCACGTCCATGATTCGTCCTTCTCTCTGTCGACTATTCCCCATGCAAGAGGATATTGGTGATGTTCACCATCTTGCGCGGTCTCCACAATCAATGCTCCCTTGTACACTCCTGTCAGAAATATCGCATCCACAGCAACCACTTTACGCATGTATTTCCATCCCTTTATAGCCGCTTTGACAACCATAAGGTATTTGAAGCTTTTCCCATCAATGTCGTACTGAAGATCTGCGACAGATCCAAGATTTCTTTTTATAAACATATGCAACCACCCTGGAAGCCTCCTATAATGTTCAAAGTCATCACCACGAATATCCTTTTGAGCACCGCATTTGCCTCTTAATGCCATCAAATACGATACATTGACACCATATTTTGCTTTTACACGAGCCATCAATTCTTTTGTTGGAGGTGTTTCATAACTTCCGGCAAATTCCTCCTTCAAATAATCCTTAACCATTTGCGCTTTACCCTTTGTAGTTTCGGTGCGTTTAGATACAGGTGAACAATTATGAATGGGATGATGTGTTCTCACACTAAACCGTTTGGAATTCGGGATTGCTGCCACACGTAATTTCCATTTTTAACCATTTCCGGAAAACTTGCATCGTACTTCCCACAGCTTCGTATCAGATCTCAATGTCTTATATCTAAACGAAGCTTCGATTGAACCATTCCTTACAAATGCCTGTACATCCTTCTTGCTATCAAACTCTTGCCCAATTTTAAGATCCAATCCATCTTCGGACTCGAAGAAATTATTTTTTGCTATTGTGAACTACCATTTCCGAGTTGTTCTCACCATCACCATACTTATGCTCTGTTGGTACATCAGAATCAACTTTATTACTGCCACAAACAGCTCCATCAACTACCACAATAATGGCACACCCACCATCTTCTCTTAACCAGCTTGTATGTTCACTATCAAAATCATCCGAATCTAACTCTACTTTTATCTGGACCTACAATAACACAGTCATCATAATCTACAACACCTCGATCCTCACCTTCTTTAGCAATGCTTCCAAAAGCCGGAATTAGAGGCTCAATTTCCCTCTCAATTTCGATTTCACAATTCACACCTGCCGATTCTATCTCCACATACAGCAGTGGTCGAATTCCTCTTATGCGATCGAACATATAACAAATAAGATGTTTGTCATTCATTATATATGTCGGCTTCCTATTTTCACAAATATTGGGCAAATAGCTTAACTTCAACTTCGTTGTATTATTTTCCACCATCATCTCTGCGCATTACTCATCAATCAGTTGCTGGTATGTCAGACTAACCGGAGAACATAAGAAAAATACTCTACCAACCCATTCAGATTCTCCATTTGGGTTTTCCCATTTACCATCATACCAAAAATAAATCAGTGTGATTTTCTCATTTACCGTATCCATTACACCTGTAACAAAAACATAAAAAGAGGGGTAAATTCTGTGATCCACAGCGACCGTGCGACTCGATGAGACTCTGTCACCCAGTGCGACCGTGCGACCCTTTGACCCCTCTGCGACCCTTTGACCCCTTTGCCACCCTTGTACCTCTACGACCCTTGCACCCCTTTGCGACCCTTGTACCCATGCGACCCTTGGACCCCAGCGACCCTTTCAACCCTTTGGACCCTTTCAACCCTTTGCGACCCCTTTCTCATGCGCTGCTCTAGCCGTAGGATTAATTTCCCTTGTTATGCCTACGGGCAAGACCTTGTTGTTAGACGAGTGTTATTATGTTTCTAAATTTGTTTCCAACATAATTTCTATTTCTATGCTTGATAGACGTGGATTTCGAACAGTTTTTAGTACGACCCTTGGACCCCTACGACCCCTTTACCTCTGCGACCCTTTGAACCCTTTGCGACCGCTTTACCATGCGACCCTTGGACCCATGCTACCCTTTGAACCCTTTGCGACCCCTTTCCCATCCGACTCTTGGACCCCTGCGACCCTTTGACCCTTTGCGACCCCTTTACACTTGGACCCCTGCGACGACCTTTGATCTCTTTGACCCCTCGATGAGACTCTGTGACCCAGTGCGACCGTACGACTCTGTGACCCACTCTGTCACCTTTGACATTGCAATAAATATGACTCGTTTAGACTCGTTTTCAATAATTGCAATAAACACAAGAGAAACACGAAAAACTCACTATACATACCTGGTTTTTCTGTAGAACGTGCTTAATTGTAAGCTTCTTTGTTGACAACAAAGGATTTCAACCTATTTGTAGTGAATCTGATGCCGATTTCAAGCTACTCTCGCCGAATCTATTGTGGTGTGGGGGAATAGTAATTTTCGCGCCACAAGAGAGAGAATTAGAGGTGCTCTAGAGGAGAGAGAAAAATTATCGTCAAGGGTACTATGGGATTATCAATATTTTATGGGTAGATTTGAAGTTGAAACTTTTTTTTTCAGCAAAGGTATTTTTGAAGCACTTTAGCCCTACAAGGGTATTTTTGAAGTTCCCCCGTTTTATTATTATAACTCCGTGAAAATATAATTAGGGGTTAATTTTTCGGTTATTCGGATCTAGAAAACCTATATGGATTTAATATCCAAAACAAATGGCTCAGATTGGTTAAAATTTGAAAAATAATCCGAAAAACTCAAACAATCCGAAAAGAAACTGATAAAAAAATAAATTTTTATCTAATCTAACTAAACCTATTCTTTTCCTTTTTCTTCCTTAGAGTGTCTCTTCTCCTACAAAACCCTGATCTTTTTCCTCCTCAAAATGCCTTCTCTCCTGTCTGAAACCCTAATCATCAGTGGCTCCTCCAGCGCCTCTTCTCCTACCTAAAACCTAATTTCCAGCGGCATCTCCTCTCTTGCATGAAACCCTAGTTGTCGTTGGAACTCATCGTGCTTGTTCCTTCTGTTCTTTGCCATCGTACTTGTTCCTTCCGTTCTTCATCGTCTTGTTTATTCCTCCCGTTCTTCATTGTCGTGCCTGTTCCTCCTGTTATTACTGTCGTACCTCCTCATGTCTGTTCTCCCGTGCATTTGCCGCAAACGGTTTACGTGCCTGTCGATCGTCTCTATGGCAGTTTGTCGTCTCTCTCTGGCAGTCCATCTTCATTCGGTGTGCTTGCATGTCGTCCTTCATCCATTGTGTTTGTCTGTCATCCATCGTCTGTGCATTTGCTTGCTCCTCCAGTGGTTGTTCGTCCTTCCCCGCTCCTATACTGGGTCGTCCTTCCCCGTTCCTCCAGTGGTTGTCCGTCCTTCCCCGCTCCTCTAGTGGAATTACCCAAAATTTCACCCTAAACCCAAACAATCTGTAGAACCCGTTCTAAAACCCAAAGTTCCTTACCTAAACAACCTAAAAAAACTGAAGAATCCAAAGAACGCGAAATATCCAAATAACCCAAATACAATTCGGGTTTTTTTGGGTTCAATGATTCAAAACCCGAACCGAATCGAAACCCGAGAAATACAGATCGAAAAACAAACGGTTCCAATTCGGGTTCAATTTTTATAACCCGAGAAACCCAAACCCGGACCGAACCCGTGGAACCCGAATCGAAACTTGGATTATCCACCCCTAGATATAATCATAATATATGCATTTCAGTGTAAAGAGTTGTATTTATATTTGTATTAGGGTTGAGTACTTAAAAACCCAATCCAACCCTAAAATTGTTCCGAAAATGAGAAAAAATATATAATATGTGGGATCAAGTGATAAATTGTAACATTTGTGGATTTGTTTTTGGGTTTGCTTTTTTTTTTATTTTAATATACGGAAATCTGAAGAGATTCGTATATATATATATTATTTTAAATTTTTATTATAATTACGAAAATGTTATTAGTATAAAATTTTATACGAGTTGGTTAATCTAAAATTATAGGATCTTGAACTCGAATTCGAACCTTAAATCTAACTGGTATATGTTTTAATATTAAAATTGTTTGTAGATTCGGATACTCGCAAATATCCAACCAATTTTTCGAATATCTGAAAATTTAAAATCCGTATGGTTCGAGTTTAGATAGAAAAAATATTATGCGTACGAGTTCGGATATCCTAAAATTTTTGAGAACCTGACCCATACCCAACCTAATTTGTATATTTATTGTGTATTACAATTGAACGGTTGGATATACGACGATCATATATACTTCCGTCTTGTTAGTTGTGTTCAATCATATTTACCCCTTTGTAGAATATTGTAGATAGACAAAGAATGAAGACGCATATGACACTTAGGAAGCACGTGTCAAGGGTTAAATCGGATTCTTCCGGATGAGTATTTATCTATCCCTTTTCTGTTGTATTTTCTTTTTAAATTTAGTTAAGTGTTAAGACATTATTTTGGGAATTTGTATTTGGATTTTCAAGGATTTTCAAGTATTGATAAAAATATTTATTTAATAATCATGATGTGTGTTGTACACATCATCACATCTCGGATGACGGTGGATGTTCCCAATCCTGAGGATAAAATCTCGATTGGGCAAAATCTTGATTGGGGCGTTACAATATGCATGTTTTTGTTAGTTTGACAACACAACAATAATTCTAAATGCATGATGAATTTATGCAAGCATAGACTATGTTATGTCTATTATCTTTAGGAATCACCGTTAGACTTTTTTCAAAAATCACCTTCAATGACGACATTTTAAAATATTACATTATTCATTTATTAGTTGATAATTAATTAATATTTTCATATGTGTGTTGGTATTAGGACTGGGTTTATAGGAATAACCGTTTCGATCCGAAATTCATCCCGAACTCGAAGGAAATTATTCGAACCCATAGATTCGAGTTCGAGTAATAAAATTTCAACAATATACTCATGATCAAGAATTAAACAATTCAAGATCATTAATCAATTAAAAAAAAGAAAAGAAAAGAAAGAAAGAAAGAAAGAAAGAAAGAAAGAAAGAAAATTTACCAAGGTGATATTTAATACTCCCCTTCAAGATGAGGAGTATCAATTGAATACTCTCATCTTGGAGAGTAATAGATGAAACATGATAGTTCACATGTGGTATTGGCCATTGCCCTGTATTCAGCCTTAACACTGCTCCGAGAAATGGTTACCTGCATCTTTGATTTCTACGAGATTAGAACACAGCTAAGAAAAATACAATAAGCAATAATAGAACGACGGGAATCCAAATATGATCCCCAATTGGCAGCTAAAAAAAGATTGTGGTTTAGATTGTAAAGAAATACTTCCCAATCATCAAAGGTCTAGACTGTAGCATGAAATATATATTGTCGACAAAGAACCGCTTTTCATTGTAGGACTGAGTTGAAATAAACTGAAACCTAAGCAACATTCTTGAATGCAGCTTCTACAAGAACCGTTGTGTGAAACCTCCACGAAAACACTCTGTTGAATCAATAATTTAATTTTCTAATAGTATCAACATCTAACTCCAACAACTCCCACCTGTTGGTGAAGAGAGAGAAAGTCAGATCGCGAGAGGAAACCATTGGAGAAGAAATTCCGAAGATGAGGAAGGAATCGACGATGCAGAGCCGAAACGAAAAAAAATCGTTGAACCACCGGACAAATTGATGAATCAAGCAGCAGAGATGAAGAACGCGAAGACGACAAATCAGAGAAGAACGAGGAGATAAATCGGAGATAAAGAGGACAAATAGAAGAGGACGTAGAACATGTTGCTGAATTTTGTACTGGCGAAGAAGAAATTCGCCGAAGAATGAAAACCGATTCTGAACAGTCGCAGAACAATCGCCATAAACGGAAGAATGAAAGAAATGGATTTGCAGAGAAAAGTTGAGTTGGGCGACTGATGAGAACATCGGGTTGAAGCTAGAAATGGTTTTAGTCATGGCTTTTCTCGAGAGTCGATTTAGGGAAATAGGCGATTGTGTTGAAGGGTTGGTGAGGGACAAGAGTGAGAGAGATGATGATATTAGGGTTCTGAAAAGAGAAGCAAATGCGTTGATGGTTAAGCTCGAGAGCGATAAAGATATGATAAGTAAGGTTTGCAAAGAGAGGGATTCGATCAAGAGTGATTTCTATTTGCAGAAGGAAGAGACTCTTCGGTTAAGGGAGAACTTGACTGAACTAGAAAAGAAAGGGTCAATTTTGGATGGTGAAATCGAAAAACTGAAATTTGTAAACAATGTATTGGTGCAGGAAAAGACGAACAAAGATAAGATGATTGAGGAGACGAAGAGGGATACGACCAATCTCGAGAAGGACTTGGAGGAAAGAGCTAGAGAAATTGATGATCTGAAAAGTAAAATCGAAGGGCTCGTGAGTGACAAGAAGGATATAGAGATAAATTTAGCAAAGAGGTGAAAAAGAATGAGTTGGAGAAGAAGTTAAATAATTTGAATGAGATTGTTCAGAGTTTGAGGAATGAAAAGCGAGCTTTGCAAGAAAAGGATATGGGGTTGGAGAAGAATTGTGATGAAGCTCTGGAGAAAGAAAAAGAAGAAACTGAATTGTAGAGAAACTGAATTGCAAAGAGGAAAGAAGAGTTGCAGAGAGTAAAGAAGAATCGGTGGAAAGAAGAAACTGGATTGCAGAGAGGAAAGAAGAATCAATGGAAAGAAGAAACTGAATTTCAGATTAAACGCCAAAAGAAGAGCAGAGCGAATCGAAATCGCTTAAGGAATGGAGAAATCAAAATCGCCGAAGGATTTCGTTTGAAATCGAAATCGAAGAAGGCAGAAAAAGAAAGAAAGAAGAAATCGCCGGAAGAAATGAAAAAGTATCGAAGAAGAAGAACAAAGAAATTGAAACGGTGAAGAAAATTCAGAGAGAGAGAGAAAGCAGAAATTTCAGAAAAGATAGCAAAGAAGAACAGTGGGAAGAAATATAGTGAGGGAGAAGAACACCGGCGAAGAAGAGAAAAATACCGGTGGAAAAGAAATCACCGGTCAAAGCAGTTTGCTTTAAAAAAAATGAAAAGAATATTTTTATTGATTGAATAAAAAATACGTATGGTCATGTGTATTTATAATATATAATACACTGAGGATAAAAAATTAAACAATTCAAGATCATTAATCAATTAAAGAAAGAAGAAAAGAAAAGAAAGAAAGAAAATTTATCAAGATGATATTTCATAGAAACCAATAATAACAACAAAGATACTCAAGATTGAACACCCAAACAAATTTAAAATTAGTCTCCAAATATCCCTTAATAAGATGTGAAGTACTATAGTGTTTAGGCAAAAATGGAGAGCGTGAAACCTGCATCTCGAACACTATTAATTTTCAATCATATTTTTTATTTTATATTTTTTTTGCTAAATACCTTACCTAAATCATAAGTTTCCAAGGCCAATTAAATCCGCATTACGACACAAATAATCAAAATTAGACCATACATTTTCAATATAAACCTAATTCATTGCCGAAGGCGACGGGTTATAAAGTTACACACTATACGTTATAACATATTGTACTATAAATTATAACTTTTTGATATAATAATTCTGTTACTAATTGTTTTGAACAATCTTAGGTATGATTTAATATGGAATACATTACTATATAAAGGTAATACATTTTTATTTTTTCTAACTTAATGTAAAAAAATTAGAATGTGAATTTTGAGTGCATAACACTGTTTTCTTATCTCAAATAAAAAAATTATTGGTATGATAATTTTTGAATAACAATTCCTTAAAACATCAATTACACTCGAAATTATATAAATTAAAATTTGAAAACTAACCTGATTTAGTTTATAATTAATTTTTTTATAAATTGTTGAAAATGATTTCACTCAAAATACGTAACATTTGACACGATTTCGAAATATGAAAGAAAATGTGTAGAAATAAATGGTAAAAAGTTAAGTGACATTATGAAAATTCAAGAAACTACATTTATATGTATAATATATCTGCACACAAATATATATAAGTCACAACGAGTTTTCGATAAGTATGAAGATAATTCGAGTGTTTTGGATCATGTTATCTCAAACTAAGAGTGTGATATATAACATAGTAGTTTAGTGATATTCCAAAAAATAAGGATATGGTCGAAAGTTTAATCTAATCTTAAGTTTATAGCCTAATTGTTATTGAAAGATTGTACTTTCATTTTTCTTTCTGAAATCTTAGATTATGTAACAATGCATACACATATAAAATCATCAATCTAAATGTGGAAAAAAGATTTTCAGATCATTTAACATCTAATTTAAATTATAATTGTTATGATAAGATTGTATTTTCATTTTTCCTCATGACTCAACACAATATGACTCAACAAATCCAAAGCTTTATCGTGCATTTGGTGAATGAGGAGGTACCGAACTACAACGTAACTGTATGTCGTGTGGTAGCACCTTTGCTTCAGCTCAATCATTTTATGATTTCATTCTCAAATAACCTTAATAAGTTTGATTTTTTTTTTCTCACATGACCTTTGACGAAATTTTAATCACAACTCACCTTCTCTTTTATGATAATAATGTAAACCCAAAAATATCCTTCATTTCTTTTAAAATTTCTTGCGATTTCATTAGCGATAGTAAAATATTTTGACTAGTTCACATATTTTTATTGTTATTATTATTATTATTTTTATTATTTATTAATATTCTCACACATTATACACATTTATATATGTTCATATTTGTGTACAATTTGTATACAAACAACATTACAATAATAATAGATATTATTATTAGTAATTATTATTATTATTATTATTATTATATGAATTTTTACCCACGTTATACACATTTGAGTACTATGTTTGTACAACTTACAATAATAATTAATAATAATAATAATTATTATTATTATTATTATTATTATTATATGAATTTTTACCCACGTTATACACATTTGAGTACTATGTTTGTACAACTTACAATAATAATAGATATTATTATTAGTAATTATTATTATTATTATTATTATTATTATTATTATTATTATATCAACTTTGTATCACATTGTACCAACACGTTGTATACATTGAGTACAACGTATGTACAACCAACAATAATAATAAATAATAAAAATGATGATGATGATGATGATGATATAATAATAATACACATGTTGTGTTCAAAAGAGGAAAAAGAAAAACGTATACAACATATACCCCAAAAGTTGTCAGCATTATTTTTTATCTCAGTCGATTATTTAAATAAAATAAATCGAATATTGATAAAACCGGATTATACCATGGTTAAACCTCAAAATTTTGGTCTGAACTTGTTAAATTAGTGTCATCATGACTTGTTTCATCATAATACACATTTAATTTACTAAAAGTGACACATTATAATTATTTTTAGCAATAAACCATATATTATGCGATGAAACATGTAATTTTTACATAAACCTCATACTATGTCTTATATGTCTTAGCTTACGGTTGATGATTAAAAATAATAAAAGTCAAATTTAAAATCTGATTTGAAACAAAAGTGGAATAACACATTAGTTTAACTAATAACTAAGGTTCTGATAACACGTAATCCGTTGTAGTTTTTATGTCATTCTTAGGTATAGTTTTGATTATATTTATTAGATTTCATTCATTTATCGAGTTTATTCGAGGACTTCATCTACATTTCGTGTTTTGTGTAGGAAACAAAGACATGAGGAGAAACACGAGAGATTATGGCAATTTAACCCCGAAAACGTAGTTGAGTGACAAGGTTCAACTTGTGCAAGGCCATGGATTGAAGCGAACATTCAAACACCGAGCGAAAGGAGCGGAAAACAACACCTTAGGACATGCACGCTCGGGCATTGGAAGTGTGCCCGGTCGGGCTAATTGCTACCAAACAACCCCGTAGCTTTGCACGACTCGGGCACTCAAGGAACATGACCAAGAAGAGGTGCCCGCTCGGGTGGATTTGCAGTGCCCGCTCGGACTAATTCATGCCTAGAAATCACCGTGGTTTGTGCCCGCTCGGGCTGAAGACTTACACGATCGGGCTAGGGTGCCCGCTCGGGCTGAATGAAGGCAAATGGTCGGGCACAAGGCCTGCACGAGCGGGTACAAGCTGTGCCCGCTCGGGCCCTTGATTTTCTCAACAAATTCCCAAGATTTAGAACAACCAAATCATGAGAAATCAGATCTATAACTGCACGAGCGGGTAGATGCTGTGCCCGCTCGGGCCCTTGTTTTTCTAACTAATTCCTAAGATTTAGAACGACCAAACTAAGAGAAATCAGATTTACATAAGGGATATACGAACCAGATTGGAAAGGGGGACGATTCAGAGACATCAGAGGACAGATTTGGAGAGAAGAAGAAGGACGGAACGAGGGATCCGAAGCATGGAGGATCTATTAAAGATGTCGGTATATGAATAGCGAGGAATCTCTTTCTCTATCTATGTATAATTTAGTATTCTTTTGTGTTTCGTTTTCTGAGTTCATGTCCAAGTAGATCTATTGCCATGGGTTAGAGAGTATTGCCAACATGTAATGAAGTCTTGTGCTTAATGAATGGTGGATCTTAATGCTTTCATACTTGTACGCCACTCGATATGAATGAATTCGGTATTTGATCATGTTTTCAGATTTCATGGTTGATCTTAATGCTTTCATTACTTGTACGCCACTCGAATGAATGATGTTAGAAGTCTAATAAACCAACGCCAGGGCATTAGACTTTGGAACTTAGCCATGATTTAGGGTTTAATCGGTTTAGAATCTACGCCAGGTCAATCGATTGGATCTAGGGATTAGGATAGCGGTCGTAAAGCGTCTATGTATGTAAGATGCGCAATAGATATATTGGTATATACATGCTAGATAGTGGACAAGTCTACGCCAGTCAGTTCCTATAGGAGACCTTGAATTCCCTGAACTCGTGATAGTATCTAAGACCAATGATCTTGCTAGAACTTCGTTACATCGTTGTGCAACTCTCGATACCTATGGTGGTCAGTCTTTGAGTCATTCCTATCATTAGTTTAGTTTAGTTTGCATTTGCATTCCAT
>CM071872.1:7283936-7302385 GCA_036759665.1 Gynandropsis gynandra | reverse complement strand
CATGTAAGATGCGCAATGGATACATTGGTATATGCATGCTAGATAGTGGACAAGTCTACGCCAGTCAGTTCCTATAGGAGAGCTTGAATTCCCTGAACTCGTGACAATACCTAAGACCAATTATCTCGTTAGAACTTCGTTACATCGTTATGCAACTCTTGATACCTATGGTGATTAGTCTTTGAGTCATCCCTATCTTTAGTTTAGTTTGCATTTGCATTTGCATTCCATCCATTATTTTATTTCACACGTCTTATTCATTAGTTTAATAGCTTATAAGTCGCATCAATTCCTTGTGTTCGACCCTAGTTGCTACACGATCCGTATTCTTGCGGAAGCGTTAGTCTAGGTAATTTATTACTTGAGTCTACGCACATCAGGTTCAACCAAAAAATCAAAGGTACAACAAGGGTACAATTCGGTTTTGTAAAATGTGATTCCGTATTTTCTGAAATTGAATGATGATTAAACATCTGAACGACCATATTTACCATTTTGAACGATTTATGAACGTTTTTGAATCCCATAAGTATGATATAAAGAGGTTTAAAAATGAGTACAAGACACATTGTACACATACGTTGAACACACGTTGTACGAACGTTGTACATAACGTGGTTGTACAACATTCGTGCTAGTTTTGTGCATGAACGTTGTACACAACTTACAATTACAATGTTCGTGCTAGTTATTAACACGAACATTGTACACAACATGGTTGTACAACCTTTCAACTAGTTTTAGGACTTAGCGTTATACACATACACAACGTGCGCGCACAACGTTCATGGTAGCACTTAGCACGATGTTGTGCACAACGTGTGGGTACAATGTTTGTGGTAGCACATAGCACAGACGTTGTACACAACGTGTGTGCACAACGTTCGTGGTAGCACTTAGTACGACATTGTACACAACACGTGGGTACAACATTCTTGTGGTAGTGTACACAACATATGGGTACAATGTTCATGGTAGTGTACATAATACATGGGTATACAATTTTCGTGCTAGTTGCTACCACGAACGTTGTGCACTCACGTTGTGTACAACGTTCGTGCTAGGTGCTACCACGAACGTTGTGCACTCACGTTGTGGACAACGTTCGTGCTAGGTGCTACCATGAACGTTTTTGTATAACGTCTGTGCAACCCAAAATAACAGTGTGAGCACATAATAACAATAATAAAAAAAATCCACAGTAATAATAATACCAATACCGATTAAAAAAATGGTTCATCAAGTTCAAGGTTACTGAAAAACACATGTTTCATAACATAACAAATATTACTGAAAATAAAATATTATTGTTGTTGGTAGACCCTGTTGGGGGGCCCTTTGGGGGGGGGGGGGGAGGGAAACTGAAACCTCGGTATTGGTCCATTGAAAATCAGTTTGAATGTGAGCAAGTTTGAATGTGAGGGAACACCCCTCATTTTGCCCATTTTCATGACATAAAATTCTCCAACCTCCTCTGGTGCAAGCAAAATCATGACTCAAGGGTCTCAAATCTAACATCCACGCCCTTCCTTGATTATTCATCAGCATTATCTTACATTATCTATCAACAAAACATTTCGACCTCGCAAACTCTATCGAAAGGTTATGCATCATCACCCACATGATTAAAAATCAAATAAAGAACCAAAGTAATATATATATATATATATTATGAATCAGTTTTGTAATCACTTACCACTGTATCTACGGCCAAATTAAAAAGCGTGGCGGTTGTCATAAAATAGGTTTGATCAGAAGAAGATGACCTTGCTTGTGCATTTGATGATGATGATGAATATTACAAATTACACAAATCGTCTCCAAAACCAGTTACATGAAAAACCATATCACCTTCGTGACAAAAGACTACAAAGTTACCAATTCGAAAATCATGTTTCTTCGACAAATCTTTCCATCCATCTATGAATCTAGGGCAATCTAACTTCAATTTCAATATTTGGTTAGATACACTCGATTTAAGAGTTTTCATGTTGTTGTTCCACATTTTCCCTTCAATATGCTCATCGAAGAACTTACTCGGAATGTCCTGCAACAAAAAGCAAAAGAAAAAAAACAGTCATAGTATATCCTATACATGTAACAAACATAGAGAGATAGAAGGAGGAGATTACAATATAGTGTTCGAGATAGCCAGGAAGAATCAATTGTACAAAATGTGGGAAATGTGGGGGGTTTGAGACATTTTCAATAGAGAGGAGACAAAGACGAAGTGACGAAGATCAGAGAGTAGAGAGATGGGATTCAATATTCAAATGTGGGAGAGATGAGAGTTAGAGAGATAGGTCGATGGGAGATTAGAGTGTGTCATATTCGAAAAAAGGCAGAGACTGGAATTCGAAAAGATTGGCGTCTGACATCGAAACGACGAAATGGTGAAATGACGAAACAGTTAGGGTGTTGGAATTAATATACTATTTTCATTCCAAAAATAAAAAATTTATTAAATAAATTAGTAAAACAAAGTTATTTTTTGCAAAGTAACATTTGGTCTAATCGAGTTCATTCCACAGTTCATTCTAGATTGAACCCATTATTTTACGACAATCAGTGGATACAATGTAATATCAATAGAGGTTCTTTCCTCGACGGGAAGCACCATAGTTACAGTTTAGTTTAGAGCTTGGTTTGTAGAAGAAGAGAGAAAAAGAAAGCGCCATAGTTTCAATTATATTTTCTTTCTTTTTTTTTTATTTTTTCCGACAAGAGTTGTCTCACCGTCGATCTCTGTTGTGGTCTTAGCCGTCCGATGGAATCAACAAGGTAGTCTTCGGCGATCATAGCACCTCGGATGAAGCTCATGGGCTTAATAAGAAGTTTAATTAACTTATTTAAATTTTACATAGATTTTCAAAAATGTTATTTAAAAGACCGTGTTTTTACAAGGCGGAATATCAGATATACCCTCGTGGGGCTACAGTGCTTCAAAGATACCCTCGTGAAAATAATTATTAAATAGGAAAAAAACTGAAGAAAAGACAAATTACCCTTAATTTTCGAACGCGAAAAGCACACGTTCTGTAGTTTTTCGACGTAAAAAACTATCAGACCGTGTGAAAAGCAAGAAAGACGAACATCTTTTCGACGTGAAAACCTGTTTCAAAGTTTAGAGCAAGAAAGAAGAAGTGATTCCGAACTTGAGAGGGATCAATTTCGAGTTGGCAAGAAGGAAATGGCTAGAATCAACAGCAACAGTGAATAAGAGAGCATGAGTCAATCTTCAATGGTGTCAATAAGTATAAGTAGATCGATTTATTGATTTGAAATGGGTGTGTGTGTCAGTGAGTCGGTTGAGTCGCAAGAGTCGCAGGAGTTGCATGACCATCTTCGACGTAGTGAGTCGGTTGAGTCTCAGTGAGTCGGTTGGGTCGCAATGGTCTCTTGAGCATCGCAGGGGGTCCAAGGGTCGTTTGAGCCGAATGGGTCGCTTGTGTAATTGAATCGCAAGGATCGTTTGAGTCGCATGGGTCGCTTGTGTCATTGAGTCGCATGGGTCACTTGATATTATGCCCCGTGGGTCGCTGAGTCGCATGGGTCAATTGAGTCGCATGGGTCGCTTGAGTCTCAGTGAGTTGGTTGAGTGTCATAGAGGGTCCGAAGGTTGTTTGAGTCGCATGGGTCGGTTGAGTCACATGGGTCACTTGAGTCGCTAGAAGTATAATGTATTCTTAATTGGTCATTTTGCAGGTGGCGCCAAAGCCAAAGTTTGTGTATGAATTCAAGCACATGGACAAAATGCCAAAGATCACCACCAAGTGTTATCCTCACAAGACAATAACAAAGCTGGGAGGAATCTTAGTTGAATATGAGTTGCATTACTTCGTGAAGGAGTCAAAATTTAGGCATTTATTCCATTTCCAATATGACTCCACATTGACGAAGCTTCAAATGTCTATCCTACTAAAGCACTCCATGATTATACGGGACAATAAGGAGTTGTGGTTCGTCTTAAACGGTGTTCCCATCTGTATTCTATAGTTGAGCACGCACTAATTTCCGGATTGAAATGCGGACCATATCCCAAAGGATGGAAATCCAAAAGGGGTGACACATTCAGACTGAAGAATTTTGGTCGTGGAAAGGTGACCCCCGGAAAAGTCAGTGCAAAGCTTGTGAAGGCGAAGAATTTCGACGACCGGAAGAGGTTGGCAACTTTGATGTTGTTGGTGCAAGTTATGGCTCACAAGCCTTCTGTAGAAAACTCTATCAACCATGATCTCATTGACATGGTTGATGACTTGGAATTTTGTGAAGGCTTTCCATGGGGGCATTTCACATTCGAGAAGATTGTGGATACTTGCCGCAAGCACGTTAGCGGGGAATCACCGAAACCAAAATGGTATTGTGGCGGTTTCATGATCCCACTAATTGTAAGTTGTATATATTATTTGAATAACTTAATATTTTCGTACTTTTTGCATTCTTATCATTTTGTATTAGTGTTTCAGTTACTTCCATTCGAAACCATTCTTAGTTTGGGCTGAAAGGGATGGTATTTTGATGTTCTGGATGCGCATCCATCATGCCCAAGAATATGCAAGAATATGGTTAAATCCAGTTTTAAGCTGAAGTATGTAGTTGTGATAAGGCAGATCGAAGATTCTGAGGTAACAATTACACAATGGTCACAAAGGAAACAATGGTCACATAGGGTAATAATGGTTAATTTTTGTTTTTTCAGGATATTCTAAGTATTCTTCGGCTGAACATGAAGAGGAAGCCTGATCTGGAGGATTACGAGGGATGCCATGTTCCCGATGTTCAGATATGGATGGAACATCTTCATAGAATTCCGAAGGGTATTTGTTGGGAGGACATCCGTAAGCAAGAACTGCTGACACGAAAAGCGGCTCTTAGCGATCCAAAGAAGGGGAAAGAAAAGGGGACTAAGAGGAAGAAGAGCGTGAGTGAAAAAATAATAGAGGTTGAAGATGACGAACACGAAGGATGGGTAGGTGTTGCTGAAGCTGATGAAGAAAGAGAAGGTGATGGTGAAGGAGAAGTAGAAAAGAATCATCAAGGTGATGCTGGGTCACAGAGGGTAATAACGGTTATTTTTTGTTTTTCAGATATTCGAAGTATTCTTCATGTTGAACACGAAGAGGAAGCTTTACTTTCTGATCTGGAGGATTACGAGGGATGCCACAATCTTGATGTTCAGATATGGATGGAATATCTTTGTAGAAATCTGAAGGATATTTGTTGGGAGGACATCCGTAAGTAAGAACTGCTGACACGAAAAAACAGCTCTTGGTGATCAAAAGTTTCAAGAGTCATATAGGTCGCAGGGACGCCTAAGTCATTGGGTCGCATAAGTCGCTAGGTCGCTAGAGTCGTATGGGTCGCATGGGTTGCATATGTCCCATGGGTCGCTGGGTCACTAGAGTCACATGGGTCGCATGGGTTGCATATGTCACATGGGTCGTAAGGGTCGCATCAATGTAACGAACGATGAGTCTAATGAATGAAGTAATTTTATGTAGATGCTGCAGTGGGTCCTGCCGAAGAGGTCCACACTAAGGATACTCCATTGGGTCTTGTCGATGATGTTGACGGGGAGGTTCCTGCGAAGGATACTCCACCAGTGGGTCCTATCGATGACATTGCCGACGAGGAGGTTCATGCTGAGAATATTCCAGTGGATCCTGTCAAAGAGACCTGCACTAAGGAGGGTCCTACCGAGAATACTTCAGTGGGACCTGTCCAAGATGTCGCTGCTATTATCAAAGTACCACCAAGTGAGTACGGTCATTTGCGTCACAGAGGTCGCATTGGTTGCATATGTCCCATGGATCGCAAGGGTCACATCAATGTAACGAACGATGAGTCTAATGAATGAAGTAATTTTATGCAGACGCTCTAGTGGGTCCTGTCTAAGAGGTACACACTAAGGATACTCCAGTGGTCCTGTCGATGACGTCGCCGAGGAGGTTCCTGCCAAGGAGACTCCAGCAATGGGTCTTGTCGATGACGTTGCCGACGAGGAGGTTCATGCCGAGAATATTCTAGTGGGTCCTGTCGAAGAGACCCACACTAAGGAGGGTCCTGCCGAGAATACTTCAGTGGGTCCTGTCCAAGAGGCCGCGGCTATTGTCGAAGTACCACCAAGTAAAAACGGTCATTTTGCGTCATAGAGGTCACATTGGTCGTATGGGTCGAATGGGTCACAAAAGGTCGTATTAGTCGCATAGGTCGCATGGGTCGCACGGTCGCAAGATAACATTGGTCGCCATATATTTAATGAAGTAAATTTTATGCAGGTGCTGAACCTTTATCGATGGAGTCTGCACCATATGTTGAACCTCCGCCGCTACCTAAACGATCTTTAAGATCATGGAAGGTATATGTTGAACCTCCGCCGGCGAAAAGAGCAAGAATAGTGCGAGGGAGAGGGCAAGGGAAATATGTTGATGGAGAACCCACAGAAAATGTAGTTCAAGAACCCGCAAAAAATGTAGTTCAAGAACCTGTAAAGAAGGTGGTTCAAGAACCTGCAGGGAAATGGCAGTTTGTGTGGAAGCCCAAGGGATTAGGAAAGGGCAGGATAACCCGATTTCCTTTGTTCGTTGGCAATAGCGATGAAAAGTAGACTAATCTATATATGTTCCTGAAGACACTCGACATGCACAATGGTGGAAATCTAAGCTAGATATTCCCCGGGGGCCAAAGTTTTCGGAAACTATATTAAAGCCCAACGTTTGGCTTGAAGATGATGTAAGTTTTTTTAAACCTTAGTCACAAAGGTCATTTTGTGTCATATGTATTCATGTGTGTTAATCTTTTTTTTTTTGCAGCAATTGGATGAGGCATTGATGGTGCTGTCTTTTCGCTCGGAATTCATGCCCATCATATATCGGAATTATTATATTTGTCCTGTTGCTTTCATGCAGATGCTCATGCTATGGATGTACGAGGATATGGAAACTTTGCCGGAAATTCTTAGTGATTTTTTGAATGCCAAGTATCCATTGAGAAGTACGAAGACACCAATGAGTTATTTCGAAGGCTTCGTCTCGGTTCTAAACATTCCATCGCTCGAAAGTCAATTTGTAGGATGTCATTGGATAGCCATCAAAGCGGATTTCGCGACCCGATGCATTACGGTATACGGGTGCTAGAGCGGAATGAAGGAAACACATATCGATTCGATGATTGAGAAGATAAGAAAAGTTGTCCCCAAGATGCTCATTCTCGGTGGGTTTCCTTCTTTGGCTTCTGGATAAGATGAATGGAAGTATGAGTATTATGAAGGTCTATCACATAACAAAAGCTCGAGTGAGTGTGGTGTTTACGCCTACAGATTTCTAGAAGCCTCGTTAATGAGAATGCATCATACTTTTCCTTACATTTGTGACGACAATGTTCCTTCCATGCGTGAGAAGATGGCGGCTGATATATTTAGTAATAGAAAATATATCCCTCCATCCCGAGACTAACTTGATATTTGGTACATTATGTTTTTGGGAATGGAAGATGTAAATATTTGGTATATTGTTATTTTTTTAAATTTCTTCATAATAATAAAATAGTCGCAGGTGTCCAAGGATGGCAGAGGGTACAAGGGTCGAGGGTAAAAGGGTCGCAGGGGTAAAAGGGTTGAAAGGGTAAAAGGGTCGTAGGGGTCCAAGGGTCGAAGAGGTAAAAGGGTTGCAAGGGTTAAAGGGTCGCAGAGGTACAAGTGTCACAGAGGGACAAGGGTCGAAGGGGTCGAAGGGTAGTAGAGGTCCAAAGGTCGAAGAGGTACAAGGGTCACGACCCTTTGACCCCTGCGACCCTTGTACCTCTTCGACCCTTGGACCCCTACGACCCTTGTCCCTTTGCAACTCTTGTTACAATAATACTAAATCCACAAAAACAACGATACTAACAATAATACTTAATATTAGATAATAGTAAAAATAATTTATTATTTATAAATACAATTATTTACAAATAATATGAATAAAATTTTAAAAATAATATTACCAAGTTATTTACAAATAATTGACTCAAATATCTACGACCCTTGTACATCTACGACCCTTGTACCCCTGTGACCCTTGAACCCGTGCGACCCTTGTCCCTCGCGACCCTTGGACCCCTTTGACCCTTGTCCTCGCAACCGTTGGACCCGTGCGACCCTTGTCCCCTTTCGACCCTTGTCCATCTGCGACCCTTGTTACAATAAAAGTAAATCCACAAATACAACGGTACTAACAATAATACTAACAATTGAATAATAGTAAATCCACATGATCAAATGAAGTTCGAGTTAGGTTCAAAGAAATAAAAATACAACTCGAATCAAAATATGTTGTTGACAAATCGAAACACAGGTTCTGCTCCATTGGAGAACAGTTCTACTATGAGGGAACAACCCACGTTCAGTCCATTCTCTTGACAAAACTGTCTCCACCATCCTCTGATGCAAGCGCCGCCACGACTCACAGATCTTAAAGCTGTTGGCCAGTAATAGAACCTTCCACAATCGAGGTATATCATTATCTTACATCGTCTACGGCAAAGATCGTTTTCCCTCACAAACCCTATCGGAAGTGTCTGCAACATCACCAAGTGACATCAATATAATGAATAAAAGTCGAATAAATAACCCAATTATATATGATGAATCGGTTTAAGGTCACTTACCAATGAATCTACGACCACATTTGAATGCGTGATTGGTATAATGAAAACCCTTTAATCAGGACTGGCCCTGGTGACGTTAAATACCAGTCACCTTCGTGACAGAAAAGTACGACATTCCCAATATGAATGTTTTGGTCATTGTAGAATTCTGTCCATCCATAAGTGAATTTGGAGTCATCCAACTTGACTTCTCATGTTCTGTTAGACGCATTCGATTTAAGAGTTGCCATGTTACGGTCCCTCGTATTCCCGTAAATATACTCATCGAAGAAGATCTTCGGAATGTCTTGTAACAAAAAACGAAAAACAAAGTCAAATATGTACATTCTCTACATGTAACATACCGACATAGAGTGTTTTAAAGAAGATTATAAGGTAGTACAGATGCTGCACAAGAATCTGTTGGAAGAAATGAGGGAAATGTGGCATTTTCAGAAAAAATGGATGGAAGATGATAAGGAAAAAATGGATTGGAAAAAAGGAAAGGACTGGAATTCGAAAAGACATGACATCGAATCGATGTTAGATAGAATTCGAAAAGACATGACCACACATCACATGGGTCGCAAGGGTAAAAGGGTTGCAGGGATAAAAGGGTCGAAGGGATAAAAAGGTCGCAGGGGTAAAAGAGTTGAACGAGTAAAAGGGTCGCAGGGTCAATGGTCGAACGGGTAAAAGGGTCGTAGGATCAAGGGTCCAACGGGTAAAAGGTTTGCAATGGACAAATGGTCGCGACCCTTGTACCTATGCGACTCTTTGTCCCCGGTGACCCTTGTCCCTTTACGACCCTTGGACCTCTCCGACCCTTGGACCGCTGCGATCCTTGGGTCCTTGCGACCCTTGTCCCCCTCCGACCTTTGGACCTCTACGACCCTTGGACCCCTGCGACCCTTGGACCCCTGCGACGCTTTTCCCTCTGTGATCCTTGGACCCCTGCGACCCTTGCCCCCTGGCGAATCTTGTTACAATAATATTAAATCCATAAAAACAACGATACTATTAACAATAATACTTTCTATTGAATAATAGTTCAAAGGAATGTTTTTCAAATGAAGTTCAAGTGCAAAGGAATGTTGTTCAAATGAAGTCCAAAGCAATCAAAATACAATGGAATTCAAACTATGTTGTTGGTAGGCTCTAGTTGAGGGAAAAACCGAAGAGTAGGTATATCTCCATCGGTGAGCAGTTCGACTTTGAGGGAACAACCCACGTTCACTCCATTATCGTGACAAAACTTTGTCCAACCCCTGCTGATGCTAGCACCACCACGAGCCACGAGCCTTAAATATGCCTCCCACATAAGTCCGTAATTGATTATTAGATGTATCTTACATTGTCTACCGCAAAGACCTCTCGACCTCGCAAACCCTATCAGAAGTGTCTGTGATAACCAAATAAATTCACAACTAGGCCTGGCCAAATCGGTTTTCAGTTCAGGTTTCAGTTCGGTTATGATGGGTACAGCTTATTTGGATTTCTATAAATAATAACCATATTATAACCAAATTTAAATCAGTTCAGTTTGGATTGGTTTTATAACGGCTCGGTTCGGTTATATGTAAAAAAATGAAAACTAAAATTACCTGAACTCTAATTAATTCGATTTGGTTCGACTATTATTTGGATATTATTTCGGTTGTCATTTAGATATTAGTTTGGTTTCTTCAAATTTTAAGATGAAACCACTCTTATGTAAAAAAAAAGTTAGATATAACCAAATAAAGAACATAATTAAATATGAAATTGCTGGTGAAATCGTCGGGGAAATCGATGGATGGGTGAAATCTCCGAGTGAAATCGATAAGTGGGTAAAATCGCCGGATAAGACCAAAGGGAAAGAAGAAGAACAACCTGAAGAGAGAAAAATAAGAGCGTGAAGAGAGATGAACAACGTGAGGGAGAAGAAGACTTGCATGAGGACAGAAAAATTTGGGGGTTAGATTTTTTTGTTAATATATTTTAATACTCGATCGGATAACCGATATTTTTCGGTTAATCGACTTAGGAATTAGGATTGCGCGCGTAACACTGCCATTGTACGAGTTAATCGCTGCTGAAGGTAGGATTGTACGTACTTATGGTTAGGAGGTTTAGGCTCGGCAGAATCATTTCTCATCTTAGAGCATGAATTTCCCGTTATCAAGATAGTTCGATAGGTTTATGATCTTTAGTTGTTACACCCTTGCGATTCCCGGTATCCCGATACCCATAGTGTTCTTCATCGTCAAGTCTTCCACATCCTTCTTTCGCTGCCGCTATTTAGTTTAGTATTTTAGAGTTTCACACCACGCCATCATCTATTTCTCACCGTCTTAGTTTAGTGATATTCTTAGGAAAAGGCTGCATTAGTCCCTAGAGTTCGACCCTGGTACTACACGAACCGTATACTTGCGGTGAAGTGGTCTAGGAAATATTTTAGCTTAAATTTCTATACATCAAGTTTTTGGCGCCGGTTGCCGGGGAGTAATTACGACCTAGACTAGGAATTAGCTACATTAAGATCTAGTCCTTCTCGGAGTCTTCATTTGTTTTTCGCATTTTCTTTTCTTTTTCTTTTATCGAGTCTATTCTATCTACCGCCGATCTACACTTTGGTGTTTCGTTTCTTGTTTTGTAGGAAGCCTTGTATGAGAAGCTCCACACAAAAGCTCCTCATATACGAGTCCGAGGTCGAGCAAACATTACGGAGCTTGCGCAAGAAGAGGAGAGTTAAACTAGCGGATTCTGAGTCCGAGGTAGATAGAGAGAGCGGTCACGAGACATACGCCTCTGAGGAGGAAGGAACCAATAGCGCAATCAGCGGAGAAGATCACGCAAATAACCCAGACATGGCTGCTGCCGATGAAACCTACGGAGCCTACACCGCTGCAAAGCACACGTAGTTGCTTTCGTGCATGGCCCACACGATCGATAATCAAGTTGAGCTACAACCGGCCTTTATCCAAATGCTCAACAACTCGGCCTTTAGAGGAATGGAGAACGAAGATCCGAACTCCCATCTTACGGACTTCAAGATGCTTTGCAGAACTACCAAGGCTGTTCAACTTACCTGCTGCATCAATTACATCGTGGGATGATCTGGAGCAACGATTCATGCAGTAATTCTTCCGGATCATAGAATGCTTCTCGCCAAGAATCACATAAATGATTTCCTACAAGAAAGAGGCAAGACGCTACACGATGCATGAGAGCGTTTTAAGAACTATCAGCGGGTATGCCCACATCACGGAATGGATAAGAAGTATCTTATCACGAGCTTTATCCAAGGTCTCCAAGAAACCACTCGGTTCATGATCGTGGCAACGGGTGGTGGTTCCCTCAGCAACCTCACGTTCAATCTACTCGAGAACTTGATCGAGAGCATGGCGAGGGAAGGAGGCAAGAAGGTTGGGGACTACAACCGCGATTACCCATCTAAAGCGGCTGTAAATGAGCTAGGCACCGCCAACCCGGAATTAACGGACTTGAAGCAGCAAGTTGGCGAAATATATAGGATGATAGCTGGCCTTCATGTGGACAGACACGATACATCCGTAGGCCAAGGGATCGAGGAAGTGTACTACGTCAACAATCGGGCAATATTACATCAAGAGCTATCCCAACCTCTCTTATGGCAACACGAGCAATTTAGCAAATCCGCAGGATTTCCAACCGCGGATGATGGCAAGAAACCAGAATTAAGGTTTCCAGCCGAGAGGGGGCGGCCAAGACTACGGTTATCAGCCTCGCGCACAATCTTCAGGTGACTCTGAGATCCTTTCTATGCTTCAACTGATGTATCAAGAGCAGAAAAGTGCGCTTGGAGGGATTAAGGCTGAGCAAGAGGACATGAGGAAGAGAATGGACGGGTTCCAGACGCACTTGAGGCTCCTCGAGACGCAAGTGGCACAGCTAGCCCAAGGTTCGAGCCGACAGCCCGAACAGCTTCCCGGGAAACCCGAGGCGAACCCCCGCAAGCAAGTAAATGCCATTTTCTTAAGAAGCGGGAACACGGTAGAGCAACCCATGCCTTCCACAGCTACAAGAGGAGAGCCTTTGAGTGATAAGATCGAACAACCCATCACTCTAGCCGTGGAAGAGAAGACGATCGAGGAAGAAGAGAGGGAGTTGCCCTACGTAGCACCTCCCCCGAGGGTACCACCCTTACCCTTTTCGCAGCGCCAAAGGAAGCAGAGCGACGATGCTCAATTTGCCCAATTCGTGGAACTCCTAAGGAAGCTGCAAGTCACCATCCCGTTCTAAGACACACTCACGAAGATCCCATCATATGCAAAATTCCTCAAGGACATCATAATGAGGAAGAGAACCGTAGACAACGAGATGGTAATGGTCATGAACTCACTCATACAGGCCCCTACCGTGGTGGAGAAGATGCCCGATCCAGGTAACTTCGTCATCCCCTGTAAGATTTACGATTACGAAATTGAGCATGCACTAATCGATATCGGAGCGAGTGTGAGCTTGCTACCATTATCCCTTGTTGAGAAGCTCAATAGAGTAGGAGATCTTCAACCCACGCGCATGCAAATCAGTTTAGCTGATCAATCCGTACAGAGTCCCGTTATATTGACGAATGTTGCTATACAAGTGGGAGAATTCTGGTTCCCCGCTGACTTTGTTGTTGTGGACATGGAGATCAATCCGAAGATCCCCGTCATTTTGGGAAGACCATTCCTCAACATGGCAAAAATGGTCATCTATTGCGCTGAAGGCAGGCTGGTGATGAAATTTGGGGACTAGTCTATCGAGTTCAAGCTCGACGATGCGCTGAAGAAGCTATATATGACCGAACCCGTAATGCACGTTACCACGATGGATGCACCAATGGAGAAAATTGAACGTGAACATCGTGACGTCCATCCCATGGACATACCACTGTCCGAGGGCACCGGGAGTCAATTTCAGCCGCCAGCAAGATCGGAAGCTTTCACGCAATTCAAGGAGAAGCCAAAAATCCCTCAGCCGAGAAGTAACCCGAGCGGGCAACATACCTCACCCGAGCGGGCAACACCAAATTTAGGAGACTCGGTTGGGCGGCCGCACAGCCCGACTCGGGTAGGACCTACGGGGGTAAATAGTGAAATTGGCCACCCGAGCGGGTGGGTGTATCAGCCCGATCGGGCAATGCAATTGGATGAGAACCCGCCCGGGGGATCTTACAGCCCGATTCGTGCACCACTCACTGGGGTAAGTGATACCTTTATGAACCCGAGCGGGGCAAGAGAGGAGCCCGATCGGGCACCTGAGAAGAACCAAAGTCTGCACGGTTTGATCGAGACTTCAACGCGGGCGACGGTTCTACGGCCACACACATCATCTCCCACACCCGCGATGACCCGAATGCATACCTATCCCGCATGGAATACCGAGGAGACACTCAACCAAAACCGAGTCCGAAGGAGATACCATGGAGTCGTGGGATCGAACGAGAAGAACCGAGAATCGCAAGTAAAAAACCCTCCAGGGTTCGAGCCATGTCACGCTGATCAGCTAGAAGACGGAAGAGGCATACCTCCTCTTTCCGACATCACACGCGTATGAAGACGCTAGGGTCGAGCTAAAGACCGAAAACAAGCGCTTCTCGGGAGGCAACCCGAGCCCAATATTCTTTTAGTTATTTTCATTTTATTTCTGTTTCCGAACTTTTTTTTTAGACTTGGAAAATTTTTTAAGGATTAAGGAATTTTAGTGGTCTTATCGATTTTTGCTGCATGGTTTTCCTCGTATAATTTTTTTCGGTTTTGTAGCACTACCCGATCGGGCAGATATCTCCACCCGAGCGGGTAGGTCAAAACTCAAAGACGCCCGAGCGGGCAGCATCAAGGGACCCGATCGGGCATCGTATATCACCTGCACAGGTAAGTTTTTATTTCGAGTAACCCGAGCGTCCATTCATACTACGAAATTTCACCCGAGCGTGCTCCCACACTTGCAACCCTTTCGCATCCGCCGGAGTTTCTTCAACACACCGCCGCCGTTCATCATCGTTGCCGGTCGATCTTCGGTTACTCGAAATACCCTCTCCCTCCTCTCTCGCGAAATAACTCAAAAATCTCTCAATTGCTCTCGAATTCCAGGTATATTTATGCAATATTCTATGATTTGGACTGCTATGGGTTAGATTTAGGTCTGATTAGAAATGATCTAGGGTGAATTTGAGGATTGAAACACGAATTCGAACCGCAGGTCGCGATTTCGCAAATCAAACCGATCGGGCTAGGGTTAGAAACCGATCGGGCAGTGTGAATTTAAACCCACTCGGGCAGTGATTTCACCCGAGTCGGGCGGTACATATGGGGTATATTGATTGAATTCAAGCCCGAGCGGGCAACATACCCTACCCGAGTGGGCATCCTGTAAAACAGTGACTAACGCTTATTTTTCTTCTTCGATTGTTTTGCAGATAGCCCCGAAGATCTTCCAGAGCTCAAAGAAACGCCGATCTGATGTCTACGATCCAGAACACGGATGGCCAACAAAGTCGGATGCCATCGTGGAACTAACGCCATACATGCCGATCATAACGTCCCATCAGCAATACAACTACTGGACGACAACCTTTTTGTCCGGTCAGAAGTCGAGATTCACCGAGCTACAGCTACAGATATTCCCATCCACATCGAGGAGCACATCGACACCATCTTCAACACTTTGGGATGGACGGGATTGCGGGACACGCAGGAGTACACATACCGCAACCTCACAGCGGAATTCTTTGCGTCTTACACGACATTCTTCCCCGAGTCAGGAGATCAGGAGAGAGCATTCATGGAGTTCCGTCTGCTCGGACATAACTACCGGCTTAGCGCGCGACAGTTCGCGATCATACTTGACGCTCCGCACTGCAACTTCACGAAGATGCCCGAGCACAACCGGAGCCGTCAAGCGCAATTCTGGGCCCATATTGCTTATGGTGAATACTCGACGAGGTCTAAAGCCAGTCACATACGCCACCCCGCCCTAAGATATTTTCATTATTTCCTAGTCTCTTCTATACTAGAAAAAGGAGCACAAGGCAGAGTCAACCACATAGAGTTGGCATACCTTAGGCGGGTGGTATACTCAGGCTTCGCTGTGGACGGGTGGGACATACTAGACGTCGACTTGGCATTGCTAGTCATGCGGCATTTCCACGACATCACCACCGAGAAATGTAGCACAAACACGAAGATCATGTGCGGTGGGAATGTCACGATGATAGCACGAAGAGTCGGGATCAACCTTGGCATCCTGACAGAGGATAAGATCAATGAGGAGCCCGAGCTGAACCTTCAGAACTTACACAACCGAAGGGCGATATCGATCGAGAGGTACAGAGTAATATGGAGTTACAAGGACGAGCAAGGTCGAAACTTGGAAGTCGACCTACACGAGATTCAGATGCTGGGCTTAGACGAGGAGGGCGTACGTTTCAGGATTGACCAAGCCATCGGACACATCGGCCCGGGACTCGGTGAGGTAGATCCAGCTCCAGCCGCTGCACCAAGACCTTCGATGTCTAGACAGCGCAGCTGACGCACTACACACTCTCGTACCCGCCCAGAGTACCCTCATCACCGCTCTGACGTCCCTTCCATGGAAGGTGTCTCCGACGTTCTCAAGTATGTTGCGGAGGAGACTAGATATCAGTCTTATATAGCAGAGAAGAGGTACGACCTCGAGGCGGCGAGGCACGACATTGAGGCTGTGAGATATGCGGAGCAGCAACAGTTTCAGGAGCAGTCCATTCAGCACACGTACTAACTCACGGAGTCCGTTTGCAGATTCCAGTAGCTCAGCATGCAGCACTATCAAGAGTCGTACGTGTCGATCCCGCAGGACTACCACACTGGCGCCATTCCATACCGCCCGCACATTCCATACGAGCTGCAATCCTTCTACTTCTCACCTGGGGAAGGGGCACCCGCGGAGCCAGCAGACCCTCCGGCCACCCGCGGTGGAGAGGAAGAGGATTAGACCATTCTTCCTTTTTCCTTTTCATTCTTTTTCTTTTTTTTGTTTTATGGACCTATTTTTATTATTTCTTTTTTTTTCGTTTTCGTGCATATGTAAGCTCTTTGGGACTTATTGATTTAGTACTCTATTCTCTATCTTTTGCATGGCATGATTCTCATCTCTTCTCCTTCGGACCATTTTATCATTTCTTGTTTTTAGATAGCTTTCTTGTACGCTCTTTTCAGACTCATGTAGTACTCTTTGTTCTACTCTCTGTATTGCATACTCGTATTACAGGTTCTTCACGATAACACCCGCAATAGAGCAAGAGAGTATAACATTCAGATGTATCACAAATTCGAGGAAGCTAAACACACCAAGTGTATTCGTTCTTATTCTTTCACTCTTTTCAGTGATACGATTTTATATCTTTTATGAGTGACATATTTGCGATTAGGATTAGGATTAGGGTTAGGATTAGGAATAATTGATGGATACCTAGTACAAATTTTCGAGCTTTAGTCATTTTTTGCAACCTTTTTGAATCGTGAACAATAGTCTAGGTTTGCTTAGAAGTCTTTTGGATACCGATTAGCCGAGTAGTTGTGTTTGAAGCCATGATCTATAGTTGAATTCACCCCTTAGGTTTCAGTACCAAGTAGCCATATCTCTGTGTTTACCGTCTATCCCTTGCTTGTTTGATATATCTTTACCGTTCATATTTATTAGATTCCACACGCTTATACTCCGTTGTCATCTAGGATAAGTTTCTGACTATTCCGGGTTAGCGTTGACATGAGTACATCGAGATCGATGGTTCGGGTCTAAGTGGTGGGTTGAGGCGCTGTTCTACGTCGTAAGGGTTAGAGTGATGCGTAATCTAAAAAAAAAAGAAAAAAATAAAAAGCGAAAAAAATAATCTGCAATAACGCACCTCTTCACTCCGCTAAGGTCACACGACCTTATGAGTGTGCCATAGTCAGCCTGGGTCTAAGTAGAAAGCCATCCCTCTTCGACTTCAACGTCCTAGGAACTAAGCGTGGATCTAAGTATCGAAAAAAGGAAAGAAAAAAAATGAATAAGAACGAGAAAAACGAGTTTAATGATATAAAAAGCTTAGGGGAATTGATATGGAGATCGCTTGGACGCTATCTAGGGTTGTGAAATAGACTTAGATTTTTGGTAGGATTGCATGGCTCGGAACTTTCGGTAGATATAAGTCTATACTCGGTACGCTTAGGCTTTTGTTCATGTGACGCGTTGATTTGCTGAATGACTAATCCTTCGAATATTTTCGTGCTAGTATCCATCGTTATTAGATTCTTCCTACACTTGGCTTTAGTTTTGTTTGAGGACAAACAAAGGTTCAGGTCTGGGGGAGTTTGATAACACATAAAGTGAATCAGTTTTAGGTTAGGCATTCGCATCATTTTCGCATATATTTCTTAGCACGAGTTACAATTCCGATATGATTGTTCTTTATATATACCCATTTTATTGGTTTTCAGGTTTTAAGGCGACAAGGCCTAAACGAGCGTTAAAAGGCAAATTCCTGAATCAAACCACTCAAATTGAAGATACAATTCACTCGGAGCCAAAATCAAGCCACAGAACCCAAAGGAACACCCGAGCATCGAGCGGAAAAGAGCAAAAGCATGAATTGAAGAGTGCTCACTCGGGCACTGAGGTCTACCCGCTCGGGCAAAAGCTACGGGGTTAATTACAACACTCTGCACGACCCGGGCACGAAGACAACATGATTGGGTGATCATACTTGATCGGGAGACAACATCATGCCCGCTCGGGCGTCAATTAGTCCTAAAAATCCCCGAGAGTTTACACGACTCGGGCTGTTCAACCACCAGATC
>CM071872.1:7250737-7260903 GCA_036759665.1 Gynandropsis gynandra | reverse complement strand
AGAGCAAGCTTACATTGGAGATTAATTCAGTTCGTGATTGAGGAGATTCTTGCGAGGAGACAAGCGAGGAGCATTGGAGATCAAGCCCCGACACTTCGGTTTTGTTTGGTTTTCATGTTCCTTAGACTTTCTACTTTGTTTATGTTTTTTTACAGACGCATGAGCGAGTAGTTTGTTTGTTCTAGGAGAAGGGATTAGCCCTTGGCTATCCCGAAACCACCTTTGATCTATTTTGAATGCATCTTCCCGTTTTAGTTTATCTATTCTCTATCTGAGTGCTTAATTGTCTTGTGTTTACAAAGGCCACGCAGATTCATGTGTTAGGGGTTAGGAGAAGGACCGAAAGGAGAATTCTAGTCCTAGAAAATCAGGTTTAGAACAACCGAGGTTAGGCCACGAAAGTAGGATAGCAACGGTTGAGGGTGAATAGGCGAATCATAGAGCCTATGGGTTTAGTTCAAGGTGTCAGCCACGAATGTAGGGGGCGGCTTGTCTAGATCACGTGTCTATGACTCGAGAGAGGGTAGATATCATATTAGGATCGTCCGCCTTAGATAGCTTTAACTGGGATTGCATGATAGATAGGTTAATCGTCGGTTTCGGTAGTCTTGTGGTGAAACTGGATTCCTAGGACGTTTGTCTTATCGTTAGAACCCAAGTAGTTTATTTACTTTCAGTATTTCATTCCTCATCCACATTCTTTCGTTAGCAAGTTTGATTCCTAGTTCGCGTTTAGGTAGTGTTGCGTTTCTGTGGGATCGACACCTAAAATACTACACACGTGCCGTGCACTTGCGGGTAGTTTAGGTTATTTTATTTAACTCTGATACGCATCAGTTATCCACTGTTATTTGGTTAATAATCAAAATAAACCTAATCGATTTTAAAACTTTTATATCCGATCGATTATTTTACATATACTTGAACCAATTCCAAAGCCATTATTCATCTTGATTTGATTCAATGGTACATAATTGAAATGAAATCCCCACCCCTACCACTACAAATGATCATTGCAATAGCAACGGACGGATCAACGGATCTGTTCATTGATAATTATTGCAATGGATTGCAATGGAAAATGGAGAATTATCTGCGGTCATGAATATGTTACTATCCGTTGCAAATTTGCCGGTGTTCCGTTGAAAGGTCGTTGGAAAACCTAGAAATTATTTCAACATTTGACTGTTGGTATTTCCATCAGACTATCCTGTAACCTCTCTATTAGAACGGCGAGATTGACTTGCTCGTTCGTTTCTTTGCTTAAACCTGAGATCATCCCAGTAAGCAAACATTTTCTCCCAACATTTTCCACCATCCAAACGATTTTTATTTATTCTCTTGATATTTTTAACATCGCTGACGAAAGCTTTCAAACGAATTCTTACAACCCATTCATATTTGAAATTTATTAGTCCAATAATCTTGGGATTCCAATAAAATTTTGCTGAAAACATTAAATAATTAATTATTCAAACTATTTTTTGAACATTCGATCATAATCAACTTTCATTGTCTTTGTTATATGATGAGAAAGCTGATTATAACCAAACATATAAATCAAAATTAAGTTAGATTAACAATTAATTAACTATTTACAAATTTACATTTAATTTTAGTGATACATACCAAGGTGCGTTGTTTTCACGACTCTGGCCTAAACGGGAAAGTTTACGTCTTTTCTCATCCATTGATAATAATTATTCCACTGTTGGTTCGTAATGCATTCGATACATTGTTGACTCGTGATGCATCTGAGACATCGTTGGCTCGACTGGTGGTGGCACTGGTTGATAATATAGAAACAAAATATATTGCTACAATCGAATGTTCGGAAATAAAGCGAGATTCATAAAATCCAAAAATCCCAAATTGGATTGTCACGTTTGTTGCGGAGATGATGGACCATTAGCAGTTTCCTCCGAATCAGAACAGATTCTCGACCTACCGTTTCTTCCAACGCGTTGAGACATACTAAATTTTAAAATTTAAATTAGACATATTTGAATCGTTGTGAAATTAAATTTTATGTTCACTAAGTCCTTTTGTATACAAAAAGACTTATAATAACAAAACTTCCAACTCTCTTCACATAGAACGGTCGATAATCCATATAATTTTGACAGTATAATTTGACAAGAAACTATTAAACTAACTCGTCTTTTGTCCATATTTGAACTGAAAAGCATTTGTTTCGTCCATGCAATACGGACAAGCCAATCGACAATGCTGTCCATCCAGGTACATTACCATAAATTGGAAAATCACTTATTATCCACATAAGAACACTTCATAATATAAAATTCGATCGCCTTGAGACGTCGTACGCTTGAAATTCCTTCCATAATTCTTTTAATTCATTAATAAATGGTTGAAGAAATATGTTCAAACTTCTTTTAAGATGATTAAGCTCGAGAATCAATATTGTTAAGAACAAAAATTTCATTCACATGTTAGGGGATAAATTATACGATGTCATAATAATTAACCAAAATGAATAATTCCTCCGAGACCTCCCAAACGGATTAAAACCATCAGTGCAAAGGCCTAAAAACTTTTTTCAACTGTCAACTGTAAAATCAAGATATACCTTGTCAAAGTGTTTCCACGCCTCACCATCTGAGGGATGAAAAATTTTGTCCTTTACGAGTTGAATGCTCGACATGCCATCTCATGTCGCTTGCAGAAACAAAAGATTGATACAATCTTTTGTTCTGTAACTGGTAAATACCACATAAGACGATATGGAATCGATTTTTCATTTCTTGTCAAATAAAACCGGTCTTTTCCACAAAATCGATCGTTACACAAATCCGATGTCTCTTTCCAAAAGTTTATGAAATTGTCTTGACAAGCATCAATCTTTTGATATGGATATAAACCCAATGATATTATCATCTTCATTGTCTCATAATATGACTCTACTACATTGTTATCTTCAGGCAAACAATGTCTTACTAATTGTGATATATAATTCGTGTATTCTCGGAAAGATTATTTTTTGTCTTCAAACTCATTAAACACACAGACAGAGACAAATGTGAAAGAGCCATTCACAACCATCATATAGCGGTTGTCTACATCTTGAGATGTCTTAAAGACTTCATGATCTACAATACCTTACTAAAAACTTCCATAACATTACAAAGTTGTGGTGCCAAAATTCTCTTTGTGAGATAACCACATGAAATAATTCAAAGTAAAATGTCTTAAATAAAGATGATCCAAAACGGTTCTCTCGCTAACAAATTTTTCATTTTTGCATTTGACGCATGGAAAAACCAACTTACCGGTTTCTTTATGAACTTGTTGATTTGTCAACATCATCATAACAGCTGTAACACCTTCTATAAACACTTTCGATAAACCTTGAGTTTTGAGATCAACTCTTCTATACATCCATTGTTTAGAAACGAAACTATTTGATCTCTACAATGATGCCATTATAATCAGAAATGATAAGAAGGTATGGAGTAAAATGTATTATAACTGTGTGTGAGAAACGAATGCAAGTAGTAGGGGTTTAAATAGGTAATGTTTTGACCAATTTAGGATGGATTACGGACTAAGACTAATATTTTTTGATGAGCCATCCCTAAAACGTCCCTAAATCTACACAGGTTCCCGTCGGATGCAGCTGTCCACAAATTTATGGAATTTCTGTCCACAAATTTGCGGACATACAAAGTTGTGGTCCTCAAATTAATGATGGGTATACAATCCGTCCCTCATGCTCGATGACCCTCGTATTCATTTCGGGTCGATCGGTAACTACGGACGATTGGTGGACGACCTGTCAATCCGCAAATATATGGACATATTATAGACGAATTTTTGTTGCCGTCGGCAATCCGTCTGCAACCCGTTCAACAATATGCGAACGACGTAAGCTATCCAAAAATATCGTTTGGAATTTTAAAATTTCTAGTAGTGAAAGTTTCCATGACTTTTGAAGCCCTTAATTCATGAATTAAGATATTTTTGGAACAATGGAATTGTTGCATATGACGTAAGTACAAAGCCAAATTTCACATTGGGAGCGTCTTCTCTACATATGGAATGTTTTATGGATGGAGCACACACGAGAGACAGGTATGTCCATATTGTATAGAAAATACAAATTTTTTTTCACCTAGTACATGGAAGAAACCATGTTAGTTTGATTTTCATTAAATATTTCTTCCCCGTGGATATACATTCAGAAAAGATAAGAATCATTTTTGAAAGAATGTGCTACAAAAAGAAAAGGCACAATGCATGCAAGCAGAAACACAAATACTATTCGAACGACTAAAAACGATGGTAGATTTACAAGAATTGGTGGAATGTGTGGATATCGTGGGCATCGAAAACCACAAGGCTAAGGTGAATGACATAACTGATATAAATCTAGTATTTTTCGGGAACTACCATATTGGAAATCACTCATATTGCGTCATAAATTGAATGTTATGCATATTGAAATAAAATCGATAACAAATTGAAAGTTCAACATTATGCCTCGTGGTTGAGAGATGACATAAGTGCACGTATTTTCGTATATATATTGAAAATAATATATGTTATAAGTAATCATTCATTTTTATATTATATAGTTAAGGGTTGCAATGAGAGACATCCTACTTGGTTAAGACATTTGGCTAATGGTCATATGTTGGAATAAGGCATGATGGCTATGCTCTGTCTTGGTAGCTCAGTGCATCGGGGCACTAACTTCTAACGGGTATCTGTTGCGAATTCCTACGGACGTACGTTGGGAAAAAGACGTACAGTCATGTCAATAAATGACTTCCGTTGATTGGACACATTTTCAATGAGCATCCTTTGGAATTCTTTACTTAGTTCATTGAACAGTTCATTTTCAACACAATCTCCAAACCAAAACAACAAATTCTCTCAACACAAATCCTAAACACTTAAAAACATGGAGAACTTGACAATTTATCGGGCACAGTGGTTTGTTGACAGGTTTCATAAGAACCCCACCACCACTTCCTCGACCACTTATCGACCTTTGTCACCTATATCGGCACCACCGATATATTATCATGAAGACGATATGGTGGATATTGATGCTTTAATCGATACCTTCGACGAGCATCCAATTTTTCCCATCATTGATCCTAAATGTCCTAATGGGAAGTTATGATCAAAGACTATTTCTATTAAATTTTCTAAATATTTCATTTACAACATCATCTAAGGTTCTTTACATGATCGATTATACTATTCCTAGCAGGTGATGCAGGAGGTTATATAGCACCATGGTGGTGTAAATTATCGTAAGGGTGTTTAATATAAGATTTAATTTAATATTATTATTGAATTTGTTTTGGAGAATTGCGTGGCATTCCTCAGTGAGTGCTACTGTCTCACTCTCTTTGATGCACTTCTCCTTGGAAATAACCTCCTTAAGGTAATTTGCTCGCTTAGGCATCTTTTGAAGCGCTTCCACGAATGGCATGTTGATGTTGAGCTGCTTGAGGTAGTGGAAAAATTTGGTCACGCTCTCTTGATTCTTAATGCTCACCAAGCATCCAGGAAATGGTACAGGAGGTTCGTAATGCCGACAGAGCAACATATGGCTTCTCTAAATCAGGTTCATACCCTTCCATGATTGCAATTCTGCCCTCTCCTTTGTCTACCGAATGTCCAACAATGTTCTCTTGTGCTTTGGAGGGCGGTTCTCAATCGTATATTTGCTGCAAAAAGTGATGGCGTTTACATACTCTTTCGGATTGAGATCGGGCTTTCCGGCTAGCATCTTGGGATTCCAAGAGGATGATGCAGCTGATCATCTCGTTTCCATACATATTTCTTGCACGATTTTAGAGACATTTACGATATAGATGCGATGTTTACGTATGATTTTGTATCTGTTTTACTTGTTTTCGTGTTTTCATGTTCTTACAGGTTTTAATGCATATTCGGTTCATTTTGGAGCTAAATGATGTACACGAGACAAAGTACAAACATCAAGGATCATCACGGAACAAACGGGACAAGAATCAGCGAAGAACACCCTTGCCCGCGCGAGGCGTTTAGTCGGCAAGTCTGTCCAACAACTTGAGCCCGACCAGGGCACACCCATGCCCGACCGGGGCACAGCTTAGCCCGACCGGGGCACTCCCTAGCCCGACCGGGGCACCTCTTTTCATCGCGTTCATGCGCATGAGCGAGTAGTTTGTTTGTTCTAGGAGAAGAGATTAGCCCTTGGCTATCCCGGAACCACTTTTGATTTAGCTTTTAATGCATCTTCCCGTTTTCGTTTATCTATTCTTTATCTGAGTACTTAAATGACTTGTGTTTACAAAGGCCACGTAGATGCATGCGTTAGGGGTTAGGAGAAGGACCGAAAGGAGAATTCTAGTCCTAGAAGATCAGGTTTAGAACAACCGAGGTTAGGCCACGAAAGTAGGTTAGCAGCGGTTGAGGGTAAAACGGATGAATCACAGATCTTATGGGTTTAGTTCCATGTGTTAGCAACGAAAGTAGGGGGGCAACTTGACTAGTTCACGTGTCTATGCCTCAAGAGAGGGTAGATATTTTGTTAGGGTCATCTGCCTTAGATAACTTAACTGGGATTGCATGATAGATAGATTGATTGTTGGTTTCGGTAGTCTTGTGGTGAAACTGGATTCCTAGACCGTTTGTCTCATTCTTAAGAAGTAGTTTGTTTATTTGTTTTTAGTATTTCGTTCCTCATCGTTAAGAACTAATTTGTTATTTACTTTTAGTATTTCATTCTTCAAACCATATTTCGTCCGTTAGCAAGTTTGACTTATAGTTAGAGTTTAGGTTGTGTTGCGTAGTCTCTGTGGGATCGACACCTGAAGTACTACACACGTGCCGTGCACTTGCGGGTAGTTTAGGTTATTTATTTAACTTTGAGAACGCATCAAGTTTTTGGCGCCGTTGCCGGGGACTATTGTCAACACGTCTTAGATTCCAGCCTAGAGTCTTTCTTGTTTGTTTTAGTTTTTGTTTTCTTTTCTTTCGTTCTTTCTACGTAATCGTTCTTTATTTGTCCTTTGCAGAGCCTTCAGATCAACGAGAGATGGATAATCAGAACAGCAACGGACAGATGCAGCAACAACAACTCGTGCCTCAACCGCGAGAACCACAGGCTCCTCCACCACGTCGTCTCAAGGATTACATGGTGCCGAACATGAAAACGTGAAACCAGCCATAAGGATGCCTGCTGTTGCGAGAGAACAGTTTGAGATTAAGCCGGCGATGATCAACATGCTTTGTCAGAAGCAATTCATGGGTGGAAACCACGAGGATCCCCATCAACACCTCAGAGACTTCCTAGAGCTTTCAGTTACGGTCAAAATACATGGAGTCTCAGAGGACGCGATCTTATTGCGTCTTTTCCCCTTCTCAATTGGGGGAAGAGCGAAAACATGGCTACAATCGCTCCCCGCTGGATCTATCACGACTTGGGACCAGCTCTGCACATTGTTCCTCTCACGATTCTTGAAACTTTGTTTGAAGCGTGGGGCAGATTTAAGGATCTTCTACAGATGTGTCCACACCATGGTATTGAGCAGTGGTACGTTATCCAAACCTTTTACATCGGAATTTCAGATGAGGACCTTACAACGTTGGATAACGCTGCTAGAGGATCATTTATGGATCTGAGCGTCGAGGAGGCATACGAGCTGATTGATAACCTTGCCATGAACCACACCATGTGGTCAACACTGAGAGGTATGCCTAGCAGCACTCGTCGTTTATATGAGCCGAATCAGAGCAGGGCAACGGGTAATGCAGCGAACACCATGTACTGTGTGAACTGTGGAGATACGGAGCATGTAGCGTATCAATGCACGGTACATGAGGATTTTGAAGAGATGAATTATGCCCGGCAGCAAGGAAATACTCAATTCGGGAATACCTACAACCCGAATTGGAGGAATCACCCGAATCTTTCGTACCGAACGACTCAACCAGTAAGGTATTCGGGATTTCAGCAATCACAGCAGCCATACCAGCAAAATAACCAGAAATTTCAGCATGCTCAGCAAGTTCCGCAAGCTCCTCAACCTCCTCAAGCCCCTTCATCAAACCTTGAGGTAGTATTGCTCGAATTTATCAAGGAGAAAAGGCATCAAACATCGACTCAAACCAAATTCAAAACGGATGTGGGGACATCGATCAACAAGCTTAAAACTCAGATGGAATCTTTGAGCAATCATGTGAAGAGTTTAGAGAACTCCGTAGCACAGCAGGCTGCCTCATCCTCCGGAATCCCGGACAGCTTCCAGGTAAACCCGAATTGAACCCGAGAGAGTACGTGAATGCTATTTCTATGTGCTGTGATGATGTGGTTGAGAACTTGCCCTCCAAAGAGCACGAACATGCTGCTGATACATACATGAAAAGAGGCAAATGTAAGATTGCGATTATGGAAGGAGTTGAACCGGATTTAGACAAATCATACGTTGCTCCACCGGCATACAAACCTCCGATACCGTTTCCTCAACGGTTGGTGAGCAGTAAGAATGAAGAACGAGTTGGCAGATTTGTAGAGGGTCTCAAGAAGCTTGACATCAACATCCCATATGTGGAAGCCCACCAAAAGATGCCTAATCACGCCAAACTCATCAAAGAGGCACTTTCCAAAGAGAGGAATATCGAAGAGAATGAGACAGTAGCACTCCACGAGGAATGCAGTGCAGTTCTTCAGAACAAGCTCCCGCCAAAGTTGAAGGATCCCGGAAGCTTCTCCATTCCATGCACAATAGGTAATATTGATATTGATAATTCTTTGTGCGATTTAGGGGCAAGTGTGAGCATCATGCCACACTTAGTTTTCAAGCGGATGGACTTCGGGGATCTCAAACCTACAAAGATGTGTTTACGCCTCGCGGATCGTTCGGTAAGATATCTGGTGGGAATTGTTGAAAACGTTCCCACAATGGTAGGTAAGTTTTACATTCCCACTGATTTTTTTGTATTTGAGATAAATGAAGATGCTAGGATATCTATTATTCTTGGTAGGCCATTCTTAGCTACTGCAGGTGCGATGATAGACGTACAACAAGGAAAGCTGTCCTTACGTGTCGGAGATGAGACGATAAAGTTTAACCTATCCAGCCCCATGAATGGACCCTTATCCAAGGAGTCTTGCCTTAGAGTTGACTCGCTGGACGAGTTATCAAAAGACACGCTTGATCAAGTGAGTATGCCCGATTCTCTTATACGGTATTTGACACGAGTTTGCGATAATGCAGGATTTGCGGACGAAGGAGCTGAGGTGTATACGAAATTCATGAGTGCTATTGAAGCACTAGGAGACGCCCCATGTGAGGAGATACCACACGAAATCCATGCTGGTTTTGCAGCGGAGAAGACGTCCAAACATGAGCCCGAACCACCTCCGTCTTCTTTTCGGTATGAGCACGTTGAATCCAATAAAACATATCCTGCTGTTATGAATGCTAACTTGAGTGCAGATGAGATGAGAAAACAACCCACACGCGTAAAGAAGCGTAGGAAAGTTACCTCTTCAATATGTACACACGGAACTTATATGGAAGACAGCCACGAACCTTCCATCGAAACTCAAAAGAGGCTGCACCCGCACTTGCACGAGGTAATGAAAAAAGATGTCATAAAACTTTTCAATGCAGGTATCATTAATCCAACCTCGGGCAGCGAACGAGTGAATGTCGTGCATGACGTGCCAAAAAAAAGAAGCAATGACTAAGGAATGGCACGACAAAAAGACCCAACCTCATGACTTCCAACTAGGTGATTTGGTTCTACTATTTAATTCTCGTCTTAAGTTTTTTTCGGGAAAGCTACGGTCCCGTTGGTCTGGTCCTTTTCAGATACGAGAGGTATTCCCGCATGGAGCAGTAGACCTTTGGAGCGAGACGAGTGGTACATTCAAAGCTAATGAACAGCGGCTAAAGCTCTACCAAGCCGCTCAACCGATCGAAAGTGGAAACTCCATTTCTCTTTCCGATCCACCCGTCGCATACGCATGAGGAATGGAGACATCAAAGCTTAAAGACGTTAAATAAGCGCTTTCTGGGAGGCAACCCAGCTGTTTGTTTTTATTTTTCTTAGTTTTTAGTTTGAGGCTCGGTTATTCATTTTCGATTTAAACAAAAAAAAAAACAGAAAAAACACAAAAAAATACCACCGCAAACGTG
>CM071872.1:7201411-7215646 GCA_036759665.1 Gynandropsis gynandra | reverse complement strand
CTGAACCAGAAGATGCTGAAGATGAAAACGGCGATGAATTCAATGAACAAGCGAAAGACGACTCGCCCATCGATGAATCACTGAAGAAGAAATGTAAATACAATAATGTTTACTATTTGTAATACATGTAGATGATGTGTAATGTAAATGACGTATACCGTCAATGAACGATGTTTCACGTTTGATGTATGATGTGTAATCGAATATTCGAAATGATAATACAATCGAACATGTTATATAAACAATGTTTGATGTATAACAAATTTAAATAATCTAATACCAATTTTGACGGTTGCCCGTTGAAAATATTAACGGTTGTTGAACCACGAATTCGCCCCCGACACTTTGAAAAAATTTATGAATTTTCAACTATCCCAACGGACATCCGTTGCTCACTCCAATGGATGATCGTTGGAACGTTGTAAGGGTAAATTCGCACCCGACACTTAGAAAAAATTTCTGGATTTTCAACAATCCCAACCGTCATCCGTTGGAATGAGCAACGGATGTCCGTTGGAAAGTTGTAAGGGTAAATTGACGCCACGTGTTTACGCTTGACGCCACGTGTATAGACCACGTGTTCTGTTCCAACGGACATCCGTTACAATTCCAACGGATGTCCGTTGGAAAATGTAATGATGACTGCAGAAATTGTAGCTTTTCCCAACCGTTTTTCCGGTTCCCAACGGTTGTCCGTTGCAAATTGCAACGGATGACCGTTGGAAGGGGCAGACGAGCTGCCATTTAGACGTCCGTTGCCTCGGGAATACGCATTTCCAACGGCCGTCCGTTAGAATTTCCAACGAACGACCGTTGGGAATGCGAAACGTCGCGTCAATTTAATCACTCCGTTGCGATGACGTATTTTCCAACGGACGTCCGTTGGAATTTGCAACGGATGACCGTTGGAAAATCCGATATATATATTGCGATGGAACTGTTCTTATTTCAACACCAAAACACAAATCCAGAATTCAAAGCATTACAAAAACTTAGAAAAAATGAGGCCTAGACGATTTATAGAATCAGGGGGGGAGGCATGTTGGCTGGTTTCGCGGGAGCGCCTCCCCCGCCGCCACCACCACCATATCATCCTCCGTATCGTCCTCCGTCTCCAGTATCGGCACCGCCGATATTTGTCGACGAGGACGATATGGTAGACATCGATGCATTGATCGATGATTTCGATGGGCGTCCAACCCTTCCGATCATCGATCCCGAACGTTCTCCTGGAACGTTATGGTAAATTGTTTATACTTGTATTGAATTTTTTTTTAAATTTCGTAACTATTATCTAACTTTTTATTTTTGATATGCAGGTTTGATGAGGATGATGTGTTAAAACACACCAAAAATAACATCATCCAAGGGTCGTTACAGGAAGAGCTCTTCTACTCCTGGCAAGTGACGTCAGAAGTTGTGCGCCAGCGATGGTGGCGCACTTTTATTGTAAGTATGTAAATAAAATTTAATTTTATATTTATTAATATATTTGAAAAATAATAATTTTTAAAATTTATTTGCAGCGTTCATACAAATGGCGTCGAACCCATACGTTGTGCATCTACACAGCGTGGATGCGCGACATGCAGGTTCGATTGCGCCTAATGATGAACGGTGCAAAGCGTAACTACTACGCCAACAGCAGCAAACCGCGATGGGCAACCGAAGCGGTGTTCAATAAAATGATTGAGCACTGGGAGTCCCCGGCATTCATATTGTAGATGCAACGGATGGGAAGAGAACCGACTCTTGTTGAAGTGGTATTAGAAACCCACGCAAAGAAGAAGTCGGTTGTCGAGGAAGAGGCCGCCAAACCGGAACTCATCGATCCTCGAGCGGCCCGAACCGTGAAAGCTGTGACGGAGAAGATAACACAGCAATCTCAGGCTTGCGGTTCAAGCCCCGACGACCTCAGTCCTTCACAAAAGGACCAAATATATTTAGAGGTAAATATTATTATTTTAATTATAAATTATTAATCAAATAATTTATGAAAATCTAACATTACTCTTATTTGTCTTGTAGTCGGTGAGACCGTATAAGGGACGTCTATACGGTCTCGGAGCGCTTCAAAAGGACATAATCGAGGACGTCACGACGGTACCTCCATTGGTGCAAGAGATTTTTCGCAACAACGACGGATCGAATCTCGAATCACACAACTTCGAGAAACTCGAGCTCAAGTGGCGCAACAAACATCTCAAATACAACAATTGGAGAGCGTCATTGAGTTGTTGTCAGGCCAGGTGAGGGGATCAATACCGCAGCAAGAACCAGGGCTCCATTCGGATGCAACTCCGTCTAGAGGTGGTGGTGATGGCGGGGATGATATCGACGCAACCGACCTAAACAATATGTAATAGGAAATAGTTTTAATTTTTGTGTTTTGTAATATAATTTTAATATTTTTATTAAAAACCTTTTAGTTTTAAAAATAATTTTTTTTCAAACGTTCCAACGGGCATCCGTTGGAACTGCTAACGGTCATCCGTTGCACCGTATTTCCCGCCAAATCGTTTCCCACCAGTTTGCAACGGACATCCGTTGGCCGCGCTAACGAGATTCTGTTGGAATACGTTTCCCGCCAAACCTTTCCCGCCAGTTTGCAACGGCCGTCCGTTGAAGTTTCCCGCCACATGGCAACGGATGTCCGTTGCAAAAATGATTTTTTCCCGCCTAATTTTGCAACGGACAGCCGTTGCTGTGCAACGGACGTCCGTTGAAACGTTGCAACGGTGATCCGTCACAACATTTTCCAACGGGCATCCGTTACTGCATTTCCAACGGCGGATTCCGTTACCAGTCCGTTGCAAATTGTAACGGATATTTTCCGTTGAGACGCCGTCGCGAATTGCAACGGATCATCATTTGCAACGAACTTTTCGCATCGGACAGAAATCCGTTGGCGTCCGTTGGAAACGGCTGTTTCCAACGGATTTTGGGCGCTTTCCAACGGATATGTCTGTTGGAAAGTGCCAGTTTTTTTGTAGTGTATGCACGAAACGATTATATGAAAACTCAATATGGGGCAAACAATCTTCCCAAGACCTAAGGTTTCCTTTTACTATAGCACGCAATAAAGTGGATAGGGTCCTATTGACCACTTCGGTTTGGCCGTCGGTTTGGGGATGACACGTAGTTGAAAACAATAGCTTTGTCCCTAGCTTCCCACACAAGGTCTTCCAAAAAAAGCTCAAAAATCTCGAATCCTAATCCGACACTAAGGTCCTAGGCATGCCATGCCATCTCACTACTTCCCTAAAGAAAAGATTAGCTACATGTGATGCATCATCGGTCTTCCTACATGCAATGAAATGCGCCATCTTGGAGAACCTATCAACCACCAATAAAATGGAATCATGACCATACCTAGTCCTAGGCAATCCTAACACAATGTCCATAGAAATATGGACCCAAGGCTCACTAGGTATGGGTAAGAGCGTGTAAGGCCCTTGAGGTTGCAACCTAGACTTAGACTTCCTATACGTGTTGCAACGCTCGCAAATTCGTTCCACATCTCATATCATATGAGGCCAATAAAAGTGATCATGCAAGTATGCTAATGTCTTAGCTACCCCGAAATGACCCATCAAACCTCCCCCATGTGCCTCACGCACCAATAAATCTCTATTAGAACTATGGGGAATGCAAAGCTTGTTCCTATGGATAAAAAATCTTCATGAAAATAGTAGTCCTTGCTAGGTGCCCTAAGATAAGATTCATAGAGTTCTCTAAAGTCTAGATCAAGTTCATACAATCCCTTGATGAACTCAAACCCTAGATTTTAGCATCCATAGTCGATATCAAGGCAACTCTCCTAGACAAGGCATCAGCTACTATGTTTTCCTTACCTTGCTTATACTATACGAGAACCATTGGCTGGTTTGCGAGCAATGCCTTCTTGGAACCCTTCGTGATGATGAGCGAATTGTTGGGTTTCTCAACCTTCCTAGCTTGTTGCACGATGTGAAGGTGATCTTCATAGGCTTGCATCGGGGACAATGGCAGTAGGCAGATCTTCTTGCCCTTGTGTTGGATGGAATATCTATTGGTGTAGTCGTCGTACTACGCCTTTGCATCGTACTGCCACAGACGGCCAAGCAAGAGGTGATTTGCTAACATGGGCACTATGATGCGATTCAAAGTTAAACAAATATCAACCTAAACTACCCGCAATTGCACGACATGTGTGTAGTACGCTAGGTGTCGATCCCACAAGGATTATGCAACACAACCTAAACTCAAACTACGAAGGCAAGCCGACCCTGTTTTCGAGCTCAAAATCCTTTATTTAGGTCGATACGTTGGATTTTTAGAGCCGGGAGATGCCCTTTTCGAGTTTCTTAGGATACGAATGTAAATTTCTTGTCAATATGCCGCTTGCGTTGCGTTTCTGTCTCAGATATTTCTTTTGCTTCCTATTTCCTATTTGCGTTTGTCTCTCGTGTTGCACCCCTTTTCCGCTTTTTGTTTTTCTTTTCACGTGATTAGACGACTACAACAATGAATTGTATGACAAGCCTTGAGATACTATAACTTTGAGTAGGAAGCTCCGAATTACATGATGTTTTTCACATGTTATTCCTTTTTTCGAGATAAACGATGCCGCGTGATGCTGAAGGCAGCCTGACCCCGTTTTCGAGCTCAAACTCCTTTATTTAGGTCAATACGTTGGATTTTTAGAGTCAGGAGATGCCCTTTTCGAGATTCTTAGGATATGAATGTCATTTCTTGTCAATACGCCGCTTGCGTTGCCTTTGTCTCTCGGATATTCCTTTTACTTCCTATTTCCTATTTGCATTTGTCTCTTGTGTTGCACCCCTTTTCTGCTTTTTGTTTTTGTTTTTACGTGATTAGACGACTACAACAATCAATTGTACGACTGGCTTTGAATACCATAACTTTGCGTAAAAAGCTCCGAATTACATGATTTTTTTCACATTTTATTCCTCTTTTCAAGATAAACGATTTGTGGGATCCTGAAGGCCGAACGACCCCATTTTTGAGCTTAAATCCTTTATTTACGTCGATACGTTGGATTTTTAGAACCGAGAAATGCCCTTTTTGAGTTTCTTAGGATACAAATGTAAATTTCTTGTCAATAGGCCGCTTGTGTTGCGTTTGTGTCTCGGATATTTCCTTTGCTTCCTATTTCCTATTTGTGTTTGTCTCTCGTGTTGCACCCCTTTTCCACTTTGTTTTCACGTGATTAGACGACTACAACAATAAATTGTACGACGGGCTTTGAAATACCATAACTTTGTGTATGAAGCTCTGAATTACATGATGTTTCACATTTTATTCCTTTTTTCGAGATAAACGATGCCAGGTGATGTTGAAGGCAGCCTGACCCCATTTTTTAGCTCAAAATCCTTTATTTAGGACGATACAATGGATTTTAAGAGCCGGGAGATTCTCTTTTTGAGTTTCTTAGGATACGAATGTCATTTCTCCTCAATACGCCACTTGCATTGCATTTGTCTCTCGGATATTCCTTTTCCTTCCTATTTCTTATTTGCGTTTGTCTCTCGTGTTGCACCCCTTTTTCCGCTTTTTGTTTCTGTTTTCATGTGATTAGACGACTACAACAATGAATTGTACGACGAGCTTTGAAATACCATAACTTTGTGTACAAAGCTCCAAATTACATGATGTTTTTCACATTTTATTCTTCTTTTCAAGATAAACGATGACGCAGGATGCTGAAGACAGCCCGACCATGTTTTCGAGCTCAAAATCCTTTGTTTAGGTCGATACGTTGGATTTTTAGAGCTGAGAGATGCCTTTTTCGAGTTTCGTAGGATACCAATGTCATTTCTTGTCAATACGCCGCTTGCATTGCGTTTGTCTCTCGGATATTCCTTTTGCTTCCTATTTCCTATTTGCGTTTGTCTCTCTGCACCCCTTTTCCGCTTTTTGTTTTTGTTTTCACGTGATTAGACGATTACAATAATGAATTGTACGACAGGCTTTGAAATACCATAACTCTGCGTACGAAGCTCCGAATTACATGATGTTTTGCACATTTTATTCCCTTTTTCGAGATAAACGATGCCGCGGGATGCTGAAGGCAGCCCGACCCTGATGCGATCCCAATTCGAACGATGCTCTAGACTACGTTAGGAATGGATAGGCCTTGCTGCAACGGGTTGCACAAGGGTTATGGAACGGATGGTCACACGAAAGGGTTTGCCCTGAAATCTGCTTGATCTGCGACAAAAGGAACCAAGTTAGTGACATTAAAACTAGAATTCACATTGTACTTGCCTCGCAAATTGAGTTGGTAGGCGTTGTCGCTGATCTTCTTGGTCACTGAGAATGGGCCGTCAATCCGGGGCATTAACTTAGACTTCCGCTCATTCGAGAATCGTTCTTTTCGAAGATGAACCCAAACTTGGTCTCCGGGTTTGAAAATCACTCACTTCTGAACTCGAAAATGCCATAGTTGATGCTGCCACGTTCGCAACGCTCTCACAAGCGCGTAAAGCTCCTTATCATATGTGGCACAGTTAAGGGTTGCGCCTCCAAGCTTCTTGGCTAAATAAGCTAATCGTTCTCGTTCCTGCATCAAGATTGAACCAATTCCTACACCAGATGCATCAGTATCAAATGTTTTAAGGAAACCGGGTAAAATTAATGGAGGGGTATGAGTAAGCTTCTCGTTTAGCGTTTGGAACGCTTCTTCTTGTGCTTCCTCCCATTTGAATCCCACGTTTTTCTTAAGGACTTCAATAAGCGGGAATGCCAAGGTACTAAGGCCCTTTACAAAGTGATAATAGAACTCTACGAGTACATGGAAGTTTCGGAATTCCCTGATGATCTTTGGGCTCGGCCATTCCCGAATGGCTTTAACCTTCTCCTCGCCTACCTTGTCTCCATCTGCACTTATAATAAAACCTAGAAATACGATGTTATCCGTACAAAAGGTACATTTCTTTAAGTTGGAATACAACTTTTCTTTCCTAAGTACCTTCAACATTAATTCTTGGTGACCTAAGTGTTCCTCTAAGCTCTTGCTAGAGATCAAAATTTCGTCAAAGTAGACTACCACGAATCTACCTATATATTCCCTAAGCACATGGTTCATTAACCGCATAAAGGTACTAGGTGCATTCGATAACCCAAAAGCAATAACTAACCACTCATATAATTCGTGCTTAGTTTTAAATGCTGTTTTCCACTCATCACCTTCCTTCACCCTAATTTGATGGTAACCACTTTTAAGATCAATTTTTGAAAATATCCTACTTCCATGCAATTCGTCTAACATGTCATCTATCCTAGGAATAGGATGTCGATACTTCATCGTAATGTTGTTGATTGCGCGACAATCAACACACATGCGCCAGCTGCCATCTTACTTCGTCACGAGTAGCACAGGTACGACGCACAGACTCATACTCTCGCGAATATGTCCCTTGGCCATGAGCTCCTCCACTTGCCTTTGCAGCTCCTTAGTCTCCACGGGATTGGTTCGGTAGGCTGGCCGATTTGGTAACGTGGCTGCGGGAACGAAATCAATTTGATGTTCGATTCCTCGTATCGGTGGCAATGCGTTGGGGTTCTCCTCCGGAAAATTGCCGTATTCCTGCAATAAGTTAGAAATCTCACTCGGCAGCACCGGTGCAAGGTTAGCTAAGCTTGAGAGAGCTTCCTTATAAACAAATAACAACATGGTCTGATCAGAATGAAGTGATTTCTTGATCTCACCCGATCTTGCGTAAAAATTTGACGATCTAAGTTCGAGCGCGCTTTGCTTCTTCAAATGCAATTGGTCTTGCAGCACTTCCTTAGGCTTCAATGGAACGAGGACGGTCTTCCTGCCATTATACTCAAAGTAATGTTTATTAGTATAACCGTCATGTTTTACCTTGCGATCCGATTGCCAAGGTCTACCGAGTAGAATATGGCTCGCCTCCATTGGCAGCGCATCGCACAAAATCTCATCTTTGTATTTTCCTATGGCAAAGGGCATGGTTACTTGGCTTGTCACCTTAATTTTTCCATTTTCGTTCAGCCACTGAAGCTTATAAGGCTTCGGATGTTTTTGAACTTTTAATCCGAGCTTTCGGACCATCGTAGCGCTTGCAATGTTCGTTCAACTTCCTCCATCGATAATAATGCTACATTATTTTCCATGAACTAGGCAGCGGGTATGGAAAAGATTTTCTCGCTGTTCTTGCTCGTCACCCTTAGGTTGCATGTTTAGAGAATGCTGTGTAACCAGCAACTCGCCCGTGGCCGGTTCCTCCTCACGCATCTCGTCCGACAGTTCGGCCGCTTCGTCCTCCGAGTCGAACTCTCCGTCGTCGCGAAGGATCATGGCCTTCTTGTTTGTACACTCACTGGCGTAGTGTCCTCTCCCATGACACTTGAAGCATTTCACATCCCGAGCCCTCAAATTCGTGGCCACGGCCTTTCCTTTGTCCCGCGGCGCGGCTGGTCCTGCTTTCGTCGCGTCTCGGCCCACTGTTTGCACCTTCGGCGTATCGCGGCTTGCTGGAACCATGCTGTCCTTCTTTGGATAGCTCAGTTTCTCATCTCATGATGGACCATATTTTCCAGCCCCATAGCCCGAGCGGGGATTCCTTCGCCGCTGGAGTTGTTGCTCGATAAGAATTGCTTTGTGAAGCATTTCCTCGACCTCCACGTAGTGTTTTAACTCGAGATGATCTTGGATGTCTAGGTTGAGTCCTCCAAAGAACCGAGACATCGTCGCCTCCCTATCTTCTGTAAGGTCAGCCCGCAGCATGAGCAGCTCCATCTCTTGGAAATACTCCTCCACGGAACGGTTTCCTTGGGTGAGTATCCGCAGCCGCCGATGCACCTCTTGGTGGTGATGGTTTGGCATGAACCTTTTGCGCATAATTGTCTTCATTCCCAGCTAAGTGGCTACTGGTTCTTCGCCATTTCTCCGCCTAGAAATCATGAGTTGATCCCACCAACTCATGGCATAGTCATAGAACTCCGTGGCCACCACCCTAACCTTCTTGGCCTTGGGGTATGCTTGACAACCAAAGACGAGCTCCACCTTTTCCTCCAATTCTAGATAGGCTTCCGGGTCGGCCTTGCCATGGAACGCTGGAATTTTCAGCTTGAGACCAGCAAGGTCGTCCCTTGGGTCGTCTCTCTGTTCCATTGACGCGCATCGCCGCCGGTAACTACTTCGGGACGAGGATGAACTGCCTCGTTCGTAGTAGTTGCTGTCCTCCTCATGCTAGTTCCTCTCACGTTGCTGGAACGCATGACCATCTCTCGGTCGTGTTGGATGTTCGGTTCGAAACTCTTGCCGAAACTCCTCCATTTTGTTGATAATGCATTGCTCCAAACGAGCCGTGAGAGCCTCAATGAGTCTCTCATTGACCCTGCTGTTCTTGGCACCTATTTCACCCATGACATCCTACGGTTCTTTACGTGTACCTACTCCCAATTTCCTGCACTCGAACACACGGAGCAGCCACAAGTGGAAAGCAAGAAAAAAGCCTCGAAAAGGACACGTACGGGATGGATACGCACCAGATAGACATGCACAAGATTAACATCTAAACGTACGAAATGTATATATATATATATATTTTTTTTATATTTTTTTTGTAACATTCAACCAAGCTTACGACCGAAAGATCAAAACCAAATTGAACTAACCTTTTCGTTAGAACGAGCTCTGATACCACTTGACGCGATCCCGATTGGAACGACTCTCTAGACTAGGTTAGGAATGGATAGGCCTTGTTGCAAAGGGTTGTGGAACGGATGGTCGCACGAGAGTTGCGGAAGGCTCTCGATTTACCGGTTCGTCTCCGAAGGATGTTACGCACCAACGAAGAACGAACAAGACGTTAGACATTACACACCAACGAATTTGCTGGATATTACACACGAACAACATGAATTCACAAGAAAATTCAAGATAAAATTCAAAGATTCAAAGTTTGTCTCTCGTACATTCATTTTGCTTCCTATTTCGTATTTGCGTTTGTCTCTCGTGTTGCACCCCTTTTCCGATTTTTGTTTTTGTTTTCATGTGATTAGACCACTACAACAATGAATTGTACGACGAGCTTTGAAATACCATAACTCTGCGTACGAAGCTGCGAATTACATGATGTTTTTCACATTTTATTCCACGTTTCGAGATATGCGGAATGCTGCCCGACCTTTTTTTTAGCTCAAAATCCTTTATTTAGGTCGATACGTTGGATTTTTAGAGCCGGGAGATGCCCTTTTCGAGTTTCTTAGGATACGAATGTCATTTCTTGTCAATACACCGCTTGCGTTGCGTTTGTCTCTCGGATATTCTTTTGCTTCCTATTTACTTTTTTGCATTTGTCTCTCGTGTTGCACCCCTTTTCCGCTTTTTGTTATTATTTTCACGTGATTAGCTACTACAACAATGAATTGTACGACGGGCTTTGAAACACCATACTTTTGCGTATGAAGCTTCGAGTTAAATGATGTTTTCACATTTTATTCCTCTTTTCGAGACTATTGATGATGTGGGTTGTTGAAGGCAACCCGACCCCGTTTTCGAGCTCAAAATCTTTTATTTTGGTCGATACATTGGATTTTTAGATCCAGGAGATGCCCTTTTAGAGTTTCTTAGGAGACGAATATCATTTCTTGTCAATACGCCGCTTGCCTTGCGTTTGTCTCTCGGATATTCCTTTTGCTTCATATTTCCTATTTGCATTTGTCTTTCTTGTTGGACCCCTTTTCCGCTTTTTGTTTTCACGTGATTAGACGACTACAACAATGAATTGTACGACGAGCTTTGAAATACCATAACTTTGCGTACCAAGCTCTGAATTGTATGATGTTTTTCACATTTTATTCCTCTTTTCGAGATAGATGATGTCGCGGGATGCTGAAGGCAGCACGACCCTGTTTTTGAGCTCAAAATCCTTTATTTTGGTCAATATATTGATTTTTAGAGCTCTTTTTCGAGTTTCTTAGGATACGAATGTCATTTCTTGTCAATATGCCGCTTGCGTTGCGTTTGTCTCTCTGATATTGCTTTTGATTCCTATTTTTGTTTGCGTTTGTTTCTCATGTTGCACCCCTTTTCAGCTTTTTGTTTTTGTTTTCACGTGATTAGACGACTACAACAATGAATTGTACGACGGGCTTTGAAATACCATAACTTTGCGTACAAAGCTGAGAATTACATGATGGTTTTCACATTTTTTTCATCTTTTTGAGATAAACGATGCTGCGGGCTGCTGAAGGCAACCCCACATCGTTTTCAAGCTCAAAATCCTTTATTAAGGTCGATACGTTGGATTTTTTAGAGCATGGAGATGCCATTTTCGAGTTTCTTAGGATACGAATGTCATTTCTTGTCAATACGCCGATTGCGCTGCGTTTGTCTCTTGGATATTGCTTTTGCTTCCTATTTCCTATTTGCGTTTGTCTCTCGTGTTGCACCCCTTTTCTGCTTTTTGTTTTTGTTCTCACGTGATTAGACGACTACAACAATGAATTGTACGACTGGCTTTGAAATACCATAACAGTGCGTACAAAGCTCCGAATTACATGATTTTTTTTCACATTTTATTCCTCTTTTAGATAAATGATGCCGCGGGTTGCTAAAGGGAGCCCAACCCTGGTTTCAAGTTCAAAATCCTTTGTTTAGGTCGATACGTTGGATTTTTAGAGTCGGGAGATGCCCTTTTCAAGTTTCTTAGGATACGGATGTCATTTCTTGTCAATATGCCGCTTGTGTTGCGTTTGTCTCTCGGATATTCCTTTTTGTTTCCTATTTCCTATTTGCGTTTGTCTCTCGTATTGAACCCCTTTTGTGCTTTTTTGTTTTTGTTTTCACGTTATCAGACGACTACAACAATGAAATGTACGACGGGGTTTGAAATACAATAACTTTGCGTACGAAGCTCCGAAATACATGATGGTTTTCACATTTTATTCCTCTTTTAGATACAAATGATGACGTGGGATGTTGAAGGCAGCCCGACCCTGTTTTGGAGCTCAAAATCCTTTATTTAGGTCGATACATTGGATATTTAGAGCCGGGAGATGCCCTTTTTTAGTTTCTTAGGATATTAATGTCATTTCTTGTCAATACGCCGGTTGTGTTGTATTTGTCACTCGGATATTCCTTTTGCTTCCTATTTCTTATTTGCGTTTATGTCTCGTGTTGCACCCCTTTTCTGCTTTTTGTTTTTGTTTTCACGTGATTAGACAACTACAACAATGAATTGTACGACGGGCTTTGAAATACAATAACTCTACGTACGAAGCTCCGAAATACATGATGTTTTCACATTTTATTCCTCTTATGGATATAAATGATTCCGTGGGATGTTGAAGGCAGCCCGACTAGTTTTCGAGCTCAAAATCGTTTATTTAGGTCGATACATTGGATTTTAAGAGCCGTGAGATGCCCTTTTCGAGTTTCTCAGGATACAAATATCATTTCTTGTCAATAAGCTGCTTGCGTTGCGTTTGTCTCTCGGATATTCCTTTTGCTTCCTATTGCCTATTTGCGTTTATCTCTAATGTTGCACCCCTTTTCCGCTTGTTGTTTTTGTTTTCACGTGATTAGACGACTACAACAATGAATTGTACGACATGCTTTGAAATACACTAAAATTGCATACGAAGCTCCAAATTACATCATCGTTTTCACATTTTATTCTGCTTTTCGAGATAAACGTTGCCGTGGATTGCTGGAGGCAGCCCAGCCTTGGTTTCAAGCTCAAAATTCATTATTTAAGTCGATACGTTGGATTTTTAGAGGCGGGAGATGCCTTGTTCGAGTTTCTTAGGATACAAATGTTATTTCTTGTCAATACGCCGCTTGCGTTGCGTGTTTCTCTCGGATATTCCTTTCGCTCCCTATTTCATAGTTGCGTTTGTCTCTCGTGTTGCACCCCTTTTCCGCTTTTCGTTTTTGTTTTCACGTGATTAGACAACTACGACAATGAATTGTACGACGGGCTTTGAAATACCATAACTTTGTGTACGAAGCTTTGAATTACATGATGTTTTACACATTTTATTCTTCTTTTCGTGATAAACGATGCCGCGGGTTGCTAAAGGGAGCCTAAGCATGTTTTCGAGTTCAAATTCCTTTATTTAGGTCGATACATTGCATTTTTAGAGCCGAGAGATGCCCTTTTCAAGTTTCTTAGGATACGAATGTTATTTCTGGTCAATATGCCGCTTGCGTTAAAATAGCATAACATTAAGTATGAAGCTCAGAATTACATGATGTTTTTCATATTTTATTCCTCATTTCGAGATAAAGATGCGGTGGGCTGCTGTAGGAAGCCCGACCACATTTTCAAGCTCAAAATTTTATATTTAGGTCGATACGTTGGATTTTTAGAGTCGAGAGATGCCATTTTCGAGTTTCTTAGGATACGAATGTCATTTCTTGTAAATACACCGCTTGCATTGCGTTTGTCTCTGAGATATTTCTTTTGCTTCCTGATTCCAATTTGCGTTTGTCTCTCGTGTTGCACCCATTTTCTGCTTTTTGTTTTTGTTTTCACGTGATTAGACGATATAACAATGAATTGTACGACGGGCTTTGAAATACCATAACTTTACTTAGGAAGCTCCGAATTATATTATTATTTCACATTTTATTCCTCTTTTCGAGATAAACACTGCAACGGGTTGCTGGAGGCAGCCTGACCCCGATTTCGAGCTCAAAATTCTTTATTTAGTTTGATACGTTGGATTTTTAGAGTCTGGAGGTGCCCTTTTCGAGTTTCTTAGGATACAAATGTCATTTCTTGTCAATACACCGCTTGTGTTGCGTTTGTCTTTCGGATATTCCTTTTCTTCCTATTTCCTATTTGCGTTTGTCTCTTGTGTTGCACCCATTTTTCCGCTTTTTGTTTTTGTTTTCACTTGATTAGACGACTACAACAGTGAATTTTACGACGGGCTTTGAAATACCATTACTTTGCCTACAAAGCTCCCAATTACATGGTTTTTTCACATTTTATTCCTCTTTTCGAGACCAACCATGCCGTGGGATGCTGAAGGCAGCTCAATGATATGCGTTATATCGAGTAATAAAACCTAGACTAACGCTTCCGCAAGAATACGGATCGTGTAGTAACTAGGGTCGAACACAAGGAATTGATGCGACTTCGTAGCTATTGAACTAATTGAATTAGACGTGTGAGGTGACTAAAGTTGTGATTGTGATTGAGCTGAACTAAACTAAATCGAAGAGAATAGACTTTATGGCTAGGCACCATG
>CM071872.1:7140368-7167531 GCA_036759665.1 Gynandropsis gynandra | reverse complement strand
AAGCACCGCTTAGGATCTCCTTTAACCTCATATCGGCGTAGTAATTCCTGCACAATGAACACATTATCCGAAAGGAGCCGGCCCTCCACAAAGGCGCTTTGGGCCGGGTCTATTAGCGGACCAAGACACCGCGCTAAGCGCAGTGTCATGATCTTGGTAATAATCTTATAAATTACATTACAACAGGAAATAGGGCGGTAATGCTCAACTGTCGATGGGTTGTCGATCTTCGGGATGATAGCGACTATGGTGTGATTGAACTGCTTGAGGAGTTTCCTACTACCGAAGAACTCCTTGACTGCTGCGCACACTTCGGCACCCGTGATCTCCCACGTTGTTTTGAAGAATTTGACCGAGAACCCATCCGGACCTGGGATTTGTCATCACCCATGGACCATAAGGCATTCTTGATCTCACTTACCGACACAGGAGATGTCAAGATCTGGTTGTCTTCCTCCGACAACCTTCCTCCGCATGCAAGCTCGTCAGCATCAGGGATCGCCGTGTTCACCGTCGTTCCAAATAGCCCTCGGTAGTATTCTATGAATTCCGTTGCCACCTCGTCCATTGAGTGCGTCCTTGATCCATCCCTTTTGGAGATTGCCGCAATATGATTCCGCCTGCCATTAAATTTCATCAGTGCATGAAAGTACTTGGTGCATTTATCACCTTGGAGAGTATATCTTGATTTGGCGAGTTGAGTCAGAAAACTCCCCTCCGCTTCGTTTAATTGTTTAGCCAAATGCTTTGCCTCTTTCATTCTGCTCCTAGCCTCTATAGAATCAGGTCGAAGCCGGCACTCCTCCAGGGCCTCTGTATATGCTGAATTTGCCTCCGCCGCCCTGACAGATATTTGGTTGAACTCTTGTTGGTTGAGCAATCTGAGAGGAGCCTTGAGTCCATGCAATAGCCTTGAAAGACGGTATTGATAGGTGCCCCTTGCTTCGGCCCCCCATCCCTCTCGGATTATTTCCATGAATCTCGGATGCTTAGTCCACATATTGAAGAACTTGAAGTACTTCCTTCCTGTTACCTGCAATCTACTCAAAGAAACAATTCCCGGCTTGTGGTCCGAAAGGTGCCACTCATCGGGAAAATCAGTATCACAGGTAAAAGCAGAATCTGACCATGCGGGGTTAACCAAAACACGATCGATTCTGCTCCAAATAGTGCCGTTGGTCCAGGTTAACGGGTTCGTTATCGAGCATGGTGCATCAACAAGGCCATGACGACGACAACATCAATCATGTCTTGGCACTCATGCATCAACAAGGCCATAACTGAATTGAAATCTCCTAGGACAATCCATGGTAACCTATAAACATGTTGGAGATTATCTACGTGGTCCCAGATTTCCCGCCTATCGACTATGCTATGCAAGCCGTATACAAAACACACTCCAAATTGCACACCGGTAGTCCTACAAGAGGCAAGAACCCCGATGTGCTGGGTTGAGGAGTTAATAATCTCTACATCTACATGATCCCCGTCCCATGCGACTACTATACGGCCACGTGAGTCAAGCTCAAAGTTCGTTACAAACTTCCAGCCAGGCACCACATTCCGCATCACTCTTTCTACATTAATACTAGTACACTTGGTTTCATATATACCCGCTAAACATGCTTGTGTTTTACGAATTACCTCCCTTAGGCCTCTTTCTTTCAGGGCTTGGCCCAGCCCTTGTATATTCCATGAGATGATCTTCATGAAATTAGGGTAGGGGTGCCCTTCCCGTCATTCTCCTTTGCGCTGCTCCGAAGATTCCGCATCGTCTGAGGCCACTTAGTTGCCTTCAATGCCTGCACTACAGGGCGGGCCGGCGGTGTATCAGCCAGCCTCTTCTTCTCCTTGGCACGTTCCCTCCTTTTCTGTGACTTAGTCATCCTCCCTCTAGGGGTGAGCTCCCCTTCCTCCCTATCCTCATTGACGCAATCCCCAACGGCCACAGTCTCGAGTTCTTCACGGTCTAGACAGTTTTACCCTTCGCTTGCCTTGGTGCCTATCCGATCATTCTCGCCCTCCCTTGCCCTTCCATTGACATCCTCTTCCGCTTCAGCCTCGTCAATCTCAGAGTTACCGGAACTCTCAAGGATGACCTGCTGCCAATCCTTCATTCCGTCACAGTGGTCGTTGTTCTCCTCGTCACCAAAGGCTGGATTCAATTGAGTGTCGGAGGTAGCGCAGGTACCACCGGGATACTCCAATGTGGCTAACTCGACCGGTTGTGGCTGCTGTACGCCTACCTTCTTTTGGGGCATAGATGCCCTACCCTCTACCATTGCATCACCGTTCAGTTGGTCTTGCGCTGGTATGCTTTTTCTTGCCGCATCTTGTCGATCCGAACCCGCCATGCTCTCCTTTGCTGCTCCTTCCTTAGTAGTTACCACATTCTTCCTCGGTTTTTTGCTTAATATTTCCTTCTTCTCCTTGAATGAGCAAATCTCATTCTCATGGCCGAAGCAGCAGCAATTTGAGCAGTATTTAGGTTCGTTTTCAATTAGAACCGAACAAAGAATCTCCTCCCCGTCATCAAATACAACCGGAATCTCTCGAGAGATATGAGCAGCGAAGTTTATCTCTACGAGGCACCGTGCGTATGATCCTCGGCGACGTCCTTCTGTCACTGGATCTGTAAAGAGAGGATTCCCAATGTAAGAGGCCAGCCTACCAAGTATATCCGGCGTCCAAAAATTGCGTGGGAGGCCAAAGATACGAATCCACAGTGGTACTGTGGCTACATCTCTTCGGTTAAACGCAAACTTGTCGGGGATGTTCTTCAATATCATAGGTTTATCGTTGATAAAATAGGGGCCTCCCTTGAGCACTTTATCCTTATCATCCTCCGAGTCAAACTGAAAGAAATACCAGCCCTCCTCAACTCGATATTTAGTACGGACGCCCCAAGACCTCATCAATGCATTTATGAGAAAGTGACCGGGAGGATATCCTACGTATTGGCCTAATAGTGCCCAGCCCCACACCTCCTGCTTCGTTAATCCCTCGCTGATCTTGATTGAAGCTTGGTTAGAGTTTGGTTTAGTATAACTTAGACGACCTCCAACTCCGGAGTTCATGAATATTCTCTTAGAGCCCGCTGCCCATGCATTTGGACGTGACCCATTGGATGTATGTTTACTACCCACCGTTGTGTCATTCCTTCGTGGAGCTGGTTGTGCCTTAGAAACATCTGCAGCAAGTGATTCTACCCCTATCTTTGTCCTCCCATCAACACCACTTCGACCCACCCCTTTCCTTTCCGCTCCGCTCCGAGGTAGCGGGGGAAAATTCGTTTGGAGATCTAGCTCATCGTCCGAAAGGACATCCCCATTCAAAACTGCCGCTTCCTCTTGATCTTGTGCATTAGCCATAATAGTGGTTAGAGTGGCGTCTGCAACTTCCTTTTCCGCAGCCATACATGCTGTCTCCGAGTTGCAAACGCCTTCAATCGCCTCAACGCTTCCCTTTACCGTCAAACCAGAATTGTCTTTGCCATCCTCCTTACCTTGAGTTTTTGCCATATTTGATGCGTCTGTTGCTGTTGAGGATGCCTTACCCGGAGCTGCTGCCTTAATGGGTGCCACTTCTACTGCTATCGATGAATTTCCTCTCTTTCGCCCCATGTTACCTCTTGTTGCAATACCGTCTGAATTTCAGCAAGCCACCAACAATGAGTGTTCCTGAATTCCAGCAGCAACCAGAATCGTTCCAGCCCCGTTCCAGGATTCCAGCATAAAGCAGACCGGTTCCAGCAATCGTTCCCGAATTCCAGCCAAATCAAACAGAGACAACCGAACCCAGAAACCAGTAACGCTCCAAGTTTCCAGCAATCACGAAAGCAGACCGACCGTTCAATAATGGAGTCACAAGCCAGTTTTCCAGCCTCCACCTACTGAAACAATCCTAAGCTACAAACCAAACCCTAATCGAAACAGCCAAGGTCGACTGCCTAGTCCTGAACCTATGTCGACAGCCCAGAAATCTCAGTTGAGCCAAATCGTCACCTGCCCTAGATTCCTGTATTGTCGAAAAACCTTAACCTTAGTACACAATTACACCTCTCGTCCATCGCTCCTGACCACAGTCCCAGAGCGGCAAGCTCCGCCGGTGGAATACCCCCCCCGGAGGGGAACCGCGATTTGAAGAATCGTGTACAGCTGCCAATCGCGTTCGTTCCAGTGTCTGCTTCTCTCTCTTTCTCCCAGTCCACCGCGCCGTCAGAAAACTGTCACCGGAGTAGTAGATGACCCGCCGGATTACGCGCCGCCGGTGGATAGCCGCCGCCGGTGCATATCCAACTCTCCCGCCGTACAGTCGCCCTACAGTCGCCCTCAAAATATCTCTCGTGTTGCACCCCTTTTCCGCTTTTTGATTTTGTTTTCATGTGATTAGACGACTAAAACAATGAATTGTACAACGGGCTTTGAAATACCATAATTTTTGCGTACAAAGCTCCGAATTTTTGCGTACCGGGCTTTTCCACATTTTTTTTCTCTTTTCGAGATAAACCAAGCCGCGGGTTGCTAAAGGCAGCCCGACCCCGTTTTCGAGCTTAAAATGCTTTATTTAGGTTATAACGATGGATTTTTAGAGCCGGAAGATGCCCTTTTCGAGTTTGTTAGGATACGAATGTCATTTCTTGTCAATACGCTGCTTGCGTTGCGTTTGTCTCTTGGATATTCCTTTTGCTTCCTATTTCCTATTTGCGTTTATCTCTCGTGTTGCACCCCTTTTCCGCTTTTATTTTTTGATTTCACGTGATTAGATGACTACAACAATTAATTGTACATTAGGCTTTGAAATACCATAACATTGTGTACGAAGCTCTGAAATACATAATTTTTCACATTTTATTCCTCTTTTCAAGATAAACGATGTCGCGGGATGCTGAAGGCAGCACAACCCCATTTTCGAGATCAAAATCCTTTATTTGGGTCGATACGTTGGATTTTTAGAGCCGGGAGATGCCTTTCTCGAGTTTCTTAGGATACAAATGTCATTTTTTGTCAATATGCCGCTTGCGTTGCGTTTGTCTCTCGGATATTTATTTTGCTTTCTATTTTCTATTTGCGTTGGTCTCTTCTGTTGCACCCCTTTTTCGCTTTTTGTTTTTGTTTTCACGTGGTTAGACGACTACAACAATGAATTGTACGACGGGCTTTGAAATACCATAATTTTGCGTACGAAGCTCCGACTTGCATAATGTTTTCACATTTTATTCCTCTTTTCGAGATAAACGATGCCGCGGGATGCTGAAGGCAGGCCGACCTAGATTTTGAGCTGAAAATCCTTTATTCAGGTCTATACGTTGGATTTTTAGAGCCAGGAGATGCCCTTTTCTTCTTTCTTAGGATACGAATGTCATTTCTAGTCAATAAGCCGCTTGAGTTGCGTTTGTCTCTCGGATATTCCTTTTGCTTCCTATTTCCTATTCGCGTTTGTCTCTTGTGTTTCACCCGTTTTTCGCTTTTTGTTTTTGTTTTCACGTGATTAGACGACTACAACAATGAATTGTACGACGGGCTTTGAAATACCATAACTTTGCGTACGAAGCCCCGAATTATATGATTTTTTCACATTTTATTCCTCTTTTCGAGATAAACGATTTTTAGAGCCATGAGATGCCCTTTTCGAGTTTCTTAGGATACAAATTGTCATTTCTGTCAATACGCCGCTTGCGTTGTGTTTGTCTGTCGGGTATTCCTTTTGCTTCCTATTTCCTATTTGCGTTTGTCTCTCGTGTTGCACCCCTTTTCCGCTTTTTATTTTCATTTTCACGTGATTAGACGACTACAAAAATGAATTGTACGACGGGCTTTGAAATACCATAACTTTGCATACGAATCTCTTAATTACATAATTTTTTTCACATTTTATTCCTCTTTTCGAGATAAACGATGCCGCTGGATGCTGAAGGTAGCCCGTTGCCGTTTTCAAGATCAAAATCCTTTATTTAGGTCGATACATTGGATTTTTAGAGCCGGGAGATGCCCTTTTCGAGTTTCTTAGAATACGAATGTCACCCTCAAACCAGTGGCCAAGTTGAAGTTTCTAATCGAGAGATAAAGTCGATTTTGGAGATGACGGTCTCTAAGTCTAGGAAGGATTGGGCACTGAAACTCTACGATGCATTATGGGCTTATCGTACAGCATTCAAAACACCAATCGGATTGACACCGTTTCAGCTAGTGTACGGTAAGGCATGCCATCTACCGGTCGAGTTAGAATATCGAGCATATTGGGCGATAAAGCCATTAATTATGATTACAACTCTGCTGCTGAGAAACAGATGCTACAGCTCCACCATCTACAGGAGATGCGCCTCCATTCATACGAGAATGCAAAGATCTACAAGGAGCGCACAATGAAGTGGCATGATAGACACATAGTCCAGCGGACATTCGAGGTAGGTGACCGAGTACTTGTTTTCAATTCACGTTGGAAACTTTTTCCAGGAAAACTCAAGTCACGCTGGTCCGGGCCATTCACAATCAAAGGCGTCTCACCACATGGCGCTATCGAGCTGAGGGGAAATGACAGCACATTCAAAGTGAATGCCCAACGTTTGAAACTCTTCAACACGGACAACATGGACAACAATCAAGTTGTCTTCGCTCTTTCGGAGCCAACACATGAGTAGAGTGTTTTGGTAAGGCTCGTGACCTTAAAAAGGCGCTTCTTGGGAGGCAACCCGAGCCCTATATCCTTTTAGTTATTTCGTTTTAATTTTTTTAGGAATTCGACTCTTACTCTTTTCACAAGCATGCTCCTTATCCACAACCCCGACGTATCGTATTGTCTCTTGTGGATTGTGTGACTTTTGTTACAGGTTTTCCACTTCGAAATCATCCACATCATAAGGAAATACGCGTACGCCCAGCTGCATCAACTCGGGACAGCAAGCACGCATCAGGTGCACATGTTCCTATCTATCGTATTTTTCCCCGATTTTTTGCATGTTAGTCCTTCTGAACACAGGGACGGTGTTTCGTTCAAGTCTGGGGGGTATTCTTCCAATGTCATGATTATGATTAGGATTTAGATGTTGAGTTCTTCGTTTTGTTTTTTTTGCTTTTACATTAGTTTTGTTAGGATTAGACGGACGGATATCTAGTACGAGAAATTTGGATCTTTAGTTACCTCTGCGCAACTTTGTTGAATCGGGAATAAAAGTCTAGGTTTTCTGAAACATACCTTTAGATAACGATTAGTTAGTGGTCGTGCATGAATCCATAGCCTATAGTTGTACTTCTCCCATTAGGCTTCAATCCTAATTAAGTGGTCGTGCACGAGTCCATAGCGTATAGTAGTATTCCTCCTCTTAGGCTTCATTCCCAAGCACTTGTATCTCCGAGCATACATTTCATTCTTTATTTTGTTTCGATCATTATATTTCCACGCACGTACACTCCGATAGACTAAGTTCTTTAACTTTTTCAGCCCTACATTGACATGAGTGCATCAACATTAATGGTTCGGGTCTATGTGGTGGATCGAGACGATTTTTCTACGTCCTAAAGGTTAGATTCAATGCGTAATCACAATAGTATAATCAAAAGAAAAAAATCAGCAATGAAACAACCTCTTCACTCCGCTAAGGTTACAAGATCTTATGAGTGTGCCAATTGGCAACCCGAGTCTTAGTAGAAGGTTATCCTCTTCAACTTCGACGTCCTAGAACTTGAGTTGTAATTTTCAAAAAAAAATTTGTGGAAACCGAAAAGAAGAACAAGAGAATCGAAAATGAAGAAAAATAATTGTCTTAAGAATAGTATCGAACTGTTTGTGCATTATAATAGGTATGGAAATCGCTTGGATGTTGTCTAGGGGTCAGTGAAACGAACTTAGGATATGCGTAGGATTGCACGGTTAGTAGCTTTTGGTAGATAGTGGTCTAAATTCGGTGCGCTTAGATCTATGTTCGTGTGACACGTTGTTGCGTAGGGTGGCTGACGTTTCGAGTTCATTGTGCTAGTTTCCGGTTGTTGTCTAACTCTTCTCGTGCTTACTTCTAGTCTTGCTCGAGGACGAGCAAAGGTTCAAGTCTAGGGGAGTTTGGTAATGTCTATTTTGTTATAGTATTTTAGTCGCTTTTTATAGTTAGTTTCATCATTCATTTGAACTTTACCTAGCATTAAAGCATCATTTAGTCCTCTTTTAGTGTTTCCTCATGTTTTTCAGCAAATGGAGATACCGGGACACAAACTTGAGCGGATGCCGCAAAACATGACCGTCCAATGCCAAAGGAGAGGCAACGCGCGTGGGGTGCTTACCTTAGCCCGTGCAGGGCAAGACAATCAGCTAACTCCTCCAGCAGATCCAGCCCGAGTCGGGCTCCCCATCAGCCCGCGCGGGCTCTCTCCTGCCAGCTAGCCCGTGCGGGGCCCTCATCAGCCCGCGCGGGTCGCGTTCGTCTCCTGCATAAACCAGAAAAGGAAATTTAGCAAACCAATAAACGGAACATGTTGGCTACTTAAATCAACAGGAAATATGGTTTGGTAAGATAAAGGGGACTTACATGGCTGGAAAATAAAGAGGAAATATTGACAATTAAACAAGAATGGAAAAACAAGAGATGGAAAAACTCGGAAAAGGAAAACTGCAGTAGCTGTAAGAAAAAGGAAATTCCAGCCACTAGAGAGGAAGAAAAGAGGACGGCCAAAGAGGGGAGATTAGAGAAAAGGAAAGAGGAAAAAAAGGGCTAAAAGGGGAGAGCTTCAACAGCCCATGACGTACTGAAACGAAGAGAGAAAACAGAGCACACGTAGAGAGAAAGAGAGGGAGAAGAACACACACAAAGATAAGGACGGAGCGACGAAGACGGAGCGCGGAGGAGCTGTTGAAGACGTCGGTAATAGAATAGGGATGGATCTCATTCGTTATCCATGTTGAATATAGTTATCTTTCGTGTTTTGTTTTCGAAATTCATGTCCGAGTAGGTCCATAGCCATGGTTCAGAGAGCTTTACCGATATGTAATGAACTTTTGTTCTTAATGCTTGGTTATAATTTTTGTTTGTTTCGGATTGATTGGTTATTTGTAATGCTTTTATTCTTCTTGGTAGCTGGAATGAATGATTATAAAAATCTAATTGCATTGGGAGATGAATTGGATTTTGGAACGTAGCCATGATATGAAGTCTCAATTGATTTAGAACCTTGGCAGGTCGGTTAATTGAACTTAGGAATTAGGATAGCGATCTTAATGCATCTAGTAGGTGAGATTACACAATTAGGAGATTGGTAGTATACATGCTAGATAGTGGGTTTAGGCATCGGGAGAGTCATTCTCTAGGAAAAAGCTTGAATTCCCCGAATACGTAACGATATCTATAACCATGATCTTGTTAGAACTTTGTTGCATCATCATGCATCTCTCGAAACCTGTGGTGTTTAGTTCATTGAGTTTAATCCGATAGTTAGTTAGTTAGTTTATCTTATTTGCATTCCCATTATTCATTGATTTTACACGTTCTATTCATTAGTTACCAGCTTTAGAGTTGCATCGATTCCTCGTGTTCGACCCTGGTACTATACGATTCGTATTCTTGCGAAAGCGTTAGTCTAGGTAATTATTACTTGAGATTAACCACATCAAGGTTTTGGTGTCGTTGCCAGGGATTTGATTACGTCTTTAGAGTTAGGATACTTTTGGGCTACGACATAGTCCTTTCTGGAGTCTTATTTGACTTTTTTTCGTATTTTTGCTTCTTTTCTTTTGAGTCAAATTCGTTTACTTCTTAGAACTCACACGACTTTTGTGTTTTGTTTCCTTATCTCGTGCAGCTCACTTGTGCATGAGAGGTACCAGAAGTGCTGATCTAGTTTACGACCCAGATATGGATAGAACCTCAGAGAAATAAGGAGACAAACCAGAGCCAGTGCAAGCCAATCAATCAATAACACACAAGTGCACCTAGACTTCCAACCTGAGATAGTAATCGAACTAAAGATTTTAGACAAGAGTGGAGAAGAGTTAATGGCAGAACGTCGAGGCTTGAACGTCCCACAAATGCAACCAAACATGCCACAGTTGCAACCAGATAACCTATGGATCATACACGGTCCCTAGGCATACACAATTCTTGTCATGCATCACTAGGAGAGACGCTCGCGTGGAATTACAACCGGCATTCATCCAGATGCTCGGTAACGCAGCGTTCGGAGTGAGACCCGCTGAGGACGTCATGTTAGCTACCTTTCCATTCTCAGTAAAAGATAAGGCGTAAGACTGGTTGTATTCCCAACTGGCAAATTCCATACGATCATGGGAACAACTAGAGGAGAAATTCATGACGCGATTCTTCTCTCAGAGTAAAGCTCAACTAGCCAAGAATCAAATCAACACGTTGGTTCAAGGGGCAGCTGAGAGTTTATACGAAGCGTGGGAACAATTCAAAGGCTATCAACGCCTTTGCCCACATCACTGCATGGATTAGGGTTATCTCATACATAATTTTCTGCAAGGACTCATGGATAACACGAGGATTCTGATCATAGTCGCCGCTGGAGGTTCCTTGCGTAACCTCACATTCCCACAGATCAAGGACCTAATCGATCGTATGGCTGATGAAGACAGCAACGCCGCTGGTGAGTATAATCGCAATGCTCCAGCAAGGATAGCTCATGTCAACGACACACATACTCTATATGCCGGTTTAGCCGAGATAAAGGATCAAGTCGCCGGAATTTACAATTTTCTATCCGAATGACGTCGTCCACAATATTCAGAGCAATTAGAGGATCATGAAGTCTAAGGGTACGAGGAAGTAAACTACGTGAGCAACAACCAGCCTTTGGGAAACACATATAATCCCGAATAGAGAAATCACCCAAATTTCTCCTACAAGAATTCCGACGGTGCATCGAACGCACAACAACAATCGGGAAACTTTCAGCCTCGAGTGATGCAAAGGAATCAGAATTTTCAGCCAAGGACGGAGTGACGAAGCCGGAGCGCGGAGGAGCTGTTGAAGACGACGGTAATAGAATAGGGAGGGATCTCATTCATTATCCATGTTGAATATAGTTTTCGTGTTTTGTTTTCTAAATTCATGTTCGAGTAGGTCCATAGCCATGGGTTAGAGAGCTTTGCCGATATGTAATGAAGTTTTGTTCTTAATGCTTGGTTATAATATTTGTTCGTTTCGGATTGATTTGTTATTCGTAATGCTTTTATTCTTGTTGGTAGCTTGAATGAATGATTATAAAAATCTAATTGCATTGGGAGATGAATTGGATTTTGGAACGTAGACATGATATGAAGTCTCAATTGATTTAGAACCTTGGCTGGTCGGTTAATTGATCTTAGGAATTAGGATAGAGATCTTAATGCATCTAGTAGGTGAGATTACACAATTGGGAGATTGGTAGTACGCATGCTAGGCAGTGGGTTTATGCATCGGCAGAGTCATTCCCTAGGAAAGAGCTTGAATTCCCCGAATACGTAACAATATCTATAACCATGATCTTGTTAGAACTTTGTTGCATCATCGTGCATATCTCGAAACCCGTGGTGTTTAGTTCATTGAGTTTAATCCGATAGTTAGTTAGTTAGTTTATCTTATTTGCATTCCCATCACTTTTAAAATTTACACGTTCTATTCATTACTTACTAGGTAATTATTACTTGAGATTAACCACATAACACGGGCTTTGAAATTATATAACTTTGCGTACGAAGTTCCGAATTACATGATTTTTTCCACATTTTATTCCACTTTTTGGATTAAACCATGCTACGGGATGCTGAAGGCTGCCCGACACCGTTTTTGAGCTCAAAATCCTTTAATTAAGTCGATAGGTTGGATTTTAGAGGGGAGAGATTCCCTTTTCGAGTTTCTTAGAATACGAATGTTATTTCTTGTCAATACGTCGCTTGCATTGCGTTTGTCTCTCGGATATTCCTTTTGCTTCCTATTTCCTATTTGCGTTTGTCTCTTCTGTTGCACCCCTTTTCCGCTTTTTGTTTTTGTTTTCACGTGATTAGACGACTACACCAATGAATTGTACGACGGGTTTTGTAATACCATAATTTTCCGTACAAAGCTCCGAATTACATGATTATTTTCACATTTTATTCCTCATTTCAAGAGAAACGATGCTACAGGTTGCTGTTGGCTGCCCGACCCTGTTTTCGAGCTCAAAATCCTTTATTTAGGTCGATACGTTGGATTTTCAGAGCCGAAGATGCCTTTTTCGAGTTTCTTAGGATACGAATGTCATTTCTTTTCAATACGCCGCTTGCGCTGTGTTTGTGTCTCGGATATTCCTTTTACTTCCTCTTTCCTATTTGTGTTTGTCTCTCGTGTTGCACCCCTTTTCCTCTTTTTATTTTAGTTTTCATGTGATTAGACGACTACAACAATGAATTATACAATGGGCTTTGAAATACAATAACTTTGCGTACGAATCTCCGAATTACATGATTTTTTTCACATTTTATTCCTCTTTTCAAGATAAACGATCCAGGGGGATGCTGAACGCAGCCCGACCCCATTTTTGAGCTCAAAATCCTTTATTTAGGTCGATACGTTGGATTCTTAGAGCCGAGAGATACCTTTTTCAATTTTCTTAGGGTACCAATGTCATTTCTTGTCAATACGCTGCTTGCGTTGCGTTTGTCTCTCAAATATTCCTTTTGGTTCCTATTTCCAATTTGCATTTGGCTCTCGTGTTGCACCCCTTTTCCGCATTTTTTTGTTTTCACGTGATTAGACGACTACAACAATGAATTGTACGACGGCCTCTAAAGTACCATAACTTTGCATACGAAGCTCCGAATTACATGATTTGTTTCACATTTTATTCCTCTTTTCGAGATAAACGTTGCCGCGGGTTGCTGAAGGCAGCCCGATGATGTGCGTTATATCAAGTAATAAAAACCTAGACTAACGCTTCCGCAAGAATACGGATCGTGTAGTAACTAGGGTCGAACACAAGGAGTTAATGCGACTAATGAGCTACTAAACTAATTGAATAGACGTGTGAGATGACTAAAGTTGGAATTGTGGTTAAGCTAAACTAAACTAAATCGAAGAGAATAAACTTATGGCTAAGCACCATGGGTGTCGAGAGTTTGCCTAATGAAGTAACGAAGTTTCAAAAGGATAATTGGTCTAGGTACTATCATGGATTTAGGGAATTCAAGCTCTCCTATAGGAACTGACTGGCGTAGACTTGTCCACTATCTAGCATGCATATACCAATGTATCCATTGCGTATCTTACATGCATAGACGCATTATGACCGCTATCCTAATCCCTAGATTCAACCGATTGACCTGGCGTAGATTCTAAACCGGCTAACCCTAAGTCATGGCTAAGTTCTGAAACCTAATGCCCTGGCGTTGGTTTATTAGGCTTCTATGATCATTCAATCAAGTGGCGTACAGGTAGAGAAAGCATTAAGAACGACCATGAAATCTAAAAAAATGTTAGATACCAATTTCATTCATTCAAGTGGCGTACATGTAATGAAAGCATTAAGTACCACCATTCATTAAGCATAGACTTCGTTACAACATGGCAAATCACTCTAACCCATGGCAAAGGATCTACTCAGACATAGATACAGAAAAGGAAACACAAGAGAAGTCTAGATTCGACATAGATATGGAAAGAGATAACTCCCTATTCATAAACCGATGTCTTCGGTAGATTCTCCTCGCTCCCGATCCGTAGATCCGTCTTTTCTTCCTTTTTCTCCTTGCTCCAATGTCTCTCTATCTCCCCTGATCTCTTCTGGTTCGAATTCCCTCTTTCAGATCTGATTTATCTTTTAATTTGGCCGTTCTAGATCTTAGGAAAGTTTGTTGAGAATCAAGGACCCGAGCGGGCATGTCCCTTACCCGCTCGTGCAAGACCTCTACCCGACCGGGTTGCACACCTTTGAGCCCGAGCGGGCACCATGCCCGACCGTGTGCTTCATCAGCCCGAGTCGTGTAGACCTACGGGGTTTTCTTAACATGAATGAGCCCGAGCGGGCACACCAAATGGACCCGAGCGGGCACACCTCCCAGGTCGTGTTCCTTGAGTGCCCGAGTCGTGTAAAGCTACGGGGATATTTGGTAGCAATCAACCCGACCGGGCACTCCCAATCCACCCGAGCGGGCATGACTTGAGGTGTTGTTTCCGCTCCTTTCGCTCGGTGTTTGAGTGCTCACTTCCATCCGTCGCCTCGCACAAGTTGAACCTACGTTTCCGGGGTTAGATTGCCAAAAGCACTCGTGTTTCTTCTCGTGTCTTCATTTCCTACGCAAAACACGAAATGTGGATAAAGTCTCCGAATATACTCAATAAATGAATGAAATATGAATAATCTACTCTAAACGAGACCTAAGAATGATATAAAAACTATAACGGATTGCGTGTTATCAAACTCCCCCGGACTTAACCTTTTGCTCGTCCTCGAGCAAACCTAAAGTCGAGTCATAGAAGAATTAAACAACAATGGATACTAACATAAACTTATCAAAGAATTAGCCATTACGCAAAACAACGCGTCACATGAATGCAAGCCTAAGCGTACCAAGTTCAGACTTCTATCGACCGAAAGTCTTAAACTATGCAATTCTACCAATGACCCTAGCTAGTCCATGCTCCTAAACAACGTCCAAGCGCTCTCCATACCAACTCTCCTAAGCTTGAGATATCATTGAATTTACATTCTCGTTCTTATTCCTCTTTTTTTTATTCTTTTTCTTTCTTCTTTTCTATGGTTCCACGCTTAGTTCCTAGGACGTCGAAGTCGAAGAGGTTGGCTTTCTACTTAGACCCAGGCTGCCTATGGCACACTCATAAGGTTTCTTAACCTTAGCGGAGGGAAGAGATGCGTCATTCTTTTTTTTATTGTTTTTTTTATTTTTTTTCATTTTTACTTTATTATGACGTATACGCATCAATCTAACCCTTAGGACGTAGAGTAGCGCCTCAACCCACCACTTAGACCCGAACCATCGATCTCGATGTACTCATGTCAATGAAAACCTAAAATAATTAAAACTCATCCAAGGAGAGAATCGTTGACAGCGGAGTATAAGCGTGTGGAATCTTATGAACGCTAAAGATCTATCAACAAGCATCGATTAGTCGGTATACACGGAGATATGATACTTGGTACCGAAATCTAGGAGGTGAATGTAACTATAAGTCATGGCTTCTTGCACAATTACCCAACTAATCGGAATCTAAAAGTCTTCTAAACACACCTAGACTATAGTTCACGATTCAACAAGGTCGCACAATAATGACTAAAACTTGAAAATTTATGCTAGGTATCCATCCGTTTATCCTAAAAAAAACAAAAATCTACATCTAATCCTAATCCTAATCATCTAATCCTAATCATATGACAATACTCGACGAGTACCCCCCCAGACTTGAATGAAACACCGTCCCGGTGTTCAAAACCTAAGAAGATATCGTAAACAAAACAACGGGAAATAAGAGTTGGAACGTGTGCACCTTGTGTAACTTCCAATCCCGTGTTTATGTTTCCTCTTCAAGGATGATATGGACATTGAAGAACCTGCGAAAAAGATTCACACAATCCAAAAAGAGAAATACAATCCCACCAAGTATATCAATATGAAGAGAAAAAGAGATAGTCCGAAAGAAAACGAAATGAAAAACGAAACAATCGGGTTGCCTCCCGACAAGCGCTTGTTTAAGGTCGTGAGCTTGACCGAAATGCTCAACTCATGAGTTGGCTCCGAAAGAGCGAACTTAGCGTGATCAAGATCCGTGTTGTCTGCGTTGTAGAGCTTTATGCGTTGGGCGTTCACTTTAAATGCACCGTTTGCTCCTATTAGCTCGATTGCTCCATGTGGTGAGATGCTCTTAATAGTGAATGGCCCGGACCAGCGTGACTTAAGCTTTCCTGGAAAGAGTTGTAGACGTGAGTTGAAAACAAGTACACGATCACCTACCTCAAAGGTCCGCTGGAGTATGTGCCGATCGTGCCACCGCTTCGTACGTTCCTTGTAAATTTTCGCGTTTTCGTACGAATCGAGGCGCATTTCCTCAAGGTGATGAAGCTGTAACATCCTCTTCTCAGCGGCACATTTATAGTCGTAGTTCAATGCCTTGATCGCCCAATAAGCTCGGTATTCTAACTCAACCGGTAGATGACATGCCTTACCGTACACAAGCTGAAACGGAGTCATTCCGATTGGCGTCTTGAAAGCGGTACGGTAAGCCCACAAAGCATCATCGAGTTTCAATGCCCAATCCCTCCTAGACCTTGAGACCGTTTTCTCCAAAATCGACTTGATTTCTCTATTAGAAACCTCAACTTGGCCGCTGGTTTGAGGATGATAAGGCGTTGCTACCCTATGTCTAACACCGTACTTTCTCAACAACCCATCTATGGTGCGATTCACAAAATGCTTACCTCCGTCGCTGATCACAACTCTCGGAACTCCAAAACGTGGAAATATGACACGTTTAAACATCTTAGTCACTGGTTTGGAGTCGTTCGTGGAGCATGCCAAAGCTTCCACCCACTTCGTGACGTAGTCTACCGCAACTAGGATATAGGAATGTCCGCACGAGGATGGGAAAGGGCCCATGAAATCTATCCCCCACACGTCAAATGGCTCGACTTCTAGAATGTATTGCTGTGGCATTTCATTGCGTCTAGAAATATTACCTGTCCTTTGGCAATTGTCGCACGATTTGACGTAGTCGTGGGCGTCCTTAAAAACAGTAGGCCAAAAGAATCCCGCTTGCAACACCTTCGCAGCCGTCTTTGCTGCGGCAAAGTGTCCTCCGTAGCTCGAAGAATGACAACGTGAGAGTATGTGTGGAGCTTCTTCCTCGGAGATGCAGCGTCTAAAAATCCCGTCTATCCCCCTCTTGAAGAGATAGGGTTCATCCCAATAATATGCCTTGACGTCATGGAGAAATTTCTTTCTCGCATTGTAGTTCAGCCCCTCCGGTAGTACTCGACAAGCTAGATAATTAACAAAGTCAGCATACCAAGGAATTGAAGTACAAGTCAAGGACATTACCAAATCATCTCGGAGGTAGTCATCGATGGGAATGCACTCGGGGATCGCAAGACGTGAAAGATGATCAGCCACTCCATTCTCGGCTCCTTTCCTATCCCTAATCTCTAGATCAAACTCTTGGAGAAGTAAGATCCATCTAATCAACCTAGGCTTCGCATCCTTCTTAGTGAGTAGGTAACGCAATGCAGCGTGATCCGTATAAACAATTACCTTCGAACCCACTAAATATGACCGGAACTTCTCAAACGCGTAGACTATCGCAAGGAGCTCTTTCTCCGTCGTAGAATAGTTGCATTGGGCACTGTCCAAAGTCCTACTAGCGTAGTATATAGCATGCAACATTCTATCCTTACGCTGACCTAAAACTGCTCCTACCGCATAGTCACTCGCATCGCACATAATCTCGAAAGGAAGTTCCCAATCCGGTGGTTGAATGATAGGTGGGGAAACTAAAGCTTTCTTCAACCTCTCAAAAGCATCATGACAACTCGCTGTGAACTCAAAAGGCACGTCCTTACCTAATAGATCCGTGAGGGGTTTTGAAATTTTCGAAAAATCCTTAATGAAACGCCTATAAAACCCCGCATGACCTAAAAAGCTACGAATACCCTTGACGTTCGTTGGTGGTGGTAGTTTCTCAATGACTTCGATCTTAGCCTTATCTACCTCAATGCCCTTCGCTGATATCTTGTGTCCCAATACAATGCCCTCGCGAACCATAAAGTGGCATTTCTCCCAATTCAAAACGAGGTTCGCCTCCAAGCACCTATCTAGCACTTTGCACAAATGAGTTAGACACGCATCAAAGGAAGGTCCATGAACGGAAAAATCGTCCATAAACACTTCCATAATATCTCCATTCACATCGGAAAAGATAGAAGTCATGCACCGCTGAAAAGTAGCGGGTGCATTACACAAACCGAATGGCATCTTCCGATAAGCGAATGTACCGAATGGGCAAGTGAACGTCGTCTTCTCTTGATCGTCGGGATGGATTGGAATCTGGAAAAACCCTGAATAACCATCAAGAAAACAAAAGTAGGAGTGAAGAGCTAGACGTTCAAGCATTTGATCGATAAAAGGAAGAGGGAAGTGATCTTTCCGTGTGTTTGCATTCAACTTGCGGTAGTCAATGCACACCCGCCATCCCGTGACTGCTCTCGTGGGAATCAACTCGTTGTTTGCATTCGGAATGACCGTGATACCTCCCTTCTTTGGCACTACATGAACTGGACTCACCCAAGCACTATCCGAAATTGGATAAATAATTCCCGCATCTAACAACTTAAGTACCTCCTTCTTTACCACTTCCATCATATTAGGGTTTAACCTACGTTGGTGCTCAATCGAGGTCTTAGTGTCATCTTCAAGGTGAATTCTATGCATGCAAAGCCCAGGACTAAGTCCCTTAATATCCGCTATCGTATAACCTATAGCTCCCCTATATCTCCTAAGAGCCTCTAGCAATCGTTCTCTTTGGGAATCATCTAGGTTGTCATTTACTATAACCGGATACGTGGAATCAAGTCCGAGAAACTCATACCTCAGCCCTTGTGGTAAGGGCTTCAACTCCACCTTCGGTGCCTTGTCAACACTCCAGTCATGATTCGGATGCTTGATTTGATCATTAAGCTCGTCGGGAGTGGTTGAACTATCAATGAAGGCCGCGTGAGGTGCGCTGAATTCTGTCTGGAATTGTCGGAGGGTTGTGCACTGGCTTGCAACATCTTCTTGACTCGAAACCCCTTCCAACTGGTCCGTACTCATGTGGCCATGAGTTGAGAAGTCCTCTTGTTGAGAACTACCCGAAAATCCATCGTTCTCTAAGGCTGCGACCTGCTGTGCTCGGGCCGCGCAGAATTCTGCTCTAAGTTCATCTAACTCGGTTCTCGGGATTTCTTTTTCATCTCTCTCATCTAGCAGCTTCGTATAATGCTTTACCTCATGGGGATCTTTGTAAAGTCCCTCTCCAGCTGCTAGAAGAGCCATCTCAAGGGAATCCATATTCCCAAACTCCTCTAACACTTCCTCGGCTAATCTCTCTAATACATCAATATAAAACACCGAGTCTACCATACAAGGTTGCCTAAGTGTGTCGTTCAAATTGAACTCCACTTCCTCATCTCCAAACTTTAAAGTGAGTCTACCCTCGGCACAATGTATAATAGTCTTAGCCGTATTGAGGAAAGGTCTACCTAGAATGATAGGAATTTTCTTGTCCTCCTCCATGTCTAGTACAACAAAATCAACCGGGACAAAGAATTTTCCTACTTGCAATGGGACGTCTTCAAGTATTCCTTCGGGGATTCTAACACTCCGATCAGCCATGGTGAGTGCCATTCTCGTCGGTCGAAGATCCATCCTACCCTTAAGATCCAACTTCTCATACAATGACAATGGTAGCACGCTTACGCTTGCTCCGACGTCGATTAGCGCATGGTTAATCTCATAATCTCCAATTTTACAAGGGATTACGAAAATACCTGGATCCGGCATCTTTTTGGGTAGACTTGGCTGTAGCATTGAGTTGGTGACCATGACGGTTTCCGTTTCCACATCCCGCTTGTTCGCAAGTACGTCTTTGAGGAACTTAGCGTATGAAGGCATCTTCTTCAACGCTTCGTGGAATGGAATCGTAATGTGCATCTTCTTCAACATCTCCGCAAACTTTGCAAATTGCGCATCATCGTTCTTTTTGCGTTGACGTTGAGGAAATGGCAAAGGAGGAGGCCTCGGTTCGGGTTTAACGTATTTGGGCTCCTCTTCCTCCTTGTGCTCCTTGACGTGGTCGCTCTCCTTTTCTACTGCCATTGATGGTTCTACCTGTTCAAACCTTGGAAGAGTAGGGGAATCAAGTGTCTTACCGCTTCTCAAATGGATGGCATTGATTTGCGCTCGAGGATTCGCTTCCGGGCGTGCCGGTAGAATCCCTTGCGGTTGAGAGGATTTCGCAGCGAGCTGCGAAACTTGAGTATCCAATATCTTTAGATGCGTTTTCAACTCATTAAACTCATTCTTCCTCTCTTGATTTTCTGCTCTCATCTCTTCCTGATTCGTTCTCAACGCTCTAATATCATTGGCTTGGTCCTTTTGTCCTTGTATGAATTGAGCTAGCATTGACGCAATATCGGGGCTAACTTCTTGTTGCGGAGGAGCAGGCGCACGTGATTGGAAATTCTGATTTTGGGGCTGCGTCCTCGGCTGGAAATTTTGATTGCGTTGCATCAAACGCGGCTGGAAGTTACCCGATGCTCGTTGTGCATTGAATGCACCGTCGGAATTCTTGTACGAGAGATTGGGGTGATTTCTCCACTCGGGAGTATAGGTGTTACCCAAAGGTTGGGCGTTGCTCACATAGCTCACCCCTTCTGATACCCCATCTCCAGCTCTTATGGTTCGGCATAACATCTTAAAATCAGTAAGATGCTGGTTTGGGTCCTCGGTGGGTCTCCCTCTAAACGCCGCGTTACCAAGCATTTGGATGAATGCCGGTTGAAGCTCTACGCGGGCGTTTCTCCTCGCAATACATGACAAGAGCTGCGTGTGCCTAGGGACCGTGTATGATCCATAGGTCAGTGCCGGTTGCACTTGTTGCGCGTTTTGAACGTTCATATCTCGACGTTCGGCCATTAGCTCTTCTTCAAATGGTTGTTCAACTACTTCCTCGGGTTGGAAGTTCAAGTGTACTTGCGTGTTATCAACTGGATTGCTCGCACTAGCTCTCGTTTCCTTCCTTAGTTTTCTGAGTGTCTTATCAATGTCGGGGTCGAAAACTAGATCTGCTCTTCCGGTGTTTCTCATGCACAATTAAGCTGCACAAGAAAAATAAGATAAACACAAGAGCACGTGAGATCCGAGAAGCAATAGAACTTGACTCTAAACACAATAGACAAACTAAATAAACACGAAAAAGCAAAAACAAACAAGACTCTATCTAAACTAATGTCTAATCTAAAAGTTTCCTAACTCCTAAGCCGTAATTAACTCCCCGGCAACGGCGCCAAAAACTTGATGTGCGTTATATCAAGTAATAAAAACCTAGACTAACGCTTCCGCAAGAATACGGATCGTGTAGTAACTAGGGTCGAACACAAGGAGTTAATGCGAGTAATGAGCTATTAAACTAATTGAATAGACGTGTGAGATGATTAAAGTTGGAATTGTGGTTAAGCTAAACTAAACTAAATCGAAGAGAATAAACTTATGGATAAGCACCATGGGTGTCGAGAATTTGCCTAATGTAGTAACGAAGTTTTCAAAGGATAATTGGTCTAGGTACTATCATGGATTTAGGGAATTCAAGCTCTCCTATAGGAACTGACTGGCGTAGACTTGTCCACTATCTAGCATGCATATACCAATGTATCCATTGCGTATCTTACATGCATAGACGCATTATGGCCGCTATCCTAATCCCTAGATTAAACCGATTGACCTGGCGTAGATTCTAAACCGGTTAACCCTAAATCATGGCTAAGTTCCGAACCCTAATGCCCTGGCGTTGGTTTATTAGGCTTCTAAGATCATTCAATCAAGTGGCGTACAGGTAGAGAAAGCATTAAGAACGACCATGAAATCTAAAAAAATGTTAGATACCAATTTCATTCATTCAAGTGGCGTACAGGTAATGAAAGCATTAAGTACCACCATTCATTAAGCATAGACTTCGTTACAACATGGCAAATCACTCTAACCCATGGCAAGGGATCTACTCAGACATAAATACAGAAAAGGAAACACAAGAGAAGTCTAGATTTGACATAGATAATGAAAGAGATAACTCCCTATTCATAGACCGATGTCTTCGGTAGATTCTCCTCGCTCCCGATCCGTAGATCCGTCTTTTCTTCCTCCTTCTCCTTGCTCTAATGTCTCTCTCTCTGCTCTAATCTCTTCTGGTTCGAATTCCCTCTTTTAGATCTGATTAATCTTCTAATTTCGCCGTTCTAGATCTTAGGGAAGTTTGTTGAGATCCAAGGACCCGAGCGGGCATGTCCCCTACCCGCTCGTGCAAGACCTCTACCCGACCGGGTTGCACACCTTTGAGCCCGAGCGGGCACCATGCCCGACCGTGTGCTTCATCAGCCCGAGTCGTGCAAACCTTCGGGGTTTTCATGACATGAATGAGCCCGAGCGGGCACACCAAATAGACCCGAGCGGGCACACCTCCCAGATCGTGTTCCTTGAGTGCCCGAGTCGTGTAAAGCTACGGGGATATTTGGTAGCAATCAACCCGACCGGGCACTCCCAATCCACCCGAGCGGGCATGACTTGAGGTGTTATTTCCGCTCCTTTCGCTCGGTGTTTGAGTGCTCACTTCCATCCGTCGCCTCGCACAAGTTGATCCTACGTTTCCGGGGTTAGATTGCCAAAATCACTCGTGTTTCTTCTCGTGTCTTCATTTTCTGCGCAAAACACGAAATGTGGATAAAGTCTCCGAATATACTCGCTAAATGAATGAAATATGAATAATCTACTCTAAACGAGACCTAAGAATGATATAAAAACTATAACGGATTGCGTGTTATCACCCGACCCCATTTTCGATCTCAAAATCCTTTATTTAGGTCGATACGTTGGGATTTTAGAGCCGGGAGATGCCCTTTTTCGAGTTTCTTAGAATACGAATGTCATTTCTTGTCAATACGCCGCTTGCGTTGCGTTTGTCTCTCGGATATTCCTTTTGCTTCCTATTTCCTATTTGCACTTGTCTCTCCTCTTGCACCCCTTTTCCGCTTTTTGTTTTTGTTTTCACGTGATTAGACGACTACAAGAATGAACTGTACGACGGGCTTTGGAATACCATAACTTTGTGTACAAAGCTCCGAATTACATGATGTTTTTCACATTTTGTTATTCCTTTCCAAATAAACGATGCCGCAGGTTTCTGATGGCGGTCCGACGCCATTTTCGAGCTCAAAATCCTTTATATAGATCGATACGTTGGATTTTTAGAGCCGGGAGATGCCCTTTCCGAGTTTCTTAGGATACGAATGTCATTTCTTGTCAATACGCCGCTTGCGTTGCATTTGTATCTCAGATTTTCCTTTTGCTTCCTATTCCTTATTTGCGCTCATCTATCGTGTTGCACCCCTTTTCCGGTTTTTGATTTCGTTTACACGTGATTAGACGACTACATCAATGAATTGTACGTCGGGCTTTGAAATGCCATAACTTTGAGTACGAAGCTCCAAATTGCATGAGTTTTTTCACATTTTATTCCTCTTTTCAAGATAAACGATGCTCTGAGATGCTGAAGGCAGCCTGTTATTTTTTTCACATTTTATTCCTCTTATCGAGGTAATTGTTGCCACGGGTTGCTGAAGGCAGCCCGACCCCATTTTCGATCTCAAAATCCTTTATTTAGGTCAATACGTTGGATTTTCAAAGCCAGGAGATGCCCTTTTCGAGTTTCTTAGAAAACGAATGTCATTTCTTGTCAATACGCCTCTTGCGTTGCGTTTGTCTCTCAGATATTCCTTTTTGCTTCCTATTTCCTATTTGTGCTTATCTATTTTGTTGCACCCCTTTTCCCCTTTTTGTTTTTGTTTTCACGTGATTAGACGACTACAATAATGAATTGTACGACGGGCTTTGAAATACCATTACTTTGCGTACGAAGCTCCGAATTACATGATGATTTTCACATTTTTTCCTCATTTCCAGATAAACGATGCCACGGGTTGCTGATGGCGGTCTGACCCCATTTTCGAGTTCAAAATCCTTCATTTAGGTCGATATGTTGGATTTTTAGAGCCGGGAGATGCCCTTTTCGAGTTTCTTAGGATACGAATGTCATTTCTTGTCAATACCGCTTGCGCTGATGGCGGTCTGACCCCATTTTCGAGTTCAAAATCCTTCATTTAGGTCGATATGTTGGATTTTTAGAGCCGGGAGATGCCCTTTTCGAGTTTCTTAGGATACGAATGTCATTTCTTGTCAATACACCGCTTGCGTTGCGTTTGTCTCTCGGATATTCCTTTTGCTTCCTATATTCTGTTTGCGTTTGTCTCTCGTGTTGCACCCCTTTTTCGCTTTTTGTTTTTGTTTTCAAGTGATTAGACAACTACAACAATGAATTGTATGGCGGGTTTGAAATAGCATCCCTTTGCGTACGAAGCTCCGACCCCGTTTTCAAGCTCAAACTTTTTTATTTAGGTTGATACGTTGGATTTTTAGAGCCGAGAGATGCCCTTTCTGAGTTTCTTAAGATAAGAATGTCATTTCTTGTCAATACGCCGCTTGCGTTGCATTTGTCTCTAAGATATTCCTTTTGTTTCCTATTTCCTATTTGCGTTTGTCTCTAATGTTGCACCCCTTTTCCGTTTTCTGTTTTTTTCACGTGATTAGACGTTTACAACAATGAATTGTACGACGAGCTTTGAAATACCATAACTTTGCGTACGAAGCCCTAAATTAGATGATTTTTTCACATCTAACTCCTCTTTTCGAGATAAACGATGCCACGGGATGATAAAGGTAGCCTAACCCTGTTTTTGAGCTCAAAATCCTTTATTTAGATCGATACGTTGGATTTTTAGAGCCGGGAGATGCCCTTCTTGAGTTTCTTAGGATACAAATGTCATTTCTTTTCAATACGTCGCTTGTGTTGCATTTGTCTCTCCAATATTCCTATTGCTTCCTTTTTCCTATTTGCGTTTATCTCTCGTGTTGCACCCCTTTTTCGGTTTTTGTTTGTAGTGATTAGACGACTATAACAATGTCTTGTTCGACGGGCTTTGAAATACCATAACTTTGCGGACGAAGCTCCCAATTACATGACTTGTTTCACATTTTATTCCTTTTCTCGAGATAAATGATGCCCCGGGATGTTGAAGGCAGCCCGACCCCATTTTCAAGCTCAAAATCTATTATTTAAGTCGATACGTTGGATTTTAAGAGCCGGGAGATGCCCTTTTCGAGTTTCTTAGGATACGAATGTCATTTCTTGTCAATACACCGCTTGCGTTGCGTTCGTCTCTCAAATATTCCGTTTGCTTCCTATTTCCTATTTGCGTTTGTCTTTCGTGTTGCACCCCTTTTCCGTTTTTTTTGTTTTTTTTTCACATGATTAGATGACTACAATAATGAATTGTACGACGGGCTTTGAAATACCATAACTTTGCGTACAAAGCTCCAAATTAAATGATTTCTTCCATATTTTATTCCTCTTTTGGAGATAAAAGATGCCCCGGGATGCTGAAGGCAGCTTTACCCCATTTTCGAGCTCAAAATCCTTTATTTAGGTCAATACGTTGCATTTTTGAGCCGGGAGATGCCCTTTTCGAGTTTCTTAGGATACGAATGTCATTTCTTGTCAATACGCTGCTTGCGTTGCGTTTGTCTCTCAAATATTCCTTCTGGTTCCTATATTCCTTTTGTGTTTGTCTCTCGTGTTGCACCCCTTTTCCGCTTTTTTTTCACGTGATTAGACGACTACAACAATGAATTGTTCGACGGGCTTTGAAATACCAAAACTTTACGTATGAAACTCCGAATTACATGACTTTTTTCACATTCTATCCCTCTTTTCGAGATAAACGATGCCGCGGGTTGCTGAAGGCAGCCCAACCCTATTTTCGAGCTCAAAATCTTTTATTTAGGTCGATATGTTGGATTTTTAGAGCCGGGAGATGCCCTTTTTTAGTTTCTTAGGATACGAATGGCATTTCTTCTTAATACGCCGCTTGCGTTGCGTTTGTCTCTCGGATATTCCTTTTGCTTCCTATTTCCTATTTGCGTTGTCTCTCGTGTTGCACCCCTTTTCCGCTTTTTATATTTTTCTTCACGTGATTAGACGACTACAATAATGAATTGTTCGACGGGCTCTGAAATACCATAACTTTGTGTACGAAACTCCGAATTACATGATTTTTTTCACATTTTATTCCTCTTTTCGAGATAAACGATGCCGCGGGTTGCTGAAGGCAGCCCGACCTCGTTTTTGAGCTGAAAATCCTTTATTTAGGTCTATATGTTGGATTTTTAGAGCCGGGAGATGCCCTTTTCGAGTTTCTTAGGATACAAATGTCATTTCTTGTCAATAGGGCGCTTGCGCTGCGTTTGTCTCTCGGATATTCATTTTACTTCCTATTTCCTATTTGCGTTTGTCTTTCGTGTTGTACCTCTTTTCCACTTTTTGTTTTCCCTATTTCCTATTTGCGTTTATCTCTCATGTTGCACCCCTTTTCCGCTTTTTGTTTTTGTTTTCTTTTGATTAGACTACTACAACAATGAATTGTTCGACGGGCTTTGAAATACCATAATTTTGCATACGAAACATCGAATTACATGATTTTTTTCACATTTTTATTCCTCTTTTCGAGATAAACGATGCCACTGGTTGTTGAAGGCAGCCCGACCCCGTTTTTGAGCTCAAAATCCTTTATTTAGATCGATATGTTGGGTTTTTAGAGTTGGGAGATGCCCTTTTTGAGTTTCTTAGGATACGAATGTCATTTCTTGTCCATACGCAGCTTGCATTGCGTTTGTCTCTCGGATATTCCTTTTGCTTCCTATTTCCTGTTTACGTTTGTCTCTCGTGTAGCACCCCTTTTCATCTTTTTGTTTTTGTTTTCACGTGATTAGACGACTACAACAATGAATTGTTCGACGGGCTTTGAAATACCATTACTTTGCGTACAGAACTCCGAATTACATGTTTTTTTTCACATTTTATTCCTCTTTTCGAGATAAACGATGCCGCAGGATGCTGAAGGCAGCCCAACCCAGTTTCCAAGCTCAAAATCTTTTATTTAGGTCGATATGTTGGATTTTTAGAGCCGGGAGATATCCTTTTTGAGTTTCTTAGGATACAAATGTCATTTCTTGTCAATACGCAGGTTGTGTTGCGTTTGTCTCTCGGATATTCCGTTTGCTTCCTATTTCCTATTTGCGTTTGTCTCTCGTGTAGCACCCCTTTTCAACTTTTTGTTTTTTGTTTTCACGTGATTAGACGACTACAACAATGAATTGTTCGACGGGCTTTGAAATACCATAATTTTACGTACGAAACTTCGAATTACATGATTTTTTTCACATTTTATTTATCTTTTCGAGATAAACGATGCCGCGGGTTGCTGAAGGTAGCCCAACCTTGTTTTTAAGCTGAAAATCCCTTATTTAGTTCGATATGTTGGATTTTTAGAGCCGG
>CM071872.1:7113682-7131862 GCA_036759665.1 Gynandropsis gynandra | reverse complement strand
TGTGCCCGCTCGGGGGCTAGGCAACAGCTCCGGCATGTGCTTGCCCGAGTCGTGTGGTTTGTCCTGTCCAAAGTCCCGTGGGTTCTGCCCGATCGTGTAAGGCTTGTACCCGACCGGGTGGAGGCTTCTCCATGCTCAATCTCGTCCCGTTTGTCCCGTGATGATCCCCGAAGTGCTCCTTAGCTCCGTGCATGCTCCTTTAGCTCCAAAATGATCCAAATACGCGTAAGAACCTGTAAGAACATGAAAAGCACGAAAGCAACGGATACGGATACGGAATCATACGTAAAACATCACATATGTATCAAAAACGTCTCCTAAATCGTGCAAGAAATACGTATGAAAACATCAATGCCCGTTATTTCTTGTCAATACGCAGCTTGCGTTGCATTTGTCTCACGGATATTCCTTTTGCTTCCTATTTCCTATTTGCGTTTATCTCTCGTGTTGCACCCCTTTTCCGCTTTTTGTTTTTGTTTTCTCGTGATTAGACTACTACAACAATGAATTGTTCGACGGGCTTTGAAATACCATAATTTTACGTACGAAACTTCGAAATACATGATTTTTTTCACATTTTATTTATCTTTTCGAGATAAACGATGCCGCGGGTTGCTGAAGGTAGCTTGACCCCGTTTTTAAGCTTAAAATCATTTATTTAGGTCGATATGTTGGATTTTTAGAGCTGGGAGATGCCCTTTTTGAGTTTCTTAGGATACGAATGTGATTTCTTGTCCATACGCAGCTTGCTTGCGTTTGTCTCTTGGATATTCCTTTTGTTTCCTATTTCCTATTTGTGTTTGTCTCTCGTGTAGCACCCCTTTTCAACTTTTTGTTTTTTGTTTTCACGTGATTAGACGACTACAACAATGAATTATTCGACGAGCTTTCCAATACCATTACTTTGCGTACAAAACTCCGATGTCATTTCTTGTCAATACGTAGCTTCTGTTGCGTTTGTGTCTCCAATATTCCTTTTGCTTCCTATTTCCTATTTGCGTTTGTCTCTCGTGTAGCACCCCTTTTCTGCTTTTTGTTTTTGTTTTCACGTGATTAGACGACTACAATAATGAATTCTTTGATGGGCTTTGAAATACCATAACTTTGCGTACGAAACTCTGGATTACATGATTTTTTCACATTTTATTCCTCTTTTCGAGATAAACGATGTTGTAGGTTGCTGAAGACAGCCCCACCCCGTTTTGGAGCTCAAAATCCTTTATTTTGGTCGATACGGGTCATTTTTAGAGCCGGAAGATGGTCTTTTTTAGTTTTTTAGGATACGAATGTAATTTCTTGTCAATACGCCGCTTGCGTTGCGTTTGTCTCTCGGATATTCCTTTTGCTTCCTATTTGCTATTTGCGTTTGTGTCTCGTGTTGCACCCCTTTTCCTCTTTTTGTTTTTGTTTTCACTTGATTAGACAACCACAACAATAAATTGTTCGATGGGCTTTGAAATACCATAACTTTGCGTACGAAACTCCGAATTACATGATTTTTTTCACATTTTATTCCTCTTTTCGAAATAAACAATGCCGCGGGTTGCTGTAGGCAGCTCGACCCCGTTTTCGAGCTCGAAATCCTTTATTTAGGTCGATATGTTGGATTTTTAGAGCTGGAAGGTGCCCTTTTTGAGTTTCTTAGGATACGAATGTCATTTCTTGTCAATACGCCGCTTGCGTTGCGTTTGTCTCTCGGATATTTGTTTTTCTTCCAATTTCCTATTTGCGTTTGTCTCTCGTGTTGCACCCCTTTTCCCCTTTTTGTTTTTGTTTTCACGTGATTTGATGACTATAACAATGAATTGTTCGACGAGTTTTGAAATACTATAACTACGAAACTCCGAATTACATGATTTTATCACTTTTTATTCCTCTTTTCAAGATAAACAATGCCATGGGTTTCTAAGGCAGCCTGACCTCGTTTTCCAGCTCAAAATACTTTATTTAGGTCGATACGATCGATTTTTAGAGCCGGAACATGGCCTTTTCGAGTTTTGAGGATACGAATGTCATTTCTTGTCAATACACCGCTTGCATTGTGTTTGTCTCTCGGGTATTCCTTTTGCTTCCTATTTCCTATTTGCGTTAGTCTCTCGTGTAGCACCCCTTTTCCACTTTTTGTTTTTGTTTTCACGTGATTAGGCGACTACAAAATTGAATTGTTTGACGGGCTTTGAAATACCATAACTTTATGTACAAAACTCTGAATTACATGATTATTTTCACATTTTATTCCACTTTTCGAGATAAACGGTGCCGTGGGTTGCTGAAGGCCGCTTGACCCTGTTTTCAAGCTCAAAATCTTTTATTTAGGTCGATATGTTAGATTTTTAGAGTCGGGAGATGCCATTTTTTGAGTTTCTTAGGATACGAATTTCATTTCTTGTCAATACGCCGCTTGAGTTTTGTTTGTCTCTCGGAAATTCCTTTTGCTTCCTATTTCATATTTGCATTTTTCTCTCGTGTTGCACCTCTTTACAACTTTTTGTTTTTTTTTCACGTTATTAGACGACTACAGCAATGAATTGTTCGACAGGCTTTGAAATACAATAACTTTGCGTACGAAACTCCGAATTACATGATTTTTTTCACATTTTATTCCCCTTTTCGAGATAAACGATGGCGCAGGTTGCTGAAGGCAGCCCGACCCCGTTTCCGAGTTCAAAATCCTTCATTTAGGTCGATATGTTGGATTTTTAGAGCCGGGAGATGCCCTTTCTGAGTTTCTTAGGATACGAATGCTATTTCTTGTCAATACGCAGCTTTCGTTACGTTTGTCTCTCGGATATTCCTTTTGCTTCCTATTTCCTATTTGTGTTTGTCTCTCGTGTAGCACCCCTTTTACGCTTTTTGTTTTTGTTTTCACGTGATTAGACGACTACAACAATGAATTGTTCGACGGGCTTTGAAATACCATAACTTTGCATATGAAACTCTGAATTACATGATTTTGTTTCACATTTTATTCCTCTTTTCGAGATAAACGATGTTGTGGGTTGCTGAAGGCAGCCCACCCCGTTTTTGCGCTCAAAATCCTTTATTTAGGTCGATACGGGTCATTTTTAGAGCCGGAAGATGGCATTTTTTAGTTTCTTAGGATACAAATGTCATTTCTTGTCAATACGCCGCTTGCGTTGCGTTTGTCTCTCGGATATTCCTTTTTCTTCCAATTTCCTATTTGCGTTTGTCTCTCGTGTTGCACCCCTTTTCCGCTTTTTGTTTTTGTTTTCACTTGATTAGACGACAACAACAATGAATTGTTCGACGGGCTTTGAAATACCATTACTTTGCGTACGAAACTCCGAATTACATGATTTTTTTCACATTTTATTCCTCTTTTCGAGATAAACAATGCCGCGGGTGGCTGTAGGCAGCTCGACCCCCTTTTCGAGCTCGAAATCCTTTATTTAGGTCGATATGTTGGATTTTTAGAGCTGGAAGATGCCCTTTTTGAGTTTCTTAGGATACGAATGTCATTTCTTGTCAATACGCCGCTTGCGTTGCGTTTGGCTCTCGGATATTTGTTTTTCTTCCAATTTCCTATTTGCGTTTGTCTCTCGTGTTGCACCCCTTTTCCCCTTTTTGTTTTTGTTTTCACGTGATTTGATGACTATAACAATGAATTGTTCGACGAGTTTTGAAATACTATAACTTTCTGTACGAAACTCCGAATTACATGATTTTATCACTTTTTATTCCTCTTTCCAAGATAAACAATGCCACGGGTTGCTAAGGCAGCCTGACCTCGTTTTCCAGCTCAAAATATTTTATTTAGGTCGATACGGTTGATTTTTAGAGCCGGAACATGGCCTTTTCGAGTTTTGAGGATACGAATGTCATTTCTTGTCAATACACCGCTTGCATTGTGTTTGTCTCTCGGGTATTCCTTTTGCTTCCTATTTCCTATTTGCGTTAGTCTCACGTATAGCACCCCTTTTCCACTTTTTGTTTTTGTTTTCACGTGATTAGACGACTACAATAATGAATTCTTTGATGGGCTTTGAAATACCATAACTTTGCGTACGAAACTCTGGATTACATGATTTTTTCACATTTTATTCCTCTTTTCGAGATAAACGATGTTGTAGGTTGCTGAAGACAGCCCCACCCCGTTTTGGAGCTCAAAATCCTTTATTTTGGTCGATACGGGTCATTTTTAGAGCTGGAAGATGGCCTTTTTTAGTTTTTAAGGATACAAATGTAATTTCTTGTCAATACGCCGCTTGCGTTGCGTTTGTCTCTCGGATATTCCTTTTGCTTCCTATTTGCTATTTGCGTTTGTCTCTCGTGTTGCACCCCTTTTCCTCTTTTTGTTTTTGTTTTCACTTGATTAGACGACCACAACAATGAATTGTTCGACGGGCTTTGAAATACCATAACTTTGCGTACGAAACTCCGAATTACATGATTTTTTTCACATTTTATTCCTCTTTTCGAGATAAAAAATGCCGCCGGTTGCTGTAGGCAACTCGACCCCGTTTTCGAGCTCAAAATCCTTTATTTAGGTCGATATGTTGGATTTTTAGAGCTGGAAGATGCCCTTTTTGAGTTTCTTAGGATACGAATGTCATTTCTTGTCAATACGCCGCTTGCGTTGCGTTTGTCTCTCGGATATTTGTTTTTCTTCCAATTTCCTATTTGCGTTTGTCTCTCGTGTTGCACCCCTTTTCCCCTTTTTTGTTTTTGTTTTCACGTGATTTGATGACTATAACAATGAATTGTTCGACGAGTTTTGAAATACTATAACTTTCTGTACGAAACTCCGAATTACATGATTTTATCACTTTTTATTCCTCTTTTCAAGATAAACAATGCCACGGGTTGCTTAGGCAGCCTGACCTCGTTTTCCAGCTCAAAATATTTTATTTAGGTCGATACGGTTGATTTTTAGAGCCGGAACATGGCCTTTTCGAGTTTTGAGGATACGAATGTCATTTCTTGTCAATACACCGCTTGCATTGTGTTTGTCTCTCGGGTATTCCTTTTGCTTCCTATTTCCTATTTGCGTTAGTCTCTCGTGTAGCACCCCTTTTCCACTTTTTGTTTTTGTTTTCACGTGATTAGGCGACTACAAAATTGAATTGTTCGAGATAAATGAATTTTTCACATTTTATTCCTCTTTTCGAGATAAACGATGCCGCAGGATGTTGAAGACAGCCCGACCCCGTTTTCGAGCTCAAAATCCTTTATTTAGGTCGATATTTTGGATTTTTAGAGCCGGAAGATGGACTTTTCGAGTTTTTAGGATACGAATGTCATTTCTTGTCGATACCCCCCTTGCGTTGCGTTTTGTCTCTCGGATATTTCTTTTTCTTCCTATTTCCTATTTGCATTAGTCGCTCGTGTAGCACCCCTTTTCCCCTTTTTGTTTTTGTTTTCATGTGATTAGACGACTACAACAATGAATTGTTCGAAGGGCTTTGAAATACCATAACTTTGCGTACAAAACTCCGAATTACATGATTTTTTTCACATTTTATTCCTCTTTTCGAGATAAACGATGCCGCGGGTTGCTGAACGCAGCCCGACCCCGTTTTCAAGCTCAAAATCCTTTATTTAGGTCGATATGTTGGATTTTTAGAGCCGAGAGATGCCCTTTCTGAGTTTCTTAGGATACGAATGTCATTTCTTGTCAATACGCAGCATGCATTGCGTTTGTCTCTCGGATATTCCTTTTGCTTCCTATTTTCTATTTGCGTTTGTCTCTCGTGTAGCACCCCTTTTCCTCTTTTTGTTTTTGTTTTCACGTGATTAGACGACTACAATAATGAATTGTTCGACGGGCTTTGAAATACCATAACTTTGCGTATGAAACTCCGAATTACATGATGTTTTCAACATTTTATTCCACTTTTCGAGATAAACATCCAACGGGTTGCTGCAAGAAGCCCGACCCCGTTTTTTAGCTCAAAATCCTTTATTTAGGTCGATACGGCTGATTTTTAGAGACGGAAGATGGCCTTTTTTAGTTTCGTTGGATACGGATGTCATTTCTTGTCAATACGCCGCTTGCGTTGCGTTTGTCTCTCGAATATTCCTTTTTCTTCTAATTTCCTATTTGCGTTTATCTCTCGTGTTGCACCCCTTTTCCCTTTTTTTTTGTTTTCACGTGATTTGATGACTATAACAATGAATTGTTCGACGAGCTTCGAAATACCATAACTTTGCGTACGAAACTCCGAATTACTTGATTTTTTCACTTTTTATTCCTCTTTTAAAGATAAACGATGCTACAGGTTGCTGAAGGCAGCCCAACCCCGTTTTTGAGCTCAAAATACTTTATTTAGGTCGACATGATGGAATTTTAGAGCCGGAAGATGCCCTTTTCGAGTTTTTAGGATACAAATGTCATTTCTTGTCAATACGCCGCTTGCATTGTGTTTGTCTCTCGAATATTCCTTTTGCTTCCTACTTCTTATTTGCATTAGTCTCTCGTGTAGCACCCCTTTTCCACTTTTTGTTGTTGTTTTCACACGATTATTCGACTACAACAATGAATTGTTTGACGGGCTTTGAAATACCATAACTTTACGTACGAAACTCTGAATTACATGATTTTTTTTCAGATTTTATTCCTCTTTTCGAGATGAACGATGCCGTGGTTTACTCAAGGAAGCCCGACCCCGTTTTCGAGCTCAAAATCCTTTATTAGGTCGATATGTTGGATTTTTAGAGCCGGGAGATGCCCTTTTTGAGTTTCTTAGGATACGAATGTCACTTCTTGTCAATATGCCGCTTGCGTTGCGTTTGTCTCTCGGATTTTCCTTTTGCTTCCTATTTCCTATTTGCGTTTGTCCCTCGTATTGAACCCCTTTTCCGGTTTTTGTTTTTATTTTCCCGTAATTAGACGACTACAACATTGAATTGTTCGATGGGCTCTGAAATACCAATACTTTGCGTACCAAACTCCGAATTACATGATTTTTTTCACATTTTTTCCTCTTTTCGAGATAAACGATGCCGTGGCTTGCTGAAGGCAGCCCGACCTTGTTTTTGAGCTCAAAATCCTTCATTTAGGTCGATATGTTGGATGTTTAGAGCCAGGAGATGCCCTTTTTGAGTTTCTTAGGATACAAATGTTATGTCTTGTCAATACGCAGCTTGCGTTGCGTTTGTCTCTCGGATATTCCTTTTTTCTTCCTATTTCTTATTTGCGTTTGTCTCTCGTGTTGCACCCCTTTTCCGCTTTTTGTTTTTGTTTTCACGTGATTAGACGACTACAATAACGATGTGTTCGATGGGCTTTGAAATAGCATAACTTTGGGTACGAAACTCCGAATTACATGATGTTTTTCACATTTTATTCCTCTTTTCGAGATAAACGATGCCAAGGGTTGCTACAGGCAGCCCGACCCCATTTTTTAACTCAAAATCCTTTAGTTACGTCGATACTATTGATTTTTAGAGCCATAAGATTGCCTTTTTGAGTTTCTTAGGAAACAAATGTTATTTCTTGTCAATAGGCCGCTTGCGTTGCGTTTGTCTCTCGGTTATTCCTTTTGCTTCCTATTTTCTATTCGCGTTTGTCTTTCATGTTGCACCCCTTTTCCGCTTTTTGTTTTTTTTTCACATGATTAAATGACTACAACAATGAATTGGTTGACAGGCTTTGAAATACCATAACTTTGCGTACGAAATTCCGAATTACATGATTTTTTTCACATTTTATTCCTCTTTCGAGATAAACGATGCCGCGGTTTGCTGAAGGCAGCCCGACCCCGGCTTTCGAGCTCAAAATCCTTTATTTATGTCGATATGTTGGATTTTTAGAGCCGGGAGATGCCCTTTTTGAGTTTCTTAGAATATGAATGTCATTTCTTGTCAATACGCAGCTTGTGTGGCGTTTGTCTCTCGGATATTTCTTTTGCTTCCTATTTCGTGTTTATGTTTGTCTATCGTGTAGCACCCCTTTTCCACTTTTTGTTTTTGTTTTCATGTGATTAGACGAATACAACAATGAATTGTTCGACGGCCTTTGAAATACCATAACTTTGCGTACGAAACTCCGAATTACATGATTTTTTTCACATTTTATTCCTCTTTTCGAGATAAACGATTTCGTGGCTTGCGGAAGGCAGCCCGACCTCGTTTTTCAGCTCAAAATCCTTCATTTAGGTCGATATGTTGGATTTTTAGAGCCGGGAGATGCCCTTTTTCAGTTTCTTAGGATACAAATGTTATGTCTTGTCAATACGCAGCTTGCGTTGCGTTTGTCTCTCCGATATTCCTTTTTTCTTCCTATTTCTTATTTGCGTTTGTCTGTCGTGTTGCACCCCTTTTCCGCTTTTTGTTTTTGTTTTCACGTGATTAGACGACTACAATAATGAAGTGTTCGACGGGCTTTGAAATACCATAACTTTGCGTACGAAACTCCGAATTACATGATGTTTTCCACATTTTATTCCTCTTTTCTAGATAAACGATGCCGCGGGTTGCTGAAGGCAGCCTGACCCCGCTTTCGAGCTCAAAATCCTTTATTAGGTTGATATGTTGGATTATTAGATACGAGAGATGCCCTTTTTAAGTTTCGTAGGATATGAATGTCATTTCTTGTCAATACGCCGCTTGCGTTGTGTTTGTCTCTCGGATATTCCTTTTGCTTCCTATTTCCTATTTGCGTTTTTTTTTGTTGGAAGTAAATTTTATTGCATGTGTCCCATGTAGGGATGAAAGGAACGATTACAATACATCCGGTGTCGTGAACATAAACGGGATAATACGCAGATCACCCGTACTATGCTACGACTACATACCCGTATACAACCACATCGCAGCTATGAGAGCAGGGTACAAGACACCCCGGGCCTCATTAAAACCTCAATGCGGTAAACCCATAGGGAAAAACCCGTCAAAGAGGAAAAAGAGCACCCCTGCGACGGAAACTAGCGAACACAAGTAATGGAAAGACAAAACGGCACAGGACAAACAAAACATAATAGAGTCAGCCCGATCCATCTTCATACATTACTACCACTCGTCTAACTGTGAAGTCTCAAGGTCTCGACTACGGCTGTCGGGAACTTGTCATGTAGCACCAAAGATAAGTGGTCTAGAATCAATCGGACTACTACCTCTATTGGAACTCTCTTGTTGTCGAATATTCTCCCATTCCTGGCACGCCATAGGTGGTAGACCGAGGCTGCAAGTGCATATCGTCGTGCTCGCGCTAGACAATCATCCCGAACGGAGTTTCTTCGCAGCCAGGTAAGTGCGTCTTGGATTGTCATGTTGGACCGTGGGAGGTGCACCCGGTCACACACTTGGCACCATATTTGTTGAGCGTAGACACACTCGAAGAACAGGTGCCTGTGACTCTCCGCAAGCTGGTTGCATAACCTGCATGTTGTGTCGACATCTAAAAATGTAAGACGATCAAGGGTAGGGAGTTTACCTCGTAACGCCAACCATAGGATGAAGGAGTGCTTCGGCGTGTTGTGCTTCGGCCACACCTCCTTTACCCAATTTACCACCGGTTGCCTGGGCCGGATATCTTCATACGCCTTAGATACCCGAAACCGTCCCATCTCACACCAGTCCTCCATCCTATCCATGCTTCTAGTCTCGTCTCCTGCTAAGTCACGCACCATGTCTCGGGCTTGTAGAATGGTCTTTATCAAAGGGGAGTCCCGCCGAGTCGTGCTCCATTCCCAGGGGCCTATCCGTGCCAAGTATCTATGGTAGACCCACCTTACCCATAGGCTGTCTCTTTGCGTTGTGATGTGCCACCAGTGCTTAATCATGAAGCTTCGATTCCATGAGCTAAGGTCCAGAAGTCCTAATCCTCCTTCTCTCTTTGGTAGGCACACCTCAGTCCATCGTACTCGGGGATGTTTCCACAAAAACCCTCTACAAATAGAGGTAAGGCTATGGATAACACCCCGAGGTACTGCAACCATGGAGAGCCAGAATCCGGCGCTTCCTTGTAGCACTGACCCGATAAGCTCCCTGCGACCAGCAAAAGTAATCAGATTCTTTGCCCAAATGGTGAGATGAGAACTTATCTTATCTAGTAGTGGCTTGAAATGTATCCCTCTAAGTCCTGTGGGACCGATTGGGATGCCTAGATAGCGGAAAGGGAAGATGCCCTCCCTGAACCCTGTGACTCCCAGTAGCGCCACTCGTTCCTGGTCTGATACCGACGCCAAAAACATGGAGGATTTTCTTTCATTCACTTGGAGACCAGACATGGCACTAAACCGTCGAAGACATTCCATTAGCACCCCTACGGACCCTGCGTCACCACGACAAAACATAACAATATCATCAGCAAATATTAAATGTGAAAGTCTTAGCGGAGCACAGTGCTGATGAAAGGAAAATACGTCCCTTTGAGTCTCTTTCTTGACTAGCCTGGAGAAGATCTCCATGCAGATGACGAAGAGCAGTGGAGAGAGTGGATCGCCTTGCCGTAGTCCCCGTTTACCCGGGAAGAAGCCGTGAATGGTTTTGTTGATCTTGATGGAATATGTGGCCGTTGTAATACACTCCATGACCCATGCAATAAATGTGGGCGAGGCTCCAATGTGCGCAAGGGCGAACTTGACAAAGTCCCATGAGACCGTGTCGTATGCCTTTGCTAGGTCAATGTTGAGAAAGCACCGCTTCGGATCTCCCTTAACCTCATATCGCCGTAGTAATTCCTGCACCATGAAAACATTATCCGAGAGGAGCCGGCCTTCCACAAACGCGCTTTGGGCCGGATCAATCAATGGACCAAGACACCGCGCTAAGCGCAGTGTCATGATCTTGGTGATAATCTTATAAATCACATTACAGCATGAAATAGGGCGATAGTGCTCAACTGTCGATGGGTCGTCGGTCTTCGGGATAATGGCGACTATGGTGTGATTGAACTGCTTGAGGAGCTTCCTGCTGACGAAGAACTCCTTGACTGCTGCACACACTTCGGCTCCCGTGATCTCCCACGTTGTCTTGAAGAATTTGACCGAGAACCCATCTGGACCTGGGGATTTGTCATCACCCATGGACCATAAGGCGTTCTTGATCTCACTTACCGAAACAGGAGATGTCAGGATTTGGTTGTCTTCCTCCGACAACCTTTTTCCGTGTGCGAGCTCATCAGCATCGGGGTTCACCGTGTTCACCGTTGTTCCAAATAGCCCTCGGAAGTATTCCGTGAATTCCATTGCCACCTCATCCATTGAGTACGTCCTTGACCCATCCCTCTTGGAAATTGCCGCAATATGATTCCGCCTGCCATTAAATTTCATCAGTGTATGAAAGTACTTGGTGCATTTATCACCTTGTAAAGTGTATCTTGATTTAGCAAGTTGAGTCAGAAAACTCCCCTCCGCTTCGTTTAATTGCTTAGCCACTTGCTTGGCCTCTTTCATTCTGTTCCTAGCCTCTATTGAACCAGGTCGAAGCCTGCACTCCTCCAGGGCCTCCGTATATGCTGCATTTGCCTCCGCTGCCCTCACGAAAATTTGGTTGAACTCTTGTCGATTGAGCAGGTTAAGAGGTGCCTTGAGTCCACGTAACAGCCTTGAGAGACGGTATTGATAGGTACCCCTCACGTCCGCCCCCCATCCCTCTCTAATTATTTCCATGAACCTCGGGTGCTTGGTCCACATGTTGAAGAACTTGAAGTACTTCCTTCCTGTTATCTGCAATCCACGCAAAGAAACAATTCCCGGCTTGTGGTCCGAAAGGTGCCACTCCTCGGGAAAATCAGTATCACAAGTGAGAGCAGAATCAGACCATGTGGGGTTAACCAACACACGATCGATTCTGCTCCAAATAGTACCGTTGGTCCAGGTCAACGGGTTCGTTATCGAGCATGGTGCATCTACAAGGCCATGACGACGGCATGCATCAATCATGTCCTGACACTCATACAACGATACCGGAGCTCCGTTAACCCTTTCCCCCTCATTCATTACTGAATTGAAATCTCCTAAGACAATCCATGGTAGTCTATAAACATATAGGAGATTATCTACGTGATCCCAAATTACCCGTCTATCCACTACGCTATGCAAGCCGTACACAAAACACACTCCAAATTGAACACCGGAAGTCCTACACGTGGCAAGAACCCCGATGTGCTGGGTTGAGGAGTTAATAATCTCTAAGTCTACATGATCCTCATCCTATTTGCGTTTGTCTCTCGTGTTGCACCCTTTTTCCGCTTTTTGTTTTTGTTTTCACGTGATTAGACGACTACAACAATGAATTATTCGATGGACTTTGAAATACAAACACTTTGCATACGAAACTCCGAATTACATGATTTTTTTCACATTTTATTCCTCTTTTCGAGATAAACGATGTCGCGGGTTGCCCGACCCCGTTTTTGAGCTCAAAATCCTTTATTTAGGTCGATATGTTGGATTTTTAGAGCGGTGAGATGCCCTTTTTAAGTTTTTAGGATACGAATGTCATTTCTAGTCCATACGCAGCTTGCATTGCGTTTGTCTCTCGGATATTTCTTTTGCTTCCTATTTCCTGTTTACGTTTGTCTCTCGTGTTGCACCCCTTTTCCGCTTTTTGTTTTTGTTTTCACTTGATTAGATGACAACAACAATGAATTGTTCGACGGGCTTTGAAATACCATTACTTTGCGTACAGAACTCCGAATTACTTGATTTTTTCACATCTTATTCCTCTTTTCGAGATAAACGATGTCGCAGGATGCTGAAGGCAGCCCGACCCAATTTTCATTTGATTAGACAACTACAACGATGAATTGTTCGACGAGCTTTGAAATACCATAACTTTGCGTACGAAACTCTGAATTACATGATTTTTTCACTTTTTATTCCTCTTTTCAAGATAAAAGATGCTACGGGTTGCTGAAGGCAGCCCGACCCCGTTTTCGAGCTCAAAATACTTTATTTAGATCAATACTGTTGATTTTTAGAGCCGGAAGATGGCCTTTTCGAGTTTTTAGGATACAAATGTCATTTCTTGTCAATACGCCGCTTGCATTCTATTTGTCTCTCGGATATTTCTTTTTCTTCCTATTTTCTATTTGCATTAGTCTCTCGTGTAGCACCCCTTTACCATTTTTTTTTGTTTTCATGTGATTAGACGACTACAACAATGAATTGTTTGACGGGCTTTGAACTACCATAACTTTACGTACGAAACTCTGAATTACATGATTTTTTTCAGATTTTATTTTTCTTTTCGAGATAAACGATGCCGCGGTTTACATTAGGCAGCCCGACCCCGTTTTCGAACTCAAAATCCTTTATTTAGGTCGATATGTTGGATTTTTTGACCCGGGAGATGCCTTTTTTGAGTTTTTTAGGATAAGAATGTCAGTTCTTGTCAATACGCCGCTTGCATTGCGTTTGTCTCTCAGATATTCCTTTTGCTTCCTATTTCCTATTTGCGTTTGTCTGTCATGTAGCACCCCTTTTCCGCTTTTTGTTTTTGTGTTCACGTGATTAGACTACTACAACAACGAATTGTTCGACGGGCTTTGAAATACCATAACTTTGCGTATCAAACTCTGAATTACATGGTTTTTTTCACATTTTATTCCACTTTTCGAGATAAACAATGCCGCGGGTTGGTGAAGGCAGCCTGACGCCGTTTTCGAGGTCAAAATCCTTTATTTAGGTCGATATGTTGGATTTTTTGAGCCGAGAGATGCCCTTTTTAGTTTCTTAGGATACAAATGTCATTTCTTGTCAATACGCCGCTTGCATTGCGTTTGTCTCTCGGATATTCCTTTTGCTTCCTATTTCCTATTTGCATTTGACTCTCGTGTTGCACCCCTTTTCAACTTTTTGTTTTTGTTATCAAGTGATTAGACGACTATAACAAAGATTGTTCGACGGGCTTTGAAATACAATAAGTTTACGTACGAAGCTTCGAATTACATGATTTTTTTCATATTTTATTCCTCTTTTCAAGATAAACGATGCTACGGGTTGCAGAAGGCAGCTCGGCCCCGTTTTTGTGCTCAAAATACTTTATGTAGGTCGATACGGTTGATTTTTAGAGCCGGAAGATGGCCTTTTCGAGTTTTTTAAGATAAGAATGTCATTTATTGTCAATACGCCGCTTGCATTGCGTTTTCTCTCGGATATTCCTTTTGCTTCCTCTTTCCTATTTGTGTTTGACTCTCTTGTAGCACCCCTTTTCCACTTTTTGTTTTTTTTTCACGTGATTTAGGCCACTACAACAATGAATTGTTCGACGGGCTTTGAAATACCATAACTTTGCATACAAAACTCTGAATTACATGATTTATTTCACATTTTGTTCCACATTTCGAGATAAACGATGCCGAGGGTTGCTGAAGGCAGCCCAACCGCGTTTTCGAGCTCAAAATCCTTTATTTAGGTCGATATGTTGGACTTTTAGAGCCAGGAGATGCTTTTTTTTAGTTTCTTAGGATACGAATGTCATTTCTTGTCAATACGCCGCTTGCATTACGGTTGTCTCTCAGATATTCCTTTTACTTCCTATTTCCTATTTGCGTTTGTCTCTCATGTAGCACCCCTTTTCCGCTTTTTGTTTTTGTGTTCGCGTGATTAGACTACTACAACAATGAATTGTTATACGGGCTTTGAAATACCATAACTTTGCGTACGAAACTCTCAATTACATGGTTTTTTCACATTTTATTCCTTTTTTCAAGATAAACGATGCCGTGGGATGGTGAAGGCAGCCCGACCCCGTTTTCGAGGTCAAAATCCTTTATTTAGGTCGATATGTTGGATTTTTTGAGCCGGGAGATGCCCTTTTTGAGTTTCTTAGGATACAAATGTCATTTCTTGTCAATACGCCGCTTGCATTGCGTTTGTCTCTCGGATATTCCTTTTGCTTCCTATTTCCTATTTGCATTTGACTCTCGTGTTGCACCCCTTTTACCACATTTTGTTTTTGTTTTTACGTGATTAGACGACTAAAACAATGATTGTTCGACGGGCTTTTAAATACCATAACTTTGCGTACGAAGTTTCGAATTACATGATTTTTTTCATATTCTATTCTACTTTTTTGAGATAAACGATGCTATGGGTTGTTGAAGGCAGCCCGTCCCCATTTATTAGCTTAAAATACTTTATTTAGGTCGATACGGTGGATTTTTAGAGTCGGAAGATGGCCTTTTTGAGTTTTTTAAGTTAAGAATGTCATTTCTTGTCAATACGCCGCTTGCATTGCGTTTTCTCTCGGATATTCCTTTTGCTTCCTCTTTCCTATTTGTGTTTGTCTCCATGTAGCACCCCTTTTCCACTTTTTGTTTTGTTTCACGTGATTTGACGACTACAACAATGAATTGTTCGGCGGGCTTTGAAATACCATAACTTTGTATACGAAGCTCCGAATTACATGATTTTTTTCACATTTTATTTCTCTTTTCGAGATAAACGATGCCGAGGGTTGCTGAAGGCAGCCCGACCCCGTTTTCGAGCTCAACATACTTTATTTAGGTCGATATATTGGATTTTTAGAGCCGGAAGATGGCCTTTTGAGTTTTTTAGGATACGAATGTCATTTCTTGTCAATACGCCGCTTGCGATGCGTTTGTCTCTCGGATATTCCTTTTGCTTCCTATTTCCTATTTGCGTTTGTCTCTTGTGTTGTACCCCTTTTCCGCTTTTTGTTTTTGTTTTCACGTGATTAGACGACTAAAACAATGAATTGTTTGACGGGCTTTGAAATACCATAACTTTTCGTACGAAACTCCGAACTACATGATTGTTTTCACATTTTATTCCTCTTTTCGAGATTAACCATGCCTCGCATTGCTGAAGGCAGCCTGACCCCGTTTTCGAGCTCAAAATGCTTTATTTAGGTCGAAATGTTTGATTTTTAGAGCCGGAAGATGCCCTTTCCAGATTGTTAGGATACGAATGTCATTTCTAGTCAATACGCCGCTTGCGTTGTGTTTGTTTCTCGGATATTCCTTTTGCTTCCTATTTCCTATTTGCGTTTGTCTCTCGTGTTGCACCCCTTTTCCTCTTTTTGTTTTTGTTTTCACGTGATAAGACGACTATAAGAATGAATTGTACGACGGGCTTTTAAATACCTTAACTTTGCGTACGAAGCTCCGAATTACATGATTTTTTTCACATTTTATTCCTCTTTTCGAGATAAACCATGCCGCGGGTTGTTGACGGCAGCCCGACCCCGTTTTTGAGCTCAAAATGCCCTTATGTAGGTCGATACGATGGATTTCTAGAGCCGGAAGATTCCTTTTTGAGTTAGTTAGGATACGAATATCATTTCTTGTCAATACGCCGCTTCCGTTAGGTTTGTCTCTCGGATATTCCATTGCTTCCTATTTCCTATTTGCGTTTGTCTCTCGTGTTGCACCCCTTTTCCGCTTTTTGTTTTTCTTTTCACGTGATTAGACGACTAAAACAATGAATTGTACGATGCGCTTTGAAATACCATAAATTTGTGTACGAAGCTCCGAATTGCATGATTGTTTCACGTTTTATTTCTCTTTTCGAGATAAACCATGCCGCGGATTGCTGAAGGCAGCTCGACCCCATTTTTGAGGTCAAAATGCTTTATTTAGGTCGATACGTTTGACTTTTAGAGCCGGGAGATGCCCTTTTCGAGTTTGTTAGGATACAAATGTCATTTCTTATCAATACACCGCTTGCACTGTGTTTGTCTCTCGATATTCCTTTTGCTTCCTATTTCCTATTCGCATTTGTCTCTCGTGTTGCACCCCTTTTCCGCTTTTAGTTTTTGTTTTCACGTGATTAGATGACTAAAACAATGAATTGTACGACGAGCTTTGAAATACCATAACTTTGCGTTCGAAGCTCCGAATTACATGATTTTTTTTATATTTTATTCCACTTTTTGAGATAAACCATGACGCAGGGTGCGGAAGGCAGTCCGACCCCGTTTTCGAGCTCAAAATGCTTTATTAAGGTCGATGCGATGGATTTTTAGAGCCGGCAGATGCCCTTTTCGAGTTTGTTAATATACGAATGTCATTTCTTGTCAATACGCCGCTTGCGTTGCTTTTGTCTCTCGGATATTCCTTTTGCTTCCTATTTCCTATTTGCGTTTGTCTCTCGTGTTGCACCCCTTTTCCGCTTTTTGTTTTTGTTTTCATGTGATTAGACGACTAAAACGATGAATTGTACGATGGGCTTTGAAATACCATAATTTTGCGTACGAAGCTCCGAACTACGTGATTTGTTTCACATTTTATTCCTCTTTTCGAGATAAACTATGCCGTGGGTTGCTGAAGGCAGCCCGACCCTGTTTTCGAGCTCAAAATGCTTTATTTAGGTCGAAACGTTTGATTTTTAGAGCCGGAAGATGCCCTTTTCGAGTTTGTTAGGATACGAATGTCATTTCTTGTCAATACGCCTTCGTTGCGTTGGTCTCTCGGATATTCCTTTTGCTTCATATTTCCTATTTGCGTTTGTCTCTCATGTTGCACCCCTTTTCCGTTTTTTTTTTCACGTGATTAGCCGACTAAAACAATGAATTGTACAACGGGTTTTGAAATAATATAACTTTGTGTACGAAGCTCCGAATTGCATGATTTTTTCACATTTTATTCCTTTTTTCGAGATAAACCATGCCGCAGGTTGCTGAGGGCAGTCCGACACCGTTTTGGAGCTCAAAATGCTTTTTTTAGGTCGATACAATGGATTTTTAGAGCCGGAAGATTCCCTTTTATAGTTTGTTAGATACGAATGTCATTTCTTGTCAATACGCAGCTTGCGTTGCATTTTTCTCTCGTGTTGCACCCCTTTTCCGCTTTTTGTTTTTCTTTTCACTTGATAAGCCGACTAAAACAAGGAATTGTAAGACGGGCTTTGAAATACCATAACTTTGTGTACGAAGCTCCGAATTGCATGATTTTGTCACATTTTATTCCTTTTTCGAGATAAACCATGCCGCGGGATGCTGAAGGCACCCCAACCCTATTTCGAGCTCAAAATGCTTTATTTAGGTCGATACGATGGATTTTTAGAGCCGAAAGGTGCCCTTTTCGAGTTTGTTAGGATACGAATGTCATTTCTTGTCAATACGCCGCTTGCGTTGCATTTGTCTCTTGGATATTTCTTTTGCTTTCTATTTCCTATTTGCGTTTGTCTCTCATGTTGCACCCCTTTTCCGTTTTTTTTTTCACGTGATTAGCCGACTAAAACAATGAATTGTACAACGGGTTTTGAAATAATATAACTTTGTGTACGAAGCTCCGAATTGCATGATTTT
>CM071872.1:7059136-7079441 GCA_036759665.1 Gynandropsis gynandra | reverse complement strand
CTTACGACGAAACTCGGAAATCTGATACTTCAATTCAGCTATGTCGGCGCCCGAAGGGTTGAAGTCGTCCATATTACCTCGCAAGACAAAGGACATCAAACTCGATTAAGCTCTGTGAGGTAAAGATATATATATTTTTTCATTTTTTGACTCTATAAAAAAAACAAAAACAAAAATGCAAGAAACAAATAAGACTCCGGAAAGGACTAGATCTTAATCTAGCTATTCCTAGTCTAAGCCGTCTTAAGTCCCCGGCAACGGCGCCAAAAACTTGACGTGTGGAAACGCGGGTTATAAATAACCTAGTCCACTTCACCGCAAGTATACGGGTCTTGTAGTACCAGGGTCGATCTCAGGGACTAATACAACTAAACTAAGAATGAAACTAAACTAAGACGAGAGGTGATAAGAGGGGATATGGTCCTAATTTACCTAAACCTAAAGCTATTCTAATGGTGACAACGAAACTAGGGTAAAAGTGAAACTAGATATGGTGAATACTACGGGTGTACGGGATACCGGGAATTGCATAGTAGAACGACTAAGGATCATAGATCTATAACCTACTCTTGACAACGGGAAATTCATGCTCTACGGTGAGGAGTAATTCTTCCGAGCCTAAACCTCCTAACCATGGATACATGCAACCCTACCTTCCAGCAGTGATTAACATGTACCATGGCAGCTTTATGACCGCAATCACTATCCCTAAGATGGCTAACCGACCGGTCAGATTCTCATTAGCCAAAGCTTAATCTACTACTTAGCGGACCGGATTCGTTCCTTAACCTTCCAGCAAGGTTCGAGATCCTATGTTGTTGAGCGGTCAGCACTAACGTATGATTGATATTGCTAAGCGTAGAACTGTAAATCAAGAGTAAATAAATAAAACGAAGCATTAATGTGAATCATCGTTCATTCATACAATTCCGATATCCCAACCCGTAGTAGGGACTCTACTCACTCATGGAATACATGAAAACAGAAGATAACACAATCCTATACATGATAAACCCTAAGGAACTCGATGCCTCGACCTTACCTATTGTGTTACCGGTGTACGAATCGGTGCTTCTTTTCTTCTCTGATGCTTCCTGAGCTTTCCCAGATGTTTTTCCAGTCCTTTCTTGCCCTGTTCGTCGCCCCCTTTGCCCTAGATCCATTCTGTTCTCTTTATTCGCTCGTTTGAAACTTAGATCTAGGTTGTTGCGAAGTTCGCGGCCCGCTCAGGCACAGATGTTACCCGGTCGGGTATAGGCAGCCCGACCGTGTTGATTCGTGAACCCGATGTATCCTTGAAATCTCTCTTTTCCGCTCGTTGCTCGGGCGTTCCTTTGGGTTCTGGAGCTCTGAAAAGATGTGTCCTCAAATCATGTGGTTTTTGCAAGGAATTCTTCATATTGAGCTCATTTAGGCCTTGTCGCCTAAAACCTGAAAACCGAGAAAACGGGAATGTAAAACTCGAAACCGTATCGGAATAGTAAGATTCGATGTAAGAAATATGCGAAAATGATCTAAAAACCTATCCTGATAATGATACACTTTCAGTGTTATCAGTGGCGTCCGCAAGTTCTGTCCCGCTTCTCAACATGACGGCGTTGCAATGCTCACGGGGATTCGGGTCAGGCTTTCCCGGTAAAACTCCTTGTCGGTTAGGAGCATTTTCTGTAATTTGTGCCACTTCGGTGTCTAGGATTTTTAAATGCTTTTGGATTTCTGTAATTTGCCTCTTCGCTTCTTCTTGATCTCGTCTTACAAATATCAGCTCAGCGTTTATATCTTTTTGTCCATGTAGAATCTGAGTGAGCTAGACGTGATCTCGTTCTTCCCCTCTCTCGTTGCGGAATAGGCGCTGGTACTCCTCTCGGCTGAAACCCTTGATACCCTTGCGTTCTAGGCTGAAAATTCTGATGTTGTGGCTGGTATTGAAACGGCTTTGACTGATAGTTTCCTTGCAACGGATTCAAAACATTATCGGCGTTCTTGTAGGAAAGATTCAAATGATTCTTCCAGCCCGGATTGTAGGTGTTGGAATATGGATTATTGGCAACGTAGTTTACATCTGCAACATCCTTGAATCCATGAGAATCGAGAGACGCTTGGTGCATGTTTACCATTTGTAACTTCAACTTGGCAAGCTCAGCTCGCAATGCAAGCACCTCACTGTCCGCTCCCTTGGCTAGACTGCAGCGATTAAATTCCCCCGACATAATATTTCTTCCCTCGACCATCTTCTCAATTTTAGCCTCAATAGCAGTGAATGGGAGGTCATGTAGAGAACCTCCACAAGCAGCGTTCAACCAATCTCGAACTTGATCACGGAGACCCTCAATGAAAGTGGAGATGAGGTATCTTTTATCCATCCCGTGGTGTGGGCATTCGCGTTGATATCCTTTAAATCGCAGCCACGCCTCTGGAAGACTCTCTTTATCCTCTTGTTCAAACGAATTAATCTTGTTCTTCCATAGCTGCGTCTTGTGGGGTGAGAAAAATCGCATCATGAAGCGTTCTTCGAGCTGGCTCCACGTATAAATAGAATCTAGGGGTAAGAGCCACAATCGCATCATGAAGCGTTCTTCGAGCTGGCTCCACGTATAAATAGAATCTAGGGGTAACGTGTAGAGCCACTCGAGTGCATGCTCCCTAACTGAGAACAGGAAGGCAAGCAACATAATCGCTTCATCATTTATTCCTGGGTAAGCTTTCATGTTTGAACACAACATCTTGAACTGAGTGAGATGCTGGTTCGGATCTTCCATAGATCGTCCCCTAAATGGCGATTGACTCAACATTTGAATGAAGGCCGGCTGTAACTCAAATATGTTCCGATCTATCTCAGGCCTTCGAATGCAGGAGAGAAGCTGCATGTGTTTAGGCGCTGTATACGCCCCGTAGGTTTCCGGTGCTTCCTCTTGTGCCATCTCTTCTTCACTAGACAAATCTGTTTCTCGTTCACTTGTCGTTTCCTCTATATTCTCGGAACTACTACGCCTCGTTTTTTGCTATTTCTTTAAGGCTCGCGTAGTCTTGTCAATATCGGGGTCGAAGAGGAGTTCTTTGCCTCTGGAGCTTCTAGACATGTACCAAATGATCTGCACGTAGGAAAGCAACAAACAATAGATCAGCTCGGAAGAGATGCAATGACTCAAAATAAAAGAAAAATGCAACAAAAAAAACAGACAAAAGACTCGGAAAGGACTGGATCTCGACTCAACGAAATCCTAATTCTAAAACTCGTGACTAGTCCCCCGGCAACGGCGCTAAAAACTTGATGGTCAGAATCAGAGGTTTTAATTTATTTCCAAGAACATTCTACCGCAAGTATACGGTTCGTGTAGTACAAGGGTCGAACCCTTGGGACTAAGTGCAGCTTTAGAACTAATATGTCACGAGAAGAAGATCGATCAATAGATGAATTGTGAACTATGAAATAAAGATAAATAAGGATGACGAAGCTAGACTAGGCAATAAGGAGTATCATGGGTGTTGTGAATACCGAAACATGCAATGGATGTTTTTATTGATCATGAAATTCGGTTTGTATTAATAGATGAAGAACTAATATCTAATCATCTATCTAGGAAATCAACGTCGCTCACCTCCCGATGTTGCGCGGAACGTCTAGACGCGTTAAGAACAGTAGGGAACTCTACCCCTAATGCTAGAAATGACTATCCCAAGCCTAAATCTCCTACTTAGGAAATCAACGTCACCCATATCCCTATGTAGTGCGGAACCTCTAGATGCATGATGAACGATGGGGAATTCAACCTCTAATGTCTGATGGGAACTCGACCTCTATAAACGGAAATGAATCTCCCAAGCCTAAATCCACTATCTAGGAAATCAACGTCGCTCATATCCCTATGTAGCGCGGAAATTCTAGATGCATTAAGAACAATGAGAATTCTACCTCGATTATTACCGTTCCTAAATAAATTAATCGACCGGTCTCATTAATCTAATTCATTCGAAGGTTCATTCATGAGACTGAAGACTGACTCTCCCAAGCCTAGACTAATTTCTAATCTCCATCCAACGTGCCTAATCTCAATAGAACAGATCGAGTCTTATCCAAACTTGAAATCAACAACGTATGAAGGCATTACGCACAAATCAATAACCTATCGAACCATTCAATTGAACAAAACCGAAATCAAGCATTAGGAAATCAAACTATCCTTTACAATGGCATCCCAAACCCATGGCTCCAAATTGCATGATGTTTTCATATTTTATTCCTCTTTTCGAAATAAACCATGCCCCTGGTTGCTGAAGGCAGCCCGACCCTGTTTTCGAGCTCAAAATGCTTTATTTATGTCGAAACATTTGATTTTTAGAGCCGAAAGATGCCCTTTTTGAGTTTGTTAGGATATGAATTTCGTTTCTTGTCAATACGCCGCTTGCATTGCATTTGTCTCTCGGATATTCCTTTTGCTTCGTATTTCCTATTTGCGTTTGTCTCTCGTGTTGCACCCCTTTTTCGCTTTTTGTTTTTGTTTTCATGTCATTAGACGACTAAAACAATGAATTGTACGACGGGCTTTGAATTACCATAACTTTGCATACGAAGCTTCGAATTACATGATTTGTTTCACATTTTATTCCTCATTTTGAGATAGACCATGGCACGGGTTGCTGAAGGCAGCCTGACCCCGTTTTCTTGCTCAAAATGCTTCATTTAGGTCGATACGATGGATTTTTAGAGCCGAAAGATGCCCTTTTCGAGTTTGTTAGGTTACGAATGTCATTTTTTGTCAATACGCCGCTTGCGTTGCGTTTGTCTCTCGGATATTCCATTTGCATCCTATTTCCTATTTGTGTTTGTCTCTCGTGTTACACCCCTTTTCCGCTTTTTGTTTTTGTTTCCACGTGATTAGACGACTAAAACAATGAATTGTACGACGGGCTTTGAAAAACTATAACTTTGCGTACAAAGCTTCGAATTACATGATTTTTTCACATTTTATTCCTCTTTTCGAGATAAACGATGATGCGGGTGGCAGAAGGCAGCCCGACCCCGTTTTTTAGCTCAAAATTCTTTATTTAGGTCGATATAATGGGTTTTTAGAGCCGGAAAATACCCTTTTCGAGTTTGTTAGGATACGAATGTAATTTCTTGTCAATACGCCGTTTGCGTTGCGTTTGTCTCTCGGATAGTCCTTTTGCTTCCTAGCGTTTGTCTCTTGGATATTCCTTTTGCTTCCTATTTCCTATTTGATTTTGTCTCTCGTGTTGCACCCCTTTTCCGCTTTTTGTTTTTGTTTTCACGTGATTAGACGACTAAAACAATGAATTGTACGACGGGCTTTGAAAACCATAACTTTGCGTACGAAGCTCCGAATTACATTATTTTTTCACATTTTATTCCGCGTTTCGAGATAAACCATGCTGTGGGTTGCTGAAGGCAGCCCGACCCCGTTTTCGAGCTCAAAATGCTTTATTTTGGTCAATACGTTTGATTTTTAGATGCCCTTTTCGAGTTTGTTATGATACGAATGTCATTTGTTGTCAATACACCGCTTGCATTGCGTTCGTCTCTCGGATATTTCTATTGCTTCCTATTTTCTATTTGCGTTTGTCTCTCGTGTTGCACCCCTTTTCCGCTTTTTGTTTTTCTTTTCACGTGATTAGACGACTAAAAACAATGAATTGTACGATGGGCTTTGAAATACCATTACTTTGCGTACGAAGCTCCGAATTACAAGATTTTTTCACATTTCTTTTCTTTTTTCAACATAAACCATGCGGTGGGTTGCTAAAGGCAGCCTGACCACGTTTTCGAGCTCATAATGCTTTATTTAGGTCGATACGTTTGATTTTTAGAGCCTGAATATGCCCTTTCCGAGTTTGTTAGGATACGAATGTCATTTCTTGTCAATACGCCGCTTGCGTTGCGTTTGTCTCTCGAATATTCCTTTTGCTTCCTATTTCCTATTTACGTTTGTCTCTCGTGTTGCACCCCCTTTCCGCTTTTTTTTTCACGTGATTTGACGACTAAAACAATTAATTTGACGACGGGCTTTGAAATACCATAACTTTTCGTACGAAGCTCCGAATTACATTATTTTTTCACATTTTATTCCTCTTTTCGAAATAAACCATGCGACGGGTTGCTGAAGGCAGCCCGACCCCGTTATCGAGTTCAAAATGCTTTATTTAGGTCGATACGTTTGATTTTTAGAGCCGGGAGATGCCCTTTTCGAGTTTGTTAGGATACGAATGTCATTTCTTGTCAAGACGCCGCTTGCGTTGCGTTTGTCTCTCGGATATTTATTTCGCTTCCTATTTCTTATTTGCGTTTGTCTCTCATGTTGCACCCCTTGTCCGCTTTTTTTTTTGTTTTCACGTGATTAGACGACTAAAACAATGAATTGTACGACGGGCTTACCATAACTTTGAGTATGAAGCTCGTAATTATATGATTTTTTTCATATTATATTCCTCTTTTCGAGATAAACCATGCCGCGTGTTGCTGATAGTAGCCCGACCCCGTTTTCGAGCTCAAAATGTTTTATTTAGGTCGATACGATGGATTTTAAGAGCCAGAAGATGCCCTTTTCGAGTTTGTTAGGTTACGAATGTCATTTCTTGTCAATACGCCGCTTGCGTCGCGTTCTCTTGGATATTCCGCTTTTTTGTGTTTGTTTTCACGTGATTAGACGACTAAAACAATTAGTTGTATGACAGGCTTTGAAATGCCATAACTTTGCGTACGAAGCTCCAAATTACATGATTTTTTTTCATATTTTATTCCTCTTTTCGAGATAAACGATGTTGCGGGTTGCTGAACAGTAGGGAACTCTACCCCTAATGCTAGAAATGACTCTCCCAAGCCTAAATCTCCTACCTAGGAAATCAACGTCACCCATATCCCTATGTAGTGCAGAACTCTAGATGCATGACGAACGATGGGGAATTCAACCTCTAACGTCGGATGGGACCTCGACCTTTATAAACGGAAATGACTCTCCCAAGCCTAAATCCTCTATCTAGGAAATGAACGTCGCTCATATCCCTATGTAGCTCGGAACTTCTAGATGCATTAAGAACAATGGGAATTCTTCCTTGATTATTCGAAGGTTCATTCATGAGACTCAAGCCTGACTCTCCCAAGCCTAGACGAATCTCTAATCTCCACCAAACGTACCTAATCTCAGTAGAATGATCTAGTCTTATCCAAACTTGAAATCAACAACGTATGAATGCATTACGCACAAATCTATAAGCTATCGAACCATTCAATTGAACAAAACCGAAATCAAGCATTAAGAAATCAAACTATCCTTTACAATGGCATCCCTAACCCATGGCAACGAGAACTACTCAGAATACATAGAGAAGCTAACAAAAACGAAGTAGATGTTCATCTTCCCTATCCTCCAAGCGTAACCTCCGACGAATCCTTCGGTTCCCCGAAGTCTCCTACGGCCGTGCTCTCTCTCTTCTCCTTTGCCCTGTTCTTCCTCCTTGTTCTCTTGCCTTTTCCAATCTGTTCGTGGCTTCCCCCTTCTGTTCTTTTTAAATTCAGCCCGTTCAAAATTAAAGCTAGGTTGTTAAGAAAAAGGTGGACCCGTGCGGGCACAACCTTCACCCGCTCGTGCAGATGTGAGCCCGTACGTGCATAAGTCTCAGCCCGATCGGGCTAGCTTGCCCGAGCGTGCAGTCTATCAGCCTGAGTCGGGCTTGCTTTCGAGGGTTTTCTGGTTCTAATTGCGCAACCTGAGCCCGAGCGGGCTCACTTCTTAGCCCTAGCGTGCACACTTCAATTGTTGTTTCTGCTCCTTTCGCTCGGTGCTTGAGTGTTTCATTTGGATCCATGGTCGTGCACATGTTGTATCTTGACTTTAAATCACGTTTTCGTTGTGGAATTTCCGTACTCACTCGTGTTTTCCTTCATGTCTTCATTTCCTACACGAAATACGAAATGGTAGAAGAAATCCTCGAATAACCTCAATAAATCGGTAAAGTCCAAGAAATCTAATAAAAACTAAACCTAAGAATCGTGTAAATACTACGTCGGATTACATGTTATCAAACTCCCCCAGACTTATCCTTTGCTCGTCCTCGAGCAAATCTATAGTCTAGTACAAGAAGAGTAAAACAACAATGGACATTGGTACGAAAACTTCAAAGGATTAGCCATTATGCAAAACAATGCGTCACATGAACGCAAGCCTAAGCGTACCTAGTTCAGACTTCTATCAATCGAAAGTCACGAGCCATGCAATCCTACCAATGACCTAAGTGTATTTCATACCCCTAGACAACGTTCAAGCGATCTCCATACCAATTCCCCTAAGCTTAAGATATCATTAAACTGGTATTCTCGTTCTTATTCTCTTTTCTTCTTTTTTTTCTCATTTTTTATAGATCCACGCTTGGTTCCTATGACGTCGAAGTCGAAGAGGATGGCTTTCTACTTAGACCCAGGCTGCCTATAGCACACTCATAAGGTCTTGTAACCTTAGCAGAGTAAAGAGCGGCGTCATTGAAGAACTCTTTGTTTTTTCAATTTTCTTTTATTATTTTTACCCAATAATACGCATCACTCTAACCCTTAGGATGTGGAATAGCGCCTCAACCCACCACTTAGACCCGAACCATCGATCTCAATGTACTCATGTCAATATAAACCTGAAATAGTTAGAAACTTATCCAAGGTGACAGCGGAGTATAAGCGTGTGGAGTCTAATAATCAATGAACGATAAAATATATCAAACAAGCAAAGATCAATCAGTATACACAGAGATATTGATACTTTGTACTGAGACCTAGGAGGTGAATGCAACTATAGATCATGGTTTCAAGTACAACTACTCGACTAATCGGTATCCAAAAGACTTCTAAGCAAACCTAGACTATTGTTCACGATTCGACAAAGTCACAAAATAATGACTAAAGCTCGAAATATCATACTAGGTATCAATCCGTTTATTCCAAAAAACTCAACATCTTATCCTAATCATCTAATCCTAATCACATATATGATACTCGACGAGTGCGCCCCCAGACTTGAATGAAACACAGTACCTGTGTTCAATACCTAAGAGAATCTCGCATACCAATCAACAGGAAAATAAGGGTTAGAACGTGTTCACCTTGTGTTTCTTGTTGTCCCGGGTTGGCGATGCGGCTGGATGTTGTATGCGTCTCCTCCTCAAAGATGATATCGACGTTGAAAAACTTGTGAAAAAGAATCACACAATCCAAAAAAAGAAATACAAATCCACTGAGTACATCAATGTGAAAAGAAAAAGAATAGTTCCGAAAAAAATGAAATGAAAAATGCAAAAGTCGAAAGTCGGGTTGCCTCTCGATAAGCGCTTGTTTAAGGTCGATAGCTTGAACAAATGCTCTCCTCATCACCATCGAGGTGGACGTCCTCGCATTAATATGCGATGTCTCCTGCATCGTGTCGTTCTTTCGGGTGTGCCACTCATAATCCGCCTTGCTAAATTAGCCAGCTCTCCCATGCTCTTATCTCGCCCGATCATATCGCTGTTCAAGATCAAAGTCTTGTCAAACTTATCATTCTGAACGTTTGGGCTTCCTTTGCTGGGTACTAACGCTTCCGCAAGGATACGGATCGTGTAGCAACTAGGGTCGAACACAAGGAATTGATGCGACTTATAAGCTATTAGACTAATGAATAAGACGTGATGAATCTAATGGTAGATGGAATGCAAATGCAAATGCAAACTAAACTAAAGATAGGGATGACTCAAAGACTAATCACCATAGGTATCAAGAGTTGCACAATGATGTTACGAAGTTCTAACGAGATAATTGGTCTTAGGTACTATCATGAGTTCAGGGAATTCAAGCTCTCCTATAGGAACTGACTGGCGTAGACTTGTCCACTATCTAGCATGCATATAGCAATGTATCGATTGCGCATCTTACATGGATAGCCGCATTACGACCGCTATCCTAATCCCTAGATTCAACCGATTGACTTGGCGTAGATTCTAAACCGGCTAAACCCTAAATCATGGCTAAGTTCCGAAGTCTAATGCCCTGGCGTTGGTTTATTAGGCTCCTAACATCATTCATTCAAGTGGCGTACAAGTAATGAAAGCATTAAGAACAACCATGAAATCTAAAAACATGATAAAATACCGAATTCATTCATAACGAGTGGCGTACAAGTATGAAAGCATTAAGATCCACCATTCATTAAGCACAAGACTTCACTACATGTTGGCAATACTCTCTAACCTATGGCAATAGATCTACTTATGACTCCCTATTCATCAACCGATGTCTTCAATAGATCCTCCATGCTTCGGATCCTTCGTTCCGTCCGTCTCAATCCTTCCAAGTGTGTCTCCTATGGCACTGAGTTGTCCTTGAGTCCCCCCTTCAATTTGGTTCGATTCCCCTTTAAATAGATCTGATTTCCCTTGATTTGGCCGTTCTAGATCTTAGGAAAGTTAGTTGAGATCCAAGGACCCGAGCGGGCACAGCTTGTACCCGCTCGTGCAAGCCCTTTACTCGACCGTGTGCACACAATTGAGCCCGAGCGGGCACCATGCCCGACCCTGTGCTTCATCAGCCCGAGTCGTGCAAACCTACGGGGTTTTCCGCTTCGCGTTTGTCTCTCGTGTTGCACCCGTTTTCCGCTTTTTGTTTTTGTTTTCACGTGATTAGACGACTAAAACAATGAATTGTACTACGTGCTTTGAAATACGATAACTTTGCGTACGAAGCTCCGAATTACAGGATTTTTTTCACATTTTATTCCTCTTTTCGAGATAAACCATGCTGCGGGTCTCTGAAGGCACCCTAACCCAGTTTTCAAGCTAAAAATACTTTATTTAGGTAAATACGATGGATTTTTAGAGCCGAAGGATGTTCTTTTCGAGTTTGTTAGGATACCAATGTCATTTCTTGTCAATACGCCGCATGCGTCGCGTTTGTCTCTCGGATATTGCTTTTGCTTCCTATTTCATATTTGTGTTTGTCTCTCGTGTTGAACCCCTTTTCCGCTTTTTGTTTTTGTTTTCACATCATTAGACGACTAAAACAATGAATTGTACGACGGGCATTGAAATACCATAACTTTGCGTACAAAGCTCCGAATTACATGATTTTTTTCACATTTTATTCCTCTTATCGAGATAAACCATGCTGCTGGTCGCTGAAGGCAGCCTGACCCCGTTTTCAAGCTCAAAATGCTTTATTGATGTCGATATGATGCATTTTTAGAGCCGGAAGATGCCCTTTTCGAGTTTGTTAGAATACGAATGTCATTTCTTGTCAATACGCCGCTTGCGTTGCGTTTGTCTCTCGGATATACCTTTTGCTTCCTATTTCCTATTTGTGTTTGTCTCTCGTGTTGCACCCCTTTTCCGCTTTTTGTTTTTTGTTTTCACGTGATTAGACGACTGAAACAATGAAATGTACGACGGGCTTTAAAATACCATAACTTTGCGTACGAAGCTATGAATTACATGATTTTTTCACATTTTATTCCTCTTTTAAAGATAAACCATTCCACGGTTTGTTGAAGGCAGCCCGACCTCGTTTTCGAGCTCGAAATGCTTTATTTAGGCTGATACGATGGATTTTTAGAGCCGGACGATGTCCTTTTCGAGTTTATTAGGTTGAATGTCATTTCTTGTCAATACGTCGCTGGCGTTGCGTTTGTCTCTCGGATATTCCTTTTGCTTCCTATTTCCTTTTTGCCTTTGTCTCTGGTGTTGCACCCCTTTTCCGCTTTTTGTTTTTGTTTTCACATGATTAGACGACTAAAACAATGAATTGTACGACGGGCTTTGAAATACCATAACTTTGCGTACGAAGCTCAGAATTACGACAACTTTACGTACGAAGCTCCGAATTACATGATTTTTTTCACATTTTATTCCTCTTATTGAGATAAACAATGCTGCGGCTTGCTGAAGGCAGCCCGACCCCATTTTCGAGCTCAAAATGCTTTATTGAGGTCGATATGATGCATTTTTAGAGCCGGAAGATGCCCTTTTCGAGTTTGTTAGGTTGAATGTCATTTCTTGTCAATACGCCTCTTGCGTGCGTTTGTCTCTCAGATATTCCTTTTGCTTCCTATTTCCTATTTGCGTTTGTCTCTCGTGTTGCACCCCTTTTCCGCTTTTTGTTTTTGTTTTCATGTGATTAGATGACCAAAATAATGAATTGTATGACGGGCTTCGAAATACCATAACTTTGCGTACGAAGCTCCGAATTACATGATTTTTTTCATATTTTATTCCTCTTTTCGACATAAATTATGCCGCGTATTTCTGAAGGAAGCCCGACCCCATTTACGAGCTCAAAAGGCTTTATTTAGGTCGATACGATTGATTATTAGAGCCGGAAGATGCCCTTTTCGAGTTTGTTAGGAAACGAATGTCATTGCTTGTCAATACGCCGCTTGCGTTGCGTTTGTCTCTCGGATATTCCTTTTGCTTCCTATTTTCTATTTGCGTTTGTCTCTCGTGTTGCACCCATTTTCCGCTTTTTGTTTTTGTTTTCACGTGATTAGACGACTAAAACAATGAATTGTACGACGAGCTTTGAAATATTATAACTTTGCGTAAGAAGCTCCGAATTACATGATTTTTTTCACATTTTATTCCTCTTTTCGAGATAAACCATGCAGCAGGTTGCTGAAGGCAGCCCGATCCCGTTTTCGAGCTCAAAATGCTTTATTTAGGTCGATACAATTGATTTTTAGTGCCGAAAGATGCCCTTTTTCGAGTTTGTTAGGATACGAATGTCATTTCTTGTCAATACGCCGCATGCGTTGCGTTTGTCTCTTGGATATTCCTTTTGATTCCTATTTCCTATTTGTGTTTTTCTCTCATGTTGCACCCCTTTTCCGCTTTTTGTTTTTGTTTTCACGTGATTAGATGACTAAAAAAATGAATTGTACGATGGGCTTTGAAATACCATAACTTTGCGTACGAAGCTCCGAATTACATATTTTTTTCGCATTTTATTCCTCTTTTCGAAGTAAACCAAGCTATGGATTGCTGAAGGCAGCCCGACCCCGTTTTCGAGTTCAAAATGCTTTATTTAAGTCGATACGATGGATTTCATTGCGTCTAGAAATATTACCTGTCCTTTGGCAATTGTCGCACGATTTGACGTAGTTGTGGGCGTCCTTAAAAACAGTGGGCCAATAGAATCCCGCTTGCAGCACCTTTGCAGCGGTCTTTGCTGCGGCAAAGTGTCCTCCGTAGCTCGAAGAATGGCAACGTGACAGTATGTGTGGAGCTTCTTCTTCGGAGATGCAGCGCCTAAAGATCCCGTCTATACCTCTTTTGAAAAGATAGGGCTCATCCCAATAATACGCCTTGACGTCATGGAGAAACTTCTTTCTCGCATTGTAGTTCAGCCCCTCCGGTAATACTCGACAAGCTAGATAATTCACAAAGTCAGCATACCAAGGAATGGAAGTACAAGTCAAGGACATTACCAAATCATCTCGGAGGTAGTCATCTCATCTTGGAGGTAGTCATCGATAGGAATGCACTCGGGGATCTCAAGACGTGAAAGATGATCAGCTACTCCATTCTCGGCTCCTTTCCTATCCCGTATCTCAAGATCAAACTCTTGGAGAAGTAGGATCCATCTAATCAACCTCGGCTTTGCATCCTTCTTAGTGAGTAGGTAACGCAATGCAGCATGATCCGTATAAACAATCACCTTTGAACCCACTAAGTATGACCGGAACTTCTCAAACGCATAGACAATCGCAAGGAGCTCTTTCTCCGTCGTGGAATAGTTGCATTGGCATTGTCCAAAGTCCTACATAGCATAGTATATAGCATGCAACATTCGATCCTTACATGACCTAAGAAGCTACGGATAGCCTTGACGTTTGTTGGTGGTGGTAGTTTCTCAATGACTTCGATCTTGGCCTTATCTACCTCAATGCCCTTCGCTGATATCTTGTGACCCAATACAATGCCCTCGCAAACCATAATGTGGCATTTCTCCCAATTCAATACGAGATTCGCTTCCAAGCACCTATCTAACACTTTGCACAAATTGGTTAGACACGCATCAAACGAAGGTCCATGAACTGAAAAATCGTCCATAAACACTTTCATAATATCACCATTCAAATCGGAAAAGATAGAAGTCATGCACCGCTGAAAAGTAGGAGGTGCATTACACAAACCGAATGGCATCTTCCGATATGCGAATGCACCGAATGGGCAAGTGAACGTCGTCTTTTCTTGATTGTCGGGATGGATTGGAATCTGGAAAAACCCTGAATAACCATCAAGAAAACAGAAGTAGGAGTGAAGAGCTAGACGTTCAAGCATTTGATCAATAAAAGGTAGAGGGAAGTGATCTTTCCGTGTGTTTGCATTCAACTTGCGGTAGTCGATGCACATCCGCCATCCCGTGACTGCTCTCGTTGGACTCAATTCGTTGTTCACATTTGGAATGACAGTGATACCTCCCTTCTTTGGAACTACATGAACAGGACTCACCCACGCACTATCCGAAATTGGATAAATAATGCCAGCATCTAACAACTTAAGAACCTCTTTCTTTACCACTTCCATCATATTAGGGTTCAATCTACGTTGATGTTCAATAGAGGTCTTAGTGTCATCTTCTAGGTGAATTCTATGCATGCAAAGGCCTGGACTAAGTCCCTTAATATCCGCTATCGTATAACCTATAGCTCCCCTATATCTCCTAAGAGCTTCTAGCAATCGTTCTTTTTGGGAATCGTCTAGGTTGTCATTTACTATAACCGGATACGTGGAATTAAGTCCGAGAAACTCATACCTCAGCCCTTGTGGTAAGGGCTTCAACTCCACCTTCGGTGCCTTGTCAACACTCCAGTCATGATTCGGATGCTTGATTCGATCATTAAGCTCGTCGGGAGTGGTTGAACTATCAATGAAGGCCGCTTGAGGTGCGCTGAAATCTGTCTCGAATTGTCGGAGGGTTGTGCACTGGTTTGCAACGCTTTCTTGACTTGAAACCCTCCCCAACTGCTTTGTACTCATGTGGTCATGAGTTGAGAAGTCTCCTTGCTGAGGACTACCCGAAAATCCATCGTTCTCTAAGGCTGCGACCTGCTGTGCTCGGGCCGCGCAGAATTCTGCTCTAAGCTCATCTAACTCGGTTCTCGGGATTTCTTTTTCATCTCTCTCATCTAGCAGCTTCGTATAATGCTTTACCTCATGGGGATCTTTGTAAAGTCCCTCTCCAGCTGCTAGAAGAGCTATCTCAAGGGAATCCATATTCCCAAATATCACTCTCACTCCCTCGGCTAATCTCTCCAAGACGTCTATGTAGAACACCGAGTCTACCATACACGGATGTCTAAGTGTGTCGTTCAACTCCACTTCCACTTCCTCATCTCCAAACTTTAAAGGGAGTCTACCCTCGGCACAATGTATAATAGTCTTAGCCGTATTGAGGAAAGGTCTACCTAGAATGATAGGAATTTTCTTGTCCTCCTTCATATCTAACACCACAAAATCAACCGGGACAAAGAACTTTCCTACTTGCAATGGGACGTCTTCAAGTATTCCTTCGGGGATCCTAACACTCCGATCAGCCATGGTGAGTGCCATTCTCGTCGGTCGAAGATCCATCCTACCCTTAAGATCCAACTTCTCATACAATGACAATGGTAGCACGCTTACGCTTGCTCCGACGTCAATAAGCGCATGGTTAATCTCATAATCTCCAATATCCGACATCTTTTTGGGTAGACTTGGCTGCAGCATTGAGTTGGTGACCATGACGGTTTCTGTTTCCACATCCCGCTTGTTCGTGAGTACGTCTTTGAGGAACTTAGCGTATGAAGGCATTTTCTTCAACGCTTCGTGGAATGGAATCGTAATGTGCATCTTCTTCAACATCTCCGCAAACTTTGCAAATTGAGCATCATCGTTCTTTTTGCGTTGACGTTGAGGGAATGACAAAGGAGGGGGACTCGGTTCGGGTTTGACGTATTTGAGCTCCTCTTCCTCCTTGTGCTCTTTGACGTGATCGCTCTCTCTTGCTACTGCCCTTGATGATGCTCCCTATTAAAACTTTGAAAGAGTAGGGTGATCGAGTGTCTTACCGCTTCTCAAGTGGATGGCATTGATTTGTTCGCACGGATTTGCTTCCGGGCGTGCCGATAGAACTCCTTGCGGTTGAGAGGATTTCGTAGCGAGTTGTGAAACTTGAGTATCCAAGATCTTTAGATGCGTCTTCAACTCCATATATTCTTTCTTCCTCTCTTGATTTTCTTCCATCATCTCTTTCTGTCCTTGTAAAAGTTGAGCGAACATAGACGTGATATCGGGATTGGCTTCTTGTTGTGGAGGGGGAGGCGCACGCGGTTGGTAATTCTGGTTTTGGGGTTGCGTCCTTGGTTGGAAATTCTGATTGCGTTGCATCAAACGCGGCTGAAAGTTTCCTGATGAGCGTTGTGCATTGAATGCACCGTCGGAATTCTTGTACGAGAGATTGGGGTGATTTCTCCACTCGGGGATGTAGGTATTACCCAAAGGTTGAATGTTGCTCACATAACTCACCCCTTCGTACCCTTGAATTCCTTGCTCGTTCGGCTGCTCAAAATATTGTTGTTGATTCGCTCCGGACATCAATTCGTAGAGGCCATTGATTTTACCATTCATTTCAGCTCTCATCTCGGCTAACTCGGCATATATGGTATGCGTATTATCCACATTGGCTACCCTTGTTGGAGTGTTGCGATTGTACTCTCCCGCGGTGTGGTTTCCTTCGTCAGCCATACGATCTATAAGGTCCTCGATTTGTGGAAAGGTGAGATTGCTCAAAGAACCTCCAGCAGCGGCTACGATCAAGATCCTCGTGTTGTCCATGAGTCCTTGGAGAAAGTTCTGTATGAGGTAACTTTGATCCATGCCGTGATGTGGGCAAAGGCGTTGGTAGCCTTTGAATCGCTCCCACGCTTCATATAAGCTCTCGGCTGCCCCTTGAACGAATGTGTTGATATTATTCTTGGCTAGCTGAGCTTTGCTTTGAGGGAAGAACCGTGTCATAAACTTCTCCTCTAGCTGTCCCCACCATGCGATAGAATTCGCTGGTTGAGAATACAACCAATCTTGTGCCCTATCTTTCACCGAGAATGGAAAGGCAGCTAGCATGACATCCTCATCCGATACCCCATCTCCGGCTCTTATGGTTCGGCATAGCATCTTGAAATCAGTGAGATGCTGGTTTGGATCCTCGGCGGGTCTCCCTCTAAACGCCACGTTACCGAGCATTTGAATGAATTCCGGTTGAAGCTCTACGCGAGTGTTTCTCTTTGTAATGCACGATAAGAGCTGCGTGTGCCTAGGGACCGTGTATGATCCATAGGTCAGTGCCGGTTGCACTTGCTGCACGTTTTGAACGTTCATATCTCGATGTTCAGCCATTAGCTCTTCGTCACTCTTATCTACAGACGGTGGTTCGATTACTTCCTTGGTTTGGAAGTCTAAGTGTACTTGCGTGTTATCAACCGAATTGCTTGCTCTAGCTCTCGTTTCTTTCCTTAGTTTTCTGAGCGTTTTATCAATGTTGGGGTCGAAAACTAGATCCGCACTTCCGGTATTTCTCATGCACAAACTAGCTACACAAGAAAAAGAAGATAAACACAAAGATCACGTGACATCCGAGAAGCAAACGAACTTGACTCTAAACAATTAAACAAACAAAAACACGAAAAAGCAAGAAACAAACAAGACTCCGGAAAGGACTAATGTCTAAATCTAAAAGTTTCCTAACTCCTAAGTCGTAATCAACTCCCCGGCAACGGCGCCAAAAACATGATGTGCGTTAAGCTCAAGTAATAAAACCTAGACTAACGCTTCCGCAAGAATACGGACCGTGTAGTAACTAGGGTCGAACACAAGGAATTGATGCGACTTATAAGCTATTAAACTAATGGAATAGACGTATAAGGTGACTAAAGATGGAATTGTGTTTGAACTAAACTAAACTAAATCAACGAGATAAACTTGTAGCTAAGCACCATGGGTATCGAGAGTTTGCATAACGATGTAACGAAGTTCTAAAAGGATAATTGGTCTAAGGTACTATCATGAGTTCAGGGAATTCAAGCTCTCCTATAGGAACTGACTAGCGTAGACTTGTCCACTATCTAGCATGCATATACCAATGTATCCATTGCGCATCTTACATACATAGACGCATTACGACCGCTATCCTAATCCCTAGATTCAACCGATTGACCTGGCGTAGATTCTAAACCGATTAAACCCTAAATCATGGCTAAGTTCCAAAATCTAATGCCCTGGCGTTGGTTTATTAGACTTCTAACATCATTCATTCGAGTGGCATACAAGTAATGAAAGCATTAAGATCAACCATGAAATCTGAAAACATGATCAAATACCAAATTCATTCATAACGAGTGGCGTACAAGTATGAAAGCATTAAGATCCACCATTCATTAAGCGTAAGACTTCGGTACAACATGGCAATACTCTCTAGCCCATGGCAATGGATCTACTCAGACATGAATACAACAAAGGAAACACAAGAGAATTCTACGTTCGACATAGATAGAGAATGGGATGACTCCCTATTCATAAACCGATGTCTTCGATAGATCCTCCTTGCTCCCGATCCGTTATTCCGTCTTTTCTTCCTTCTTCCTTCTGCCCTAATGTCTCTGAATGTTCTCTCCTCCAGTCTGGTTCGAAAACCCTTTTTCAGATCTGATTTCCCCTTAATTTGGTCGTTCCAAAACTTAGGAATTAGTTGAGGAATTCAAGGGCCCGAGCGGGCATAGCCCCTACCCGCTCGTGCAGGACACTTGCCCGACCGTGTGACCTCCTTTCAGCCCGAGCGGGCACCATGCCCGATCGTGTGATTCTTGAGCCTGAGTCGTGCAAACCTTCGGCGATTTCTTGGCATCAATTAGCCCGAGTGGGCACTCCAATTCCACCCGAGCGGGCACTCCATCTTGGTCGTGTTCCTTGAGTGCCCGAGTCGTGCAAAGCTACGGGGGTAATTGGCAGCAATTAGCCCGACCGTGTACACTTCCAAAGCCCGAGCGGGCAATTCTTGAAATGTTGTTTCCGCTCCCTTCGCTCAGTGTTTGAGTGTTTACTTTCAGTCCATGGCCTTGCACAAGTCGAACCTTGTTACTCAACTACGTTTTCGGGGTTAGATTGCCATAATCTCTCGTGTTTCTCGTCATGTCTTCGTTTCCTATGCAAAACACGAAATGTAGATAAAGTCTTCGAATATACTCGATAAGTGAATGAAATCTAAATAATCTACTCTAAACTAGACCTACGAATAAACTCGATAAGTGAATGAAATCTAAGTAATCTACTCAAAATTAGACCTAAGAATGATATAAAAACTACAACGGATTATGTGTTATCACTTTGTTTGATATATTTTATCGTTCATTGTGATTGGATTCCACACGCTTATACTCCACTGTCATCTTGGAAAAGTTTTTCTCTTTACTATTTCAGGTTTATATTGACATGAGTACATCGAGATCGATGGTTCGGGTCTAAGTGGTGCGTTGAGGCGCTATTCTACTTCCTAAGGGTTAGAGTGATGCGTATTCTTCATAAAAAAACAGAAAAATGTTCTTCAACGACGCAACTCTTCACTCCGCTAGGGTTAAAAGACCTTATGAGTGTGCCATAGGCCGCCTGGGTCTAAGTAGAAAGCCATCCCTCTTCGACTTCGACGTCCTAGGAACCAAGCCTGGATCTATTAAAAAAAAGAAAAGAGAATAAGAACGAGAATACGAGTTTAATGATATCTCAAGCTTAGCAGAATTGGTATGGAGATCGCTTGGACGTTGTCTAGGGGAATGAAATAAACTTAGGTCACTGGTAGGATTGCATGGCTCGTCACTTTCGGTTGATAGAGGTCTGAACTAGGTACGCTTAGGCTTCCATTCATGTGACGCGTTGTTTTGCATGATGGCTAATCCTTCGAGGTATTTGTGCTAGTGTCCATTGTTGTTTAACTCTTCTTGTACTCGACTCTAGATTTGCTCGAGGACGAGCAAAAGGTTAAGTCTGGGGGAGTTTGATAACACGTAATCCGTTGTAGAATTTACATGATTCTTAGGTTTAGTTTTAATTAGATTTCTTATATTTCACCGATTTATCGAGTTTATTCGAGGACTTCATCTACATTTCGTGTTTTGTATAGGAAACGAAGACATGAAGCGAAACACGAATGATTACGGCAATTCAACCCCAGAAACGTGATTGAATGAAAAGGTACAACTTGTGCAAGGCCATGAAAGCAAATCAAACACTCAAGCATCGAGCAAAAGGAGCGGAAACA
>CM071872.1:7046624-7058930 GCA_036759665.1 Gynandropsis gynandra | reverse complement strand
CCCGCTCGGGTCCACCTTTTTCTCAACAAACTCCTTGATTTTAGAACGGCCAATTAATGAGAAAAGAGACCATTTAAAGCTAGGATTCGTACTAGACATTGAGGGGGACGTGAGGAGAGATCAGAGGACACACTAAGAGATATAGAGAAAGAAGGAGAAGGACGGAACAAGGGATCCGGAGCATGGAGGAGCTATTGAAGACGTCAATATATGAATAGGGAGGAATCTCATTCTTTATCAATGTTGAATATAGATATCTTTTGTGTTTCGTTTTCTAAGTTCCTGTCCGGGTAGATCTACAGCCATGGGTTAGAGAGTTTTGCCAATATGCAACGAAGTCATGTTCTTAATGCTTGGTGGTTCTTAACGCTTTTGTTCTTGTACCCCACTTGAATGAATGAATTTGGTATTTGATCGTTTTTAGATTGATTGGTTGTGTTTAATGCTTTCATTCCTGTACACCACACGAATGGATGATTATAGAAGTCTAATGAATCTACGCCTGGGGATTAGACCTTGGAATCTAGCCATGATTTAGGATATAATCGGTTTAGAATCTACGCCAGGTCGATCGATTGAATTTAGGGATTAGGAGAGCGGTCTTAATGCGTCTATGTAGGTGAGATACGCAATAGATATATTGGTATACACATGCTAGATAGTGGACAAGTCTACGCCAGTCAATTCCTATATAAGAGCTTGAATTCTTTGAACTCGTGATAGTATCTAAGAGCAATGATCTTGTTAGAACTTCGTTGCATCGTTGTGCGACTCTCGATACCTATGGTGTTTAGTCGTTGAGTCATTCCGTTCATTAGTTTAGTTTAGTTTGCAATTGCATTCCCATTCACTTATCGATTTCACATGTCTTATTCATTAGTTACTAGCTTTAGAGTTGCATCAATTCCTTGTGTTCGACCCTGGTACTATACGATCCGTATTCTTGCGGAAGCGTTAGTCTAGGTAAATTATTACTTGAGATTAACCCACATCACAATACGCCGCTTGTGTTGCTGAAGGTCGATACGATGGATTTTTAGAGCCGGGAGATGCCCTTTTCGAGTTTGTTAGGATACGAATGTCATTTCTTGTCAATACGCCGCTTGCGTTGCGTTTGTCTCTCGGATATTCCTTTTGCTTCCTATTTCCTATTTGCGTTTGTCTCTCGTGTTGCACTCCTTTTCCGCTTTTTGTTTTTGTTTTCATTTGATTAGAAGACTAACACAATGAATTGTACGACGGGCTTTGAAATACCATAACTTTGCGTATGAAGCTCCGTAGTACATGATTTTTTTCACATTTTATTCCTCGTTTCGAGATAAACCATGCCGCGGATTGATGATGGCAGCCCTACCCCATATTCGAGCTCAAAATGATTTATTTAGGTCGATACAATTGAATTTTAGAGCCAGGAGATGCCCTTTTCGAGTTTGTTAGGATACGAATGTCATTTCTTGTCAATACGCCGCTTGCATTGCGTTTGTCTCTCGGATATTCCTTTTGCTTCATATTCCCTATTTGCGTTTGTCTCTAGTGTTGCACCCCTTTTCCGCTTTTTGTTTTTGTTTTCATGTGATTAGACGATTAAAACAATGAATTGTATGACGGGCTTTGAAATACCATAACTTTGCGTACGAAACTCTGAATTACTTGATTTTTTCACATTTTATTCCTCTTTTGAAGATAAACGATGCTGCGGGTTGCTGAAGACAGCCCGATCCCGTTTTCGAGCTCAAAATGCTTTACTTAGGTCGATACGTTTGATTTTTAGAGTCGGAAGATGCCCTTTTCGAGTTTGTTAGGATACGAATGTCATTTCTTGTCAATACGCATCTTGCGTTGCGTTTGTCTCTCGGATATTTCTTTGCTTGCTATTTCCTATTTTCATTTGTCTCTCGTGTTGCACCCATTTTCCGCTTCTTGTTTATGTTTTCACGTGATTAGACGACTGAAACAATAAATTGTACGACGGGCTTTGAAATACCATAACTTTCCGTACGAAGCTCCGAATTACATGATATTTTTCACAGTTTATTCCTCTTTTCAAGATAAACCATGCCGCAGGTTGCTGAAGGCAGCCCGACCCCGTTCTCGACCTCAAAATGCTTATTTAGGTCGATATTTTGATTTTTAGAGCCGGAGGATGCCCTTTTCGAGTTCGTTAGGATACCAGTGTCATTTCTTGTCGATACGCCACTTGTGTTGCGTTTGTCTCTCGGATATTCCTTTTGCTTCCTATTTCCTATTTACGTTTGTCTCTCGTGTTGCACCCCTTTTCCGCTTTTTGTTTTTGTTTTCACGTGATTAGACGACTAAAACAATGAATTGTACGATGGATTTTGAAATACCATAACTTTGCGTATGAAGCTCCGAATTACATGAGTTTTTTCACATTTCATTCCTCTTTTTGAGATAAACCATGCCGCGGGTTGCTGATGGCATCCCGACCCTGTTTCGAGCTTAAATGCTTTATTTAGGTCGATACGATGGATTTTTAGAGCCGGAAGATGCCCTTTTCGAGTTTGTTAGGTTACGAATGTTATTTATTGTCAATACGCCGCTTGCGTTGCGTTTGTCTCTTGAATATTCCGTTTGTTTCCTATTTCCTATTTTCGTTTGTCTCTCATGTTGCACCCCTTTTCCGCTTTTTGTTTTTGTTTTCACGTGATTAGACGACTAAAACAATGAATTTTACGACGGGCTTTGAAATACCATAACTTTACGTACAAAGCTCCTAATTACATGATTTTTTTTTTCACATTTTATTCCTCTTTTCAGGATAAACCATGCCGCGGGTTGCTGATGGCAGCCCGACCCTGTTTTCAAGCTCAAAATGTTTTATTTAGGTCGATACGATGGATTTTTAGAGCCGGAAGATGCCCTTTTCGAGTTTGTTAGGTTACGAATGACATTTTTTCTCAATACGCCGCTTGTATTACGTTTGTCTCTTGGATATTCCGTTTGCTTTCTTATTTGCGTTTGTCTCTCGTGTTTCACCCCTTTTCCGCTTTTTGTTTTTGTTTTAACGTGATTAGACGACTAAAACAATGAATTATACGACGGGCTTTGAAATACAATAACTTTGGGTACGAAGCTCTGAATTACATGATTGTTTTCACATTTTATTCCTCTTCTCGAGATAAACCATGCTGCGGGTTGCTTTCGAGCTCGAAATGCTTTATTTAGGTCGATACAAATGATTAATAGAGCCAGGAGATGCGTGTTTCGAGTTTGTTAGGATACGAATGTCATTTGTTGTCAATATGCCATTTGCGTTGCGTTTGTCTCTCGGATATTCATTTTGCTTCCTATTTCCTATTTCCGTTTGTCTCTCGTGTTGCACCCCTTTTCCGCTTTTCGTTTTTTTTCACGTCATTAGACGACTAATATTCTGAATTTGTACAACGGGTTTTGAAATACCATAACTTTGCGTACCAAGCTCCGAATTACATGATTTTTTTTTCACATTTTATTCCTCTTTTTGAGATAAACGTTGTTGCGGGTTGCTGAATGCAGCCCGTCCCTTTTTTCGAGCTCAAAATGATTTATTTAGGTCGTATGTTTGATTTTTAGACCCGGAAGATGCCTTTTTCGAGTTTGTTAGGATACGAATTTCATTTCTTGTCAATACGCCGCTTTCGTTTCGTTTGTCTCTCGGATATTCCTTTTGCTTCCTATTTTCTATTTCCGTTTGTCTCTCGTGTTGCACACCTTTTCCGCTTTTTGTTTTTGTTTTCACGTGATTAGACGACTAAACCAATTAATTGTACGACGGGCTTTGAAATATCATAACTTTGCATAGGAATCTCCGAATTACATGATTTATTTCACATTTTATTTCTCTTTTCGAGATAAACCATGCCATGGGTTGCTGATGGCAGCCCGACCTCGTTTTCCAGCTCAAAATGCTCTATTTAGGTCGATACGATGGATTTTTAGAGCCCGAAGATGCCTTTTTTTTTAGTTTTTTAGGATACGAATGTCATTTGTTGTCAATACGCCGCTTGCTTGCGTTTGTCTCTCGGATATTCCTTTTGCTTCCTATTTCCTATTTGTGTTTGTCCTCGTGTTGCACCCCTTTTCCGCTTTTTTTTTGTCTTTACGTCATTCGACGACTAAAATTATGAATTGTATGACGGGCTTTGAAATAACATAACTTTGCGTACGAAGCTCCAAATTACATGATTTTTTTCACATTTTATTCCTTTTTTCGAGATAAACGATGCTGCGAGTTGCTGAAGGCAGCCCATACCTGTTTTTTAGCTCAAAATGCTTTATTTAGGTCGATACGTTGGAGTTTTAGAGCCAGAAGATGCCCTTTTGGAGTTTGCTAGGATACTTATGTCATTTCTTGTCAATACGCCGCTTGTGTTGCGCTTGTCTCTTTGATATTACTTTTGCTTCTTATTTCCTATTTGCGTTTGTCTCTCGCGTTGCACCCCTTTTCCGCTTTTTGTTTTTGTTTTCACATGATTAGACGACTAAAACAATGAATTTTACGACGGGCTTTTAAATACCATAACTTTACGTACGAAGCTCCAAATTACATGATTTTTTTCACATTTTATTCTTCTTTTCGAGATAAACCATGCCGCGTGTTGCTGAAGGCAGCCCGACCCCATTTTCGAGGTCAAAATGCTTTATTTAGGTCGATACAATGGATTTTTAGAGTCGAAAGATGCCCTTTTTGGGATTGTTAGGTTACGAATGTCATTTCTTGTCAATACGCCGCTTGCGTTGCGTTTGTTTGTTGGATATTCCAATTGCTTCCTATTTCCTATTTGCGTTTGTCTCTCGTGTTGCACCCCTTTTCCGCTTTTTGTTTTTGTTTTCACGTGATTAGACTACTAAAACAATGAATTGTACGACGGGATTTGAAATACCATAACTTTGCGTATGAAGCTCCGAATTACATGATTTTTTTCACATTTTATTCCACTTTTCGAGATAGACCATGCTGCAGATTGCTGATGGCAGTCCGACCCCATTTTCAAGCTCAAAATGCTTTATTTAGGCCGATACGTTTTATTTTTAGAGCCGGGAAATACCCTTTTCGAGTTTGTTAGGATAGGTATGTCATTTCTTTTCAATACGTCGCTTGCGTTGCGTTTGTCTCTTGGATATTACTTTTGCTTCCTATTTCCTATTTGCGTTTGTCTCTCACGTTGCGTCCCTTTTCCGCTTTTTGTTTTTGTTTTCACGTGATTAGACGACGGGCTTTGAAGTACCATAAGTTTACGTACGAAGCTCCAAATTACATGATTTTTTTCACATTTTATTCCTCTTTTTGAGAAAACCATGCCGCGTGTTGCTGAAGGCAGCCCGATCCCGGTTTTGAGCTCAAAATGCTTTATTTAGGTCAATACGATGGATTTTTAGAGCCGGAAGATGCCCTTTTCGAGTTTGTTAGGATACGAATGTCATTTTTTGTCAATACGCCGCTTGCGTTGCGTTTGTCTCTCGGATATTCCTTTTGCTTCCTATTTCCTATTTGCGTTTGTCTCTCGTGTTTCACCCCTTTTCCGCTTTTTGTTTTTGTTTTCACGTCATTAGACGACTAAAATTATGAATTGTACGACGGGTTTTGAAATACCATAACTTTGTGTACGAAGCTCCGAATTACATGATTTTTTCACATTTTATTCCTCTTTTTGAGATAAACGATGCTGCGGGTTGCTGAAGGCAGTCCGTCCCTTTTTTAGAGCTCAAAATGCTTTATTTAGGTCGTACATTTGATTTTTAGAGCCGGAAGATGCCCTTTTCGAGTTTGTTAGGATACGAAGGTCTTTTCATGTCAATACGCCGCTTTCGTTGCATTTGTCTCTCAGATATTCCTTTTGCTTCCTATTTCCTATTTACGTTTGTCTCTCGTGTTGCACCCCTTTCCCCTTTTTGTTTTTGTTTTCACGTGATTAGACGACTAAAACAATGAATTGTAGGACGGGCTTTGAAATACCATAACTTTGCGTACGAAGCTCCAAATTACATGATTTGTTTTCACATTTTATTCCTCTTCTCGAGATCAATCATGCCGCGGGTTGCTGATGGCAGCCCGACCTCGGTTTCAAGCTCAAAATGCTTTATTTAGGTCGATACGATGGATTTTTAGAGCCGAAAGATGCCCTTTTCGTGATTGTTAGGTTACGAATGTCATTTCTTGTCAATACGCCGCTTGCGTTGCATTTGTCTCTTGCATATTCCATTTGCTTCCTATTTCCTATTTGCGGTTGTCCCTCGCGGGCACAACCTCTATACCCGAGCGGACACACTTGCAATTGCTCTTTTTGCTCCTTTCGCTCGAGGTTTGAGTGTTCCGTTTGCTTCCTTGGCCGTGCACATGAGGTATCTTGTCATTTTGACACGTTTTCGGGTTGGAATTTCCGTAATCATTCGTGTTTTCCTTCATGTCTTCATTTCCTACACAAAACACGAAATGTAGATAAAAGCCTCGAATATGCTCAATAACTCGGTAAAGTCCATGAAATCTAATCAAAACTAAATCTAAGAAACATGTAAATACTACGACGGATAACATGTTATCAAACTCCCCTAGACTTAACCTTTGCTCGTCCTCGAGTAAATCTAGAGTCGAGTACAAGAAGAGTAAAACAACAATGGACACTAGCACACAAACTTCGAAGAGATAGCCATCATGCAAAACAACGCGTTACATGAACGCAAGCCTAAGCGTACCTAGTTCAGACTTCTATCAACCGAAAGTCACGAGCCATGCAATCCTACAAATGACCTAAGTTTATTTCATTCCCCTAGACAACGTCCAAGCAATCTCCATACCAATTTCCTAAGCTCGAGATATCATTAAACTCATATTCTCGTTCTTATTCCCCTTTTTTATTATTATTATTTTTTTTTCAGTTTTTAATAGATCCACGCTTTGTTCCTAGGACGTCGAAGTCGAAGCGGGATGGCTTTCTACTTAGATCTACGCTGCCTATGGCACACTCATAAGGTCTCGTAACCTTAGCAGAGTGAAGAGATGCGTCATTGAAGAATATTTTTTTTCTTTTCTATTTTTTTTATTTTTACCAAAGAATACGCATCGCTCTAACCCTTAGGACGTAGAGTAGCGCCTGAACCCACCACTTAGACCCGAACCATCGATCTCGATGTACTCATGTCAATGAAAAAATTGATAGCGCAGCGTGTGGATGTGGAATCTAATGATCAATGAACGATAAAATATATCAAACAAGCAACGATCAATCGGTATACACGGAGATATGGATACTTGGTACTGAAACCTAGGAAGTGAATGCAACTATAGATCATGGTTTCAAGCACAACTACTCAACTAATCGGTATGCAAAAGACTTCTAAGCAAACCTAGACTATTGTTCACGATTCGACAAAGTCGCACAATAATGACTAAAGCTCGAAAATTCGTACTAGGTATCTATCCGCTTATTCCTAAAAAAAAATCAACATCTAATCCTAATCACATGTATTATACTCAATGAATACTCCCCCAGAATTGAATGAAACACCGTCTCGGTGTTCAAGACCTAAGAGAATCTCGCATACCAAACTATGGGAAAATGGATTAGAACGTGTTCACCTAGTATATCTTGCTGTCCCGAGTTGGCGATGCGGCTGGATGTTGTATGCGTCTCCTCCACAAGATGATATCGTCATCAAAAAACCTGTGAAAAAGAATCACACAATCCAAAGAGAAAATAAAAATCCGTCGAGTACATCAATGTGAAAAGAAAAAGAATAAGTCCGAAACAAAATGAAATGAAAAATAAAGTGCGAAAGTCCGAAAGTCGGGTTGCCTCCCGATAAGCGCTTGTTTAAGGTCGATAGCTTGACCGAATGTGATAACACGTAAGCCGTTGTAGTTTTTATATCATTCTTAGGTCTAGTTTAGAGTAGATTATTTAGATTTCATTCACTTATCGAGTTTATTCGAAGACTTTATCTACATTTCGTGTTTTGCATAGGAAACGAAGACATGAGGAGAAACACGAGTGATTATGGCAATCTAACCCCGAAAACGTAGTTGAGTAACAAGGTTTGACTTGTGCATGGCAATGGACTGAAAGTGAACACTCAAACACCGAGCGAAGGGAGCGGAAACAACATTTCAACACATGCCCGCTCGGGCATTGAAAGTGTACACGATCGGGCTAATTACTGCCAATTACCCCCGTAGCTTTGCACGACTCGGGCACTCAAGGTACACGACCAAGATGGAGTGCCCGCTCGGGTGGAATTTGAGTGCACGATCGGGCTAATTGCTGTCAATTATCCCGTAGCTTTACACGACTCGGGCACTCAAAGTACACGACCAATGATGGAGTGCCCGCTCGGGGAAATTGGAGTGCCCGCTCGGGCTAATTGATGCCAAGAAATCCCCATAGGTTTGCACGACTCGGGCTCAAGAAGCACACGATCGGGCATGGTGCCCGCTCGGGCTGGAAGGAGGGCACACGGTCGGGCAAGTGGCCTGCACGAGCGGATAGAGGCCTTGTATTCCTCAACTAATTCCTAAGTTTTGAACGACCAAATTAAGGTTATGCAAACTCTCGATACCCATGGTGCTTAGCTATAAGTTTATCTCATCGATTTCGTTTAGTTTAGTTCAATAACAATTCCATCTTTAGTCACCTTACACGTCTATTCCATTAGTTTAATAGCTTATAAGTCGCATCAATTCCTTGTGTTCGACCCTAGTTACTACACGATCCGTATTCTTGCGGAAGCGTTAGTCTAGGTTTTATTACTTGAGCTTAACGCACATCAGAATACTTTCCTCATCATCGTCGAGGTGGACGTCCTCGCCTTCGTATGCGATGCCTCCTGTGTTGTGTCCTTCGTTCGGGTGTGTCACTCGTCATCCGCCTTGCTAAATCAGCTAGCTGTCCCATGCTCTTCTCTTGCCCTATCATGTTGCTGCTCAAGATCAGTGTCTTGTCATTCTGAATGGTTGGGCATATTTTGCTGGGTTTGGCCGAAAATGTTGCACGATTGGGATTTAGCCTATGCTTGGTCGTGCTTTGCTTGCTGTTTTGTGTTGGCCGTTCGTGTGCACCTTTTCCTTGTGTTTCTTTTGAAGCTTTCGAAGGTTGTCTGTGCCCATGGTCATCATCTTGATCCGTACCTCTAGTCCTGTGATCTTGCAATAGGTCACTCGTGAGATCAACGAACCAAACGGGCTCTAACCTAGGTACTTTCTTCAGATGCTTATTTAACCCAAACTCCACCGTTGCTTCCCCTATCTTCATCGTAAACTTCCCCTCTCTCACGTCGATGACGGCTCCAGCGGTATTGAGTAATGGTCTCCCCAAGGTAATCGGTATTCTTTCATCCTCTTTAATGTCCATGACCACAAAATCAACGGGAACGTAGTAGTCGCCTACCTTAAGTGGTACATCCTCCACAATACCGATTGGAATTTTCGTTGATCGATCAGCCATTTGTAACACCAAATTTGTGGATTTAATCTCTCTCAAGTCAAGCTTCTCGTACAACGACATCGGCATGATGCTGACACTAGACCCTAAGTCGCATAGGGCATTGTGAATGGTCACGTTTCCAAGCTTGCAAGGAATGACGAAGGGTCCTGTATCGGGTAATTTTTGTGGCATCCCATGTTGAATAATGGCGTATGTTGCATCGGTAACCATCACTGTCTCCTCCTCTTCAACTTTACGCTTTTTGCTTAGGATTTCCTTTAGGAACTTAGCGTATGACGGAATTTGCATGATAGCTTCGTGAAAGGGCATAGAGACCTGCAACTTCTTCAACCTCGCTGCAAACTTTTCAAATTGTGAATCTTCAGCTCGTTTTCAGGCTTTCCCGGTAAAACTCCTTGTCGGTTAGGAGTGTTTTCTGTAATTTGCGCCACTTGGGTGTCTAGGATCTTTAAGTGCTTCTGCATTTCCGCAATTTGCCTCTTTGCTTCATCTTGATTTCGTCTTACAATAGTCAGCTCAGTACTTATATCTTTTTGTCCATGTAGAGTCTGAGTGAGCATAGACGTGATCTCGTGGTTCCCCTCTTCTTGTTGCGGAATTTGCGCTGGAACTCCTCTCGGCTGAAACCCTTGATAGCCTTGCGTTCTAGGCTGAAAATTCTGGTGTTGTGGCTGGTTTTGAAATGGCCTTGGCTGATAATTTCCTTGCAACGGATTCAGAACATTATCGGTGTTCTTGTAGGACAGATTCGGATGATTCTTCCAGCCCGGATTGTAGGTGTTGGAATATGGATTATTGGCAACATAGTTCAGATCTGCAACATCCTTGAATCCGTGAGAATCGGGAGACGCTTGGTGCATATTTACCATTTGTAACTTCAACTCGGCAAGCTCAGCTCTTAATGCAAGCACCTCGCTGTCCGCTCCCTTTGCTAGACTATGACGATTGAATTCCCCCGACATAATGTTTCTTCCCTCGGCCATCTTCTCAATCTTGGCCTCAATAGAGGTGAACGGGAGGTCATGTAAAGAACCTCCACAAGCAGCGTTCAACCAATCTCTAACTTCATCACGAAGACCCTCAATGAAAGTAGCGATGAGGTATCTTTTATCCATCCCGTGGTGTGGGCATTCGCGTTGATATCCTTTAAATCGCAGCAATGCCTCTGGAAGACTCTCTTTATCCTCTTGTTCAACGAATTAATCTTGTTCTTCCATAGCTGCGTCTTGTGTGGTGACAAAAATCGCATCATGAAGCGTTCTTCGAGCTGGCTCCACGTATGAATAGAATCTGGGGGTAGCGTGTAGAGCCACTCAAGTGCATGCTCCCTAACTTAGAACGGGAAGGCAAGCAACATAATCGCTTCATCATTGATTCCGGGGTAAGCTTTCATATTCGAACACAACATCTTGAACTGAGTGAGATGCTAGTTCGGATCTTCCGTAGATCATCCCTAAATGGCGATTGACTCAACATCTGAATGAAGGCCGGCTGTAACTCAAATCTATTTCGATCTATCTCGGGCCTTCGAATGCAGGAGAGAAGCTGCGTGTGTTTAGGCGCTGTGTACGCCCCGTAGGTTTCCGGTGCTTCCTCCTGTGCCATCTCTTCTTCACTTTACAAATCTGTTTCTCGCTCACTCGTTGTTTCCTCTATATTCTCGGGATCACTACGCCTCGCTTTTTGCTTTTTCTTTAAGGCTCGCGTAGTCTTGTCAATATCGTGGTCGAAGAGAAGTTCTTTGCCCCTCGAACTCCTTGACATGTACCGAATAATCTGCACGTGGGAAAGACAACAAACAATAGATCAGGTCGGAAGAGATGCAATGACTCAAAATAAAAGAAAAATGCAAAAATAAAAAACAAACAAAAGACTCGGAAAGGACTGGATCTCGACTCAACGAAACCCTAATTCTAAAAACGTGACTAGTCCCCGGCAACGGCGCCAAAAACTTGGTGTGTGGATCAGAAGTTTTAATTATTTCCAAGACCACTAAACCGCAAGTATACGGTTCGGGTAGTACAAGGGTCGAACTCTGGGGACTAAGTGCAGTTTTATAACTAAGATTGTTACGAGAAGAAGATCGATCAAATGATGAGTAGTGAACTAGAAAATAAAGATAAGTAAGGATGACTAAGATAGACTAAGCAATGAGAAGTATCATGGGTGTCGGGAATACCGGAACATGCAATGGATGTCTCTAAGGATCATGAAATTCGGTTTGTATCAATCGATGGGGAACTAATATCTAATCCTCTACCTAGGAAATCAACATCACTCATCTCTCGATGTAGCGCGGAACGTCTAGACGCATGAAGAACAGTAGGGAACTCTACCCCTAATACTAGAAATGACTTGGCGTAAGCCTAAATCTCCTACCAAGGAAATCAACGTCACCCATATCTCTACGCGGTGCGGAACTTCTAGATGCATGACGAACGGTGGGGAATTCAACCTCTAATGTCGGATGGGAACTCGACCTCTATAAACGGAAATGACTTGGCGTAAGCCTAAATCCTCTATCTAGGGAATCAAGGTCGCTCATATTCCTATGTGATAACACGTAATCCGTTGTAGTTTTTATATCATTCTTAGGTTTAGTTTTGAGTAGATTACTTAGATTTCATACATTTATCGAGTTTATTCGAGGACTTCATCTACATTTCGTGTTTTGCATAGGAAACGAAGACATGAGGAGAAACACGAGAGATTATGGCAATTTAACCCCGAAAACGTAGTTGAATGACAAGGTTCAACTTGTGCAAGGCCATGGATTCAAGTGAACATTCAAACACCGAGCGAAAGGAGCGGAAACAACATCTCAAGACATACACGCTCGGGCATTGGAAGTGTTCCCGCTCGGGTAATT
>CM071872.1:7035750-7046467 GCA_036759665.1 Gynandropsis gynandra | reverse complement strand
CCTAAGTTTTAGAACGGCCAAACTAGGAGAGATCAGATCTAAATAAAGGAGATTCGAACCAGACTGAAGGGGGGACGATTCACAGACATTAGAGGACAGATTTGGAGAGATCGAGAAGGACGGAACGAGGGATCCGAAGCATGGAGGACCTATTGAAGACATCGCGGTTGAGAGATCGAGAAGGACGGAACGAGGGATCCGAAGCATGGAGGACCTATTGAAGACATCGCGGTTGTACTTTCCATTTTGCATAAGTGATCAGAAAGATTTATTTACTGGCATAACAAACATCTTTACACTCATATTTTTTACTGTAAAGAGCTCCTCAAAGTTATTAATACAGACAGACATGAATATGTATGTATGTGTGTGTGTGTGAACTGACTGACTAGAGCATTTAGTTCATTGTTACTATCCATAAATTCGCTCTAGCTCTAGCTGTTAGGATGTAGCTTTGTGCATAGATATGGAGTTTCACTTTTTTACCGTTTGTTATCGTGGATGGTGGTAGTGTCTATGCCTATCATACCAGTTAGCTGTGAGAGAGTTGTGACTGGGATTGACCTTATCCGATCAATATTTCTCAATTGTTGACTTATGGAGGCTTTTCTGAATTTTTTAAAATATATTGTCTATGTGCACAGTATGTCACATAGCTTTAGATACATTGCAGTCTCTTTTTTGTCCTAGCAAGGAAAACTGTGCAAGCATCTCTATGATGCAATTTTTTAGCTCTTGCCGCAGTCATACAAAATGCTCTCTTCTTCCCAGCATTTCCCTTGATTATGCAGTGAACAACAACCACTGCGCTTGAACACTGCAGAGGTAGGTGAGGTGATCGCTGCTGTTTGTTCTGAGGCATCGTCCACTACGTCAAATCAAATGACTATATCACCCCAATTAACCAGGAAGACTGGGAAGCCGTCGATGGATGTGGCTGTGAGCGTACTTATCAAGCTTGTTATTGACATGTATGTTCTGCCATATTCTGTTATATTTACTGCATCTAGCATGTTAATTGCTGTCAATATTTTCACGGCTGAGTGATTTATCATTTTAATTAAAATCTGCGTTTTTTACTCACCACTTTCCTCTCTTCTGTTATTTCTTTTGCTGAGCTTACAACACATAATTTTTGCAGGTACGTATTGGATCCTGGAATTGCTGCTCCTCTTACTTTGTCCATGCTTGAGGTGTGGGGTTTTGACACCCAGATAACCTAGGATGATATTTAAACTACTTACTATGTTTTTTATTCCCTCCTGGATCATCATGTTTCAGGAAATGCTCTGCTCTACAAAAGCAGCTTGTAGGATTCGTGCTTTTGATTTGGTTCTAAATCTTGGGGTTCATGCACAATTGTTAGAACCGATGACAAGTGATGATGCAACCACAATTGAAGAAGAATACATCCAAGAATCGTATATCGACAATGAAAATAAACTTATACAAGGGACGATAACAAAAGACTTGCCTGAAGTCTCAAGAACTTCTTCAGCTGTTGAGAAATTTGAGTCTTGGATACTGGACATTTTGTTTGAAATACTTCTTCTTCTGGTTCAGGTCAATTACTATCTTCCTGCTGCAATGTAGAAACATTACCTGTTTGGGATCTTATACTTCTGATGCATCTATCTTAGGTTGACGAAAGGGAAGAATGTGTTTGGTCATCTGCTCTCAGCTGCTTGCTCTATTTTGTCTGTGATAGGGGCAAAATACGGAGAAACAGGCTAAAAGGTCTTGATATAAGGGTATGTTGTCTTTTGGTGAATGAGTCTCATTCTGTGTGATTATATTGTACACCGCTTACAATGTCACACAAACCTGGGTTTGTCTTCTAGAGATTTGTAAGTACAGATTTCAATATCATACATGATGATAAATGAACTCCCATGAGAAAATATAGGAAAATCTGGCATAATTTAGTAAATATTGGTTTTTAGTGAAATAACATCTCTATAAAAATTTATTGTCCCATTTTTTGTAATTATAAATTTTTTTTACCCGTGTAATAGATTTCAGGCTTTAATTTATAGTTTAGTTTTATGGTTTCTTTTGTATTTTAACAATTAAAAAATAGTTTTGAAAGAACCTTAAGAAAATGTTATTTTGAACAAACTTATTAAATTGTAGGTTATTCAACATATTCCCTCTAAATTATATTGGCTGATGTGCATCTGAATGCATTTCAAGTCAGGTTATTAAAGCTCTTCTGGAAACTAGCAGAAGGAATTCTTGGGCAGAAATCGTTCACTCCAAGCTTCTTTGCATCTTGACAAACATGTTTTATCGGGTTCCAGAACCAGATGGCCCTACTACAGCTACGTCAACTACCTCAAGTTTTCTTATAGAGCAAGTCGATCTGATTGATGGCGTAGAGTTCATTTTCCTTGAGGTAATGAACACATAATCTACAAACTTATTGAATTTCTTCCTCAGATTCCACTGAGATAGAGATTTGACTCCTAAATAAATCATAGGGAGTGATGTGAGGGAGTTATTTTTGGATGCAGTACTCATTAGCAACCACTAGAGAGGAAAGAAGAAATCTCTACTCTGTTCTATTTGACTATGTACTGCATCAAATAAATGAGGCTTGCTTAGCTGCTGGTTTTTCTGAGTATGCTGATGATGAGATTCAACCTCTGGCTGTCCGGCTTGCTCTTGCTGATGCACCTGAAGCCTTTTACATATCTGTTAAGCTTGGAGTTGAAGGCATAGGGGAGATCCTGCGACGATCTATCTCCGCAGCACTGTCCGGGTTTAGCAATAGTGAGCGTTTAAATTCGGTAGGCCTACTCATTGTAAATCTTTCTTGAATCTGAAGCAGTTAATGATTAATGCTATTTGGTGCTCACATTATTGGACAGTCACGTTGCCTTCGGTATTGCATTATTTGTTACAACTCGAGTTAAGTCTGATCTTTTTAACTCTTATTTTTGCCCTTGCAGCTTTTGGGGAATATAACAGAGAAGTTTGATACAATTATAGGTTCATTTACTCACTTGGACAAAGAGTTCCTGCATTTCAAACAGATGACAAAATCATACAAGCTAGTGGAAAGCATCCAAGTCTTAAGAAGTGACCTGAGCACTTCCATGATGCTAGCTTGGGCTACCCTGCATTCTCTTCTTCATTCAGAAAGGAACACTTATCGTCAAAATGGATATATATGGTTGGGAGATCTGCTAATTGCTGAAATTAGTGAAGAAAAAGATGCAAGCATATGGCTGAGCATAAAAGATCTACAGCAGAAAATAGCCAATTGTGGTGCTTCCGATTCTTTGGTTGCTTCTGATGTATCTATTGCCATACATCTTCTATGTGGGCTCTTGAAGTCAAAGAATAGTGTCATCAGGTGGGGTTTCCTCTTTATTCTGGAAAGGCTTCTTATCCGCTGCAAGTTCTTATTAGATGAGAATGAGATACAACAATCAGTGAGTGGAGATGCTAGCCAGGGTCACGAAGAGAAACGACTAGAGAAAGCGAATGCAGTTATCGATATCATGAGCAGTGCTTTATCCTTGATGGCTCAGATAAATGAAACAGATCGGATAAATATATTGAAGGTAAATCTGCTTAGCATTCTTGCAAATGTTTGACTCTTCATTTATTTAACGGTCATCCTTGCAAAATATTACTTTTACCTGTTATAGGAGATTGATTTGATCACGTTAAATAACTTCTTCCAAAACAATCTATTGTCGTTTTCATGCTGAACAGTTTTTGTTTCTTCTTTCTGGTGCTGCCAAGCAGATGTGTGACATTCTTTTCTCACAACTGTGCTTGAAAGTTCCAACTTCTGATGAGGACAAAATCCCCGATCCTGCTGATAAAAACAGCAAATTTGATACTTCGCAACGTAAAATCTATAAAGATTGCGGAGAAGAAGTTGATTCCAGACCTCGGTACAACTATGTGCCTATTCCAACTTGTGAGACAGCATCAATGGCAGCAATGCTTCTTCGGGGACAGGCGATCGTTCCTATGCAGTTAGTTGCACGTGTTCCAGCGGCTCTGTTTTATTGGCCTTTGATTCAACTTGCAGGCGCAGCAACTGACGACATCGCACTTGGTGTTGCCGTTGGAAGCAAAGGAAGAGGAAATATTCCTGGAGCAACCTCTGATATAAGAGCCACTCTACTATTGCTTCTGATTGGTAAATGCACAGTTGATCCCGCTGCTTTTCAAGAAGTCGGTGGAGAAGAGTTTTTCAGGTGATTCTAGGATTCTATGATTTCCCAAACGACGTGGTTAACGGTTAAAGGATTTATATAATTTTTATGAGCTTATGTATTATATGCAGGGAACTTCTAGATGATACTGACTCTAGAGTGGCTTATTACTCTTCAGCGTTTCTTCTGAAGGCAAGGAAATTTATCCACATTGGTTCTCTACTCACCAACATGTATCCAGAGACATTAGTTTCTATGTCGTTCGTCTTTGTTTTAAATACGTGCTAAAGTTTAGATTTGTGCAGAGGATGATGACGGAGGAACCAGAGAAATACCAAAACATGCTTCAGAAGCTTGTGTTAATGGCTCAGCAGGTAAAGCTATAGTTTACTGTTCAGAGTTATACAACCCCAGTTTGTGTGAATTTTCAAGTACGATGTGACACAAATATCTCGGGAAAGAAAAATAAAAAAGAACAAGGAACAAAATGAAAAAGTAGAAAAGATATATTACTTCTATGAAAGGCTGCGAACTTTTCTTTGGCTTACTATTGATACATGTCTAGTAATAATGGTTGTTTTCTAAGGCAAATTTTTAGTTTCATTTCTTAATGAATTATTTATATTTGTTTCCATGTGGACTTGTTCTTCTCCTTCTCGCTATCATGTATCTGCAACACCTTGATGTATTATGAAATCCTTCAGGATGTAGATTTGTGTATTCCTTTTGTTTTGAAAATGGTTAGGTTTGACACATTTGGATGTGTTTCAAATGCATGATATATGTTGCATTTGTGACAATAATCACCTAGGTAGAACTTTTATTTCAGCCCCCGAAAGCTAGTTTTTAAGTGGAGGGTCTTCAGAGGGCCTTATAAGCCCCACATCAAATTCTCTTTTACCTGACGTGGAAGCTTGTGAATCCTAACAATTTGTTATATTTTCTTTTGTATGTTTACTTGATACAGTCATATGCCTATGATTATATTGGTGTGTGCCCTATAGCTTATCACAACTGCAATTGAGTTTGATACTGCTTGCAGCTGCTACAGTTTCTATGTAGTATGAAAATTGATTTTCATGAACTTTATATAAAACCGTCAGCACTAACATTCTTTTCTGCTTCTTGTCCTTCAGAGCAATAATGAGAAATTGCTGGAGAATCCTTACCTTCAGATGTGCGGTATACTTCAATTATCCAACGAGCTTTAAACCCGAGGCATTTTAGTTATTTTGTCACGTATTCTCCAGAGGCATTCGTGGGTCTCCAATTTCGACGTTGGCCTATGTAAGTTTCCCGGTTTAAGAAAATCTTTGAGTGTTAACCCATGATTACAGTTTTGTTTCGCCCCCACCGCTTACCCTTTTCCATTGACCATCCTTCCTCTTGCCATGAGAAAAGAAAATTAGTGAAGGGAAAGGGGGATTCATAGACGCTGGACTTTCGTGGAAAATACATTGTATCACTAATGCATTATTAATTCAGCTATGGCTTCGCGTGTAATATAGAATTTGGCGACTTATCTGATATCACATGGATATTTCCCTTATTTTTTCATGCCCGGTTTCAATGCTGACGGATTTTTGGTCTATATTTGAAGGTTCTGAAACGTTCATGCTGATAGCCTAAGAGGGGGGAATCAAAGAGAGTCAACCAAGGAATGAACAAGTATGTGTAGCACACCTTGTTCCTGGAGGTGACAGCTACAAGGTACGATGGTTCGTGATTCTTGAGACTTTACAGATTGAATGCTTTTCTGTCGTTTTATCATGGATGCTTCACATAAGCCGAAACTTTCCTTTTTTGGTGTCATAAAAAAGCAATTACGGAGACAAGCTGCCGCTCCATAACTTTCAAGGTAATAGCAGAGTCTAAACTCTTTTTTTCTACAGAATCTAAGATATTCAGTTTTTTTTTTACCAATTTTAGTGCAGAAAGAAACTGTAAGGTTCTTTCTGTAGGAGGCTGTGTCTAGATCTCTCTTTTGACATGTTTTTTGAACTCAAGTGGTGTTTGTTACCATTAACACAGCCGAGTTACAAGCCTTACAAATCAATGGGTTTTGTCAATCCCTCTTAATTTTCACAATTGTTGTTGTTTTATTAGTTCTTGTTCTTTGTTAATCCAGTTTAATTTACAAGTTTTTAGTCCCAATTTATCATATGGTCAAAAGAATATCCATTTTATAAAAGTAATCTTGTTGTGGGAATGCTAAAGCTATATATATATCTCACCGGATCAGTGTGATTTAATTAGATGCAAGCTAAATCTACATATGATTCGATTATATTGGCTTGAATAGCCAAGTTATAACTATTCTGCAAGGAGTAGGGCATTTAGGTTACACTGAGGAATTTTTGGATTTCTGTTCTGTTTGGTTTATTGGGTTTTAGAAAAACGGTACCCAATGGAATGGAGTGTATTTCGATTTGGATTATTCAGATTTAACTTTGAATTGATTCAAGCTCATTGGAATTTCAAACAAACTCGAATGCAACTCAATTATATCTGGTTTATTCAAGTTAAATTGGGTTATATCATATTATCAATTACTTATAAAGTTAAATTCGGATATTTTTGTATTATACAGTAACAGTGATTCTATGTTGGCGATTCTGCCTTTGACATACGTTTGTTCTCCATTCTTTTGGGAGCTTGTAATTTATCTTTTCTGAATCAGGCATAAAAGCTACAAACTGAAACAAATCATGCTGCCGTCTTGAAGCATAAACAGGTCCACTTAGAGAGTGGGCATTTGTTCAAACCACATTAAATTACATCTACATCCGTAACAATATCGAGTGATTCTTGTTCACTGATGTCTCGCATAGTAATTTTCGTCCTATAGAGAGAGATGTTCTGTAGGTTGCTATACATACAACGGACGTTTAGTGTAACAACTCAACGATAAGACATGTATTAATTACCTTTTATAAGCCTTTTATAATGTGAAAGAATGTCTCATGTATTAATTACCATATTGTGCCATTAGTCACATTCTTTCATATTAAATCTTTATAACTAACTATACTCGAAATAAACCCACATGATGCATGGACAATATTATATAATATTATTAGTTCATTATATTTTATGTATGGTTTAAATATACGATGGATTAACGTGAAACTAAAAAATATATTCAATGACAATAAGTATGAGTAAATTTGGAGAACTTTGTTGGATGATACCTAAAATTGAAAAGAATTTTAGATTAATATTATTTCATGAAAATTTTTCCTCGAAAATTGTTATATTTTAGACTTTATCTATTATTACTTGTTATACTATTTGTTTCATATGTTTAATGTAGGGATTAGGATAGCGGTCGTAATGCGTCTATGTATGTGAGATGCGCAATAGATATATTGGTATACGCATGCTAGATAGTGGACAAGTCTACGCCAGTCAGTTCCTATAGGAGAGCTTGAATTCCCTGAACTCGTGATAGTATCTAAGACCAATGATCTTGTTAGAACTTCATTGCATCGTTGTGCGACTCTCGATACCTATAGTGTTTTGTCGTTGAATCATTCCTATCATTAGTTTAGTTCGGAATGCATTTGCATCCCATCCACTATTTGATTTCACACGTCTTATTCATTAGTCTAATAGCTTTAAAGTTGCATCAATTCCTTGTGTTCGACCCTAGTTACTACACGATCCGTATTCTTGCGGAAGCGTTAGATCTAGGTAATTTATTAAACGCACATCAATTTTTTGGCGCCGTTGCCGGGGAATTGATTACGGCTTTAGAGTTAGGAAACTTTTTGATTAAGACATAGTCCTTTCTGGAGTCTTCATTTGTTTTTCGTTTTTGTTTTCTTTCTTATTGAGTAAAAAAAATAAAAAATAAAAAATTTTTACCTCTCGGAGCTTAATCGAATTTTGTGTTGTTTCTTTTGCGAGGTAACATGTGTGACGTGAACTCTATATATGCCGAAATAGCTAGAGTAAAAAATCGGATTGACGAACTTCATCATATGCTGTCTACCTTACCGTCCACATTACTCGGAGCACTCATGGAAACAAGAAGTATGGGGGTATGAAGAAGAGATCTACGAGAATTACAATCAGCCTTTCGGGAATACATACAATCATGGATGGAGCGATCACGCAAATTTCCCGTATAGGAACACCGATAGTATGCTCAATGCACAACATCAATTGGGGAACTTTCAGCAATGGACGGAACCCCAAACCCAGAATTACCATCCATGTGAACATCCCCTTCCACAACAAGAGGCTAACTCCGATATTATGTCTACGTTTGCTCAAATCTTACAATTACAAAAAGATCAAACCAACGAGATTAGAGAGATGCGAGCGAGTTATAGAGACATGAATAACGGGGTTATAGAGACGACAATGCAAACCTATGATGATTTCTTGGAACAAATCGCTGCAAGTTCCTCTGAACCACAAGAGATTCTATCGGGAAGTTTGGAAACAGATCCTCGTGAGCATGTCAACGAAATTTGCCCAAGGGATTGTAAGATGGTGGATCAGCCTACTGCAATATTTGAAAGGGGTGAAGCATCTATCACAGTAGCGGGATTGGATGTCGATGAGCTTAAGGAGAAGCTTGAGGAAAAAGAGGAGCCAAAGTATGTAAAACCAGAACCGAGACCACCTCCTTCGCCATTCCCGCAGCGTCAACGCACGAAAAAAGTAGATCATTCAAATCCCCCAATAAGTGAAAAAGGAGATGAATCTAACATGGGAGCGGATAAGGCTATGGAAATTGATAAGCATATGACGAAACCCGAGATGGAAGTAGAGTTCAGCTTGGTGGACACACTTGAGCAACCATGCGTTATCGATCTTGTGTTCCCCGACGGCATCTTTGAGAATTTAGCCGAGGAAGTTTGTGACGAATTTAAGAATACGGATTCCCTAGATATGAATCTCATAGCAGCTGCGTGCTACACCCTATCGAGCACACATTGCACGCGAGACACTACGCACGCGACGACGTCAAGGACGTCCACCTAATGGGTAGCATTTGGTCAGGCTCGCGACCTTAAACAAGCGCTTATCGGGAAACCCGACTGTTCCATTTCTCATTTCATTTTTCTTTCGGACTATTTCTTTTTCTTTTCATATTGATGTACTTGGTGGGATCGTATTCCTGTTTTTGGATTGTGTGATTCTTTTTCACAGATTTTCAACGTCCATATCATCCGTGAGGAGGAGAGACAAACTCGGGATTGCAAGTTACACAAGGTGCACACATTCCAACTCTTATTTTCCCGTCGTTTTGTTTGCGATATCCTCTTAGGTTTTGAACACCGGGACGGTGTTTCATTCAAGTCTGGGGGGAGTACTCGTCGAGTATTATGCATATGATTAGGATTAGATGATTAGGATTAGATGTTGATTTTTGTTTTTTAGGAATAAACGGATGGATACCTAGCATGGATTTTCAAGCTTTAGTCATTATTGTGCTACTTTGTCGAATCGTGAATATTGGTCTAGGTTTGCTTAGATTAGAAACCTTCTTGATACCGATTAGTCGAGTAGCTTTGTTTGAAACCCATATCTAGTTGAATTCACACCTTAGATCTCGATACCAAGTAGACATATCTCCGTATATACCGTCTAGCTTAGCTTTGTTGATATGTTTAGCGTTCAAGAATTAGATCCCACACGCTTATACTCTGCTGTCATCTAGGACAAGTTTTTCACTATTCCGAGTTAAGATTGATATGAGTACATCGATATTCGATGGTTCGGGTCTAAGTGGTGGGTAGGGGCGCTATTCTACATCCTAAGGGTTAGAGTGTTGCGTAATTAAGAAAAGAAAAACAGAAAAAAAAAGAGAAAAGAATAAAAATTTCAATAACGCACCTCTTCACTCCTATAAGGCCGCGCAACCTTATGAGTGTGCCATAGGTAGCCCGGGTCTAAGTAGAGAGCCAACCCTCTTCGACATCGACGTCCTAGGAACAAAGCGTGGATCTAAGTACCGAAAAGAAAAAAAATGTATAAGAACGAGAAGAGAAGATTCAAATGATATCAAGTAATCCGTTGTAGTTTTTATATCATTCTTAGGTTTAGTTTTGAGTAGATTACTTAGATTTCATTCATTTATCGAGGTTATTCGAAGACTTCTTCTACATTTTGTGTTTTGCATAGGAAACGAAGACATGAGGAGAAACACGAGAGATTATGGCAATTTAACCCCGAAAACGTAGTTGAATGACAAGGTTCAACTTGTTCAAGGCCATGGATTCAAATGAACATTCAAACACCGAGCGAAGGGAGCGGAAACAACATCTCAAGACATGCACGCTCGGGCATTGGAAGTGTGCCCGCTCGGGTAATTGTTGCAAAATACCCCCGTAGCTTTGCACGACTCGGGTTGAAGAGCCACACACTCGGGAGTAGGTGCCCGCTCGGGCTAAAATGAGTGCACACGGTCGGGCACAAGGCCTGCACGAGTGGGTAGAAGCTGTGCTCGCTCGGGTCCTTGTTTTTCTCAACTAACTCCTAAGTTTTAGAACGGCCAAACTAGGAGAGATCAGATCTAAATAAAGGAG
>CM071872.1:7021909-7035310 GCA_036759665.1 Gynandropsis gynandra | reverse complement strand
TTAATGCTTCAATACTTGTATGCCACTTGGTTGATGATGTTAGAAGTCTAATAAATCTATGCCAGGGCATTAGACTTTGGAACTTAGCCATGATTTAGGGTTTAATCGATTTAGAATCTACGCCAGGTCAATCGATTGAATCTAGGGATTTGGATAGCGGTCGTAATGCGTCTATGTATGTGAGATGCGCAATAGATATATTGGTATATGCATGCTAGATAGTGGACAAGTCTACGCCAGTCAGTTCCTATAGGAGAGCTTGAATTCCCTGAACTCGTGATAGTATCTAAGACCAATGATCTTGTTTGAACTTCATTGCATCGTTGTGCGACTCTCGATACCTACGGTGTTTTGTCGTTGAATCATTCCTATCATTAGTTTAGTTTGCAATTGAATTTCATCCACTTATTTGATTTCACACGTCTTATTCATTAGTCTAATAGCTTTAACGTTGCATCAATTCCTTGTGTTCGACCCTAGTTGCTACACGATCCGTATTCTTGCGGAAGCGTTAGTCTAGGTAATTTATTACTTGAGTTAACGCACATCAATATCTAGCACGGAATTTCTAGATGCATTAAGAACAATGGGAATTCTACCTCGATTATTACCATTCCTAAATCGATTAATCGACCGGTCTTATTAATCTAATTATTCGAAGGTTCATTCACGAGACTCAAATCTAACTCTCTCAAGTCTAGATGAATCTCTAATCTCAATCAAACTTGCTTAACATCAGTAGAATAGATCTAGTCTTATCCAAACTTGAAATCAACAACGTATGAAGGCATTAAGCGCAAATCTATAACCTATCGAACTATTCAATTGAACAAAACCGAAACTCAAGCATTAATAACATAAAACATCCATTACAATGGTATTCCTAACCCATGAAAACATATCTACTCAGAAATCATAGAGAAACAAACAAAAACGAAGTAGATGTTCGACTCCCCTATCATCCCGAGCGTTGTGGTTCGGATGAATCCTTCGGATGTCCAAAGTCTTCAATCCGTTTTCTCTCCTCTTTCTTGTGTGTCTCTAGGTGTCCTCTCTTGTCTCCTCACGTCACCCTTTTGTCCAGTACGAATCCTAGCTTTAAAAGGTCTCTTTTCTCCTGAATTGGCCGTTCTAAAATCAAGGAGGTTGTTGAGAAATTGGCCGTTCTAAAATCAAGGAGTTTGTTGAGAAAAAGGTGGACCCGACAAGTCTGGTTCGAATCCTAACTCTAAAAGGTCTCTTTTCTCCTGAATTGGACGTTCTAAAATTAAGGAATTTGTTGAGAAAAATGGGGACCCGAGCGGGCACACATGAGGTATCTTGTCATTTCGACACGTTTTCGGGTTGGAATTGCCATAATCATTCGTGTTTTCCTTCATGTCTTCATTTCCTACACAAAACACGAAATGTAGATAAAATCCTCGAATATGCTCAATAACTCGGTAAAGTCCATGAAATCTAGTCAAAACAAAATCTAAAAAACATGTAAATACTACGACGGATAACGTGTTATCAACGGGCTTTGAAATACAATATCTTTGCCTATGAAGCTCCGAATTACATTATTTTTTTCACATTTTATTCCTCTTTTCGAGATAAACCATGCCGCGTGTTGCTGAAGGCAGCCCGACCCCGTTTTCTAGCTCAAAATGCTTTATTTAGGTCGATACGATGGAGTTTTAGAGCCGGAAGATGCCCTTTTCGAGTTTGTTAGTATACGAATGTCATTTCTTGTCAATACGCCGCTTGCGTTGCGTTTGTCTCTCGGATATTCCTTTTGCTTCTTATTTCCTATTTGCGTTTGTCTCTTGTGTTGCACCCCTTTTCCGCTTTTGTTTTTGTTTTCACGTGATTAGACGACGAGCTTTGAAATACAATAAGTTTACGTACGAAGCTCCAAATTACATGATTTTTTTTTCACATTTTATTCCTGTTTTTGAGAAAACCATGCCGCGTGTTGCTGATGGCAGCCCGACCCCGATTTCGAGCTCAAAATGCTTTATTTAGGTCAATACGATGGATTTTTAGAGCCGGAAGATGCCCTTTTCGAGTTTGTTAGGATATGAATGTCATTTTTTGTCAATACGCCGCTTGCGTTGTGTTTGTCTCTTGGATATTACTTTTGCTTCCTATTTCCTATTTGTGTTTGTCTCTCACGTTGCGCCCCTTTTCCGCTTTTTGTTTTTGTTTTCACGTGATTAGACGACGGGCTTTGAAATACAATCAGTTTACGTACGAAGCTCCAAATTACATGAATGTTTTCACATTTTATTCCTCTTTTTGAGAAAACCATGCCGCGTGTTGCTGAAGGCAGCCCGACCCCGGTTTCGAGCTCAAAATGCTTTATATAGTTCAATACGATCGATTTTTAGTGCCAGAAGATGCCCTTTTCGAGTTTGTTAGGATACGAATGTCATTTTTTTTGTCAATACGCCGCTTACGTTGCATTTGTCTCTCATATATTCCTTTTGCTTCCTATTTCCTATTTGCGATTGTGTCTCGTGTTGCACCACTTTTTTTTTTGTTTTCACGTCATTAGACGACTAAAATTATGAATTGTACAATGGGTTTTGAAATACCATACCTTTGCGTACGAAGCTCTGAATTACATGATTTTTTTTCACATTTTATTCCAATTTTTGAGATAAACGATGCTGCGTGTTGCTGAAGGCAGCCTGTCCCTTTTTTCGAGCTAAAAAATGCTTTATTTAGGTCATACGTTTGATTTTTAGAGCCGGAAGATGCCCTTTTCGAGTTTGTTAGGATACGAATGTCATTTAATGTCAATACGCCACTTTCGTTGCATTTGTCTCTCGGATATTCCTTTTGCTTCCTATTTCCTATTTAGTTTGTCTCTCGTGTTGCACCCCTTTTCCGATTTTTGTTTTTGTTTTCACGTGATTAGACGATTAAAACAATGAATTGTACGACGGGATTTGAAATACCATAACTTTGCATACAAAGCTTCGAATTACATGATTTTTTTCACATTTTATTCCTCTTTTCGAGATAAACCATGCTGCAGGTTGTTGATGGCAGCCCGACCCCGTTTTTGAGCTCAATATGCTTTAAGTAGGTCGATACATTTGAATTTTAGAGCCGGGAGATGCCCTTTTCGAATTTGTTAGGATACAATGTCATTTCTTGTCAATACGCTGCTTGTGTTGCGTTTGTCTCTTGGATATTGATTTTGCTTCCTATTTCCTCTTTGCGTTTCTCTCTCATGTTGCACCCCTTTTCCGCTTTTTATTTTTGTTTTCACGTGATTAGATGACTAAAACAATGAATTGTACGACGGGCTTTGAAATACCATAACTTTGCGTACGAAGCTCCGAATTGCATGATTTTTTCACATTTTATTCCACTTTTAGAGAAAAACCATGCTGCGGGTTGCTGAATGCAGCCCGTCCCTGTTTTCAAGGTCAAAATGCTTTATTTGGGTCAATACGTTAGAGTTTTAGAGCCGGAAGATGCCCTTTTCGAGTTTGTTAGGATACGAATGTCATTTCTTGTCAATACGCCGCTTGCGTTGCGTTTGTCTCTTGGAGATTCCTTTTGCTTCCTATTTCCTATTTTCGTTTGTCTCTCGTGTTGCACCTATTTCTGCTTTTTGTTTTTGTTTTCACATGATTAGACGACTAAAACAATGAATTTTTCGATGGGCTTTGAAATACCATAACTTTTACGTACGAAACTCCAAATTACATGATTTTTTCTACATTTTATTCCTCTTTTCGAGATAAACCATGCTGCGTGTTGCTGAAGGCAGCCCGACCCCGGTTTCGAGCTCAAAATGCTTTATTTAGGTTGATATGATGGATTTTTAGAGCCGGAAGATGCCCTTTTCGAGTGAGTTAGGATACGAATGTCATTTCTTGTCAATACACCGCTTGCGTTGCGTTTATCTCTCGGATATTCCTTTTACTTCCTATTTCCTGTTTTCGAGCTCAAAATGTTTTATTTAGATTGATACGTTGGATTTTTAGAGCCGTAAGATGCCTTTTTCGAGTTTGTTAGGATACGAATGTCATTTCTTGTCAATACGCCGCTTGTGTTGCGTTTGTCTCTCGGATATTCCTTTTGCTTCCTATTTCCTATTTGCGTTTCTATCTTGTGTTGCACCCTTTTCCGCTTTTTTGTTTTTGTTTTCACGTGATTAGACGACTAAAACAATGAATTGTACGACGGGCTTTGAAATACCATAACTTTGCGTACGAAGCTCCAAATTACATGATTTTTTTCACATTTTATTCCTTTTTTTTAGATAAATGATGATGTGGGTTGCTGAAGGCAGCCCGTCCCTGTTTTCAAGCTCAAAATGCTTGATTTAGGTCGATATGTTGGAGTTTTAGAGCCGGAAGATGACCTTTTCGAGTTTGTTAGGATACGAATGTCATTCTTGTCAATACGCCGCTTGCGCTGCGTTTGTCTCTTGGATATTCCTTTTGCTTCGTATTTCCTATTTTCGTTTTTTTTTTGTTGGAAGTAAATTTTATTGCATGTGTCCCATATAGGGATGAAAGGAACGATTACAATACAGCCGGTGTCGTGATCATAAACGGGATAATACGCAGATCACCCGTACTATGCTACGACTCCATAACCATATAAAGCCACATCGCAGCTATGAGAGCAGGGTACATGACACCCCGGGCCTCATTAAAACCTCAATGCGGTAAACCCATAGGGAAAAAACCCGTCAAAGAGGAAAAAGAGCACCCCTGCGACGGAAACTAGCCAACACAAGTAACCAAAAGACAAAACAACACAGGATAAACAAAACATAATAGAGTCAGCCTGATCCATCTTCATACAGTACTACCACTCGTCTAACTGTGAAGTCTCAAGGTCTCCACTACAGCTGTCGGGAACTTGTCATGTAGCACCAAAGATAAGTGGTCCAGAATCAGTCGGACTACTACCTCTATTGGAACTCTCTTGTTGTCGAATATGCTCCCATTCCTGGCACGCCATAGGTGGTAGACCGAGGCTGCAAGTGCATATCGTCGTGCTCGCGCTAGACAATCATCCCGAACGGAGTTCCTTCGCAGCCAGGTAAGTGCATCTTGGATTGTCATGTTGGACCGTGGGAGGTGCACCCGGTCACACACTTGGCACCATATTTGTTGAGCGTAGACACACTCGAAGAACAGGTGCCTGTGACTCTCCGCATGCTTGTTGCATAACCTGTGCTCCATTCCCAGGGGCCTATCCGTGCCAAGTACCTATGGTGGACCCACCTTACCCATAGGCTGTCTCTTTGCGTTGTGATGTGCCACCAGTGCTTAATCATGAAGCTTCGATTCCATGAGCTAAGGTCCAGAAGTCCTAATCCTCCTTCTCTCTTTGGTAGGCACACCTCAGTCCATCGTACTCGGGGATGTTTCCACAAAAACCCTCTACAAATAGAGGTGAGGCTATGGATAACACCCCGAGGTACTGCAACCATGGAGAGCCAGAATCCGGCGCTTCCTTGTAGCACTGACCCAATAAGCTCCCTGCGACCAGCAAAAGTAATCAGATTCTTTGCCCAAATGGTAAGATGAGAACTTATCTTATCTAGTAGTGGCTTGAAATGTATCCCTCTCAGTCCTGTGGGACCGATTGGAATGCCTAGATAGCGGAAAGGAAAGACGCCCTCCCTGAACCCTGTGGCTCCCAGAAGTGCCACTCGTTCCTGATCCTATTTTCGTTTGTCTCTCGTGTTGCACCCCTTTTCCGCTTTTTTTTTTATTTTCATTTGATTAGATGACTAAAAAATTGCATTGTACGATGGGAATTGAAATACCATAACTTTGCGTACGAAGCTCCAAATTACATGATTTTTTCACATTTGATTCCTCTTTTCGAGATAAACCATGCTGCGGGTTGCTGAGGGCAGCCCGACCCCGTTTTCGAGCTCAAAATGCCTTATTTAGGTCGATACGTTTGATTTTTATAGCCGTAAGATGCCCTTTTCGAGTTTGTTAGGATACGAATGTCAATTCTTGTCCATAAGCGGCTTGCGTTGCGTTTGTCTCTTGGATATTCCTTTTGATTCCTGTTTTCTATTTGCGTTTGCCTCTCGTGTTGCACCCCTTTTCCGCTTTTTGAATTTGTTTTCACGTGATTAGACGACTAAAACAATGAATTGTATGACGGGCTTTAAATACCATAAATTTGCGTCGGAAGCTCCAAATTACATGATTTTTTCACATTTTATTCCGACCAAATTTTCGAGCTCAAAATGCTTTATTTAGGTCGATAAGTTTGATTTTTAGAGCCGAAAGATGCCCTTTTCGAGTTTGTTAGGATACGCATGTCATTTCTTGTCAATACGCCGCTTGTGTTGCGTTTGTCTCTTGGATATTCCTTTTGCTTCCTATTTCCTATTTGCGTTTGTCTCCCGTGTTGCACCCCTTTTCCGCTTTTTGTTTTTGTTTTCACGTGATTAGACTACTAAAACAATGAATTTTACGATGGGCTTTGAAATACCATAACTTTGCCTATGAAGCTCCGAATTACATAATTTTTTTCACATTTTGTTCCTCTTTTCGAGATAAACCATGCCGCGTGTTGCTGAAGGCAGCCCGACCCTGTTTTCGAGCTCAAAATGCTTTATTTAGGTCGATACGATGGATTTTTAGAGCCGGAAGATGCCCTTTTTGAGTTTGTTAGGATACGAATGTCATTTCTTGTCAATACGCCGCTTGCGTTGCGTTTGTCTCTCGGATATTCCTTTTGCTTCCTATTTCTTATTTGCGTTTGTCTCTCGTGTTGCACCCCTTTTCTGCTTTTATTTTTGTTTTCACGTGATTAGACGACTAAAATTATGATCTGTTCGACGGGCTTTGAAATACCATAACTTTGCGCATGAAGCTCCGAATTACATGATTTTTTTCACATTTTATTCCTCTTTTCGAGATAAACAATGCTGCGGGTTGCTGAAGGCAGCCCGTCCCTGTTTTGGAGCTTAAAATGCTTTATTTACGTCGATACGTTGGATTTTTAGAGCCGGAAGATGCCCTTTTCGAGTTTGTTAGGATACGAATATCGTTTCTTGTCAATACGCCGCTTGCGTTGCCTTTGTCTCTTGGATATTCCTTTTGCTTCCTAATTCCTATTTGCGTTTGTCTCTCGTGTTGCTTCCCTTTTCCGCTTTTTGTTTTTGTTTATACGTGATTAGACGACTACAACAATGAATTGTACGACAGGCTTTGAAATACCATAACTTTGCATACGAAGCTCCGAATTACATGATTTTTTAACATTTTATTCCTCTTTTCAAGATAAACCATAGCACGGGTTGCATAAGGAAGCCCGACCCTGTTTTCGATCTCAAAATGCTTTATTTAGGTCGATACATTTGATTTTTAGAGCCGGAAGATGCCCTTTTCGACTTTGTTAGGTTACGAATGTCAATTCTTGTCAATACGCCGTTTGTGTTGCGTTTGTCTCTTGGATATTCCTTTTGACTCCTATTTCTTATTTGCATTTTCCTCTCGTGTTGCACCCCTTTTCCGCTTTTTGTTTTTGTTTTCACGTGATTAGTCCACTAAAACAATGAATTGTACGACGGGCTTTGAAATACCATAACTTTGCGTACGAAGCTCCGAATTACATGATTGTTTTTACATTTTATTCCTCTCTTCGAGATAAACCATGCCGCGTGTCTCTGAAGGAAGCCCGACCCCATTTCGAGCTCAAAATACTTTATTTAGGTTGATACGATGGATTTTTAGAGCCGGAAGATGCCCTTTTCGAGTTTGTTGGGATATGAATGTCATTTCTTGTCAATACGCCGCTTGCATTGCGTTTGGCTCTCGGATATTCCTTTTGCTTCCTATTTCCTATTTGCGTTTGTCTCTCATGTTGCACCCCTTTTCCGCTTTTTGTTTTTGTTTTCACGTGATTAGACGACTAAAACAATAACTTGTACGACGGGCTTTGAAATACCATAATTTTGCGTACGAAGCTCCGAATTACATGATTTTTTCACATCTATTCCTCTTTTCGAGATAAACCATAGCACGGGTTGCTGAAGGCAGCCCGACCCCACTTTCTAGCTCAAAATGCTTTATTTAGGTTGATACGTTTGATCTTTAGAGCCGGAAGATGCCCTTTTCGAGTTTGTTAGGATACGAAAGTCATTTCTTGTCAATACGCCGCTTGCGTTGCGTTTGTCTCTTGGATATTCCTTTTCATTCCTATTTCCTATTTGCATTTGCCTCTCGTGTTGCACCCCTTTTCCGCTTTTTGTTTTTGTTTTCACGTGATTAGTCGACTAAAACAATGAATTGTATGACGGGCTTTGAAATACCATAACTTTGCGTACGAAGCTCCGAATTACATGATTGTTTTCACATTTAATTCCTCTTTTCGAGATAAACCATGTCGCGTGTCTCTGAAGGCTGCCTGACCCCGTTTTCGAGCTCAAAATGCTTTGTTTAGGTGGATATGATGGATTTTTAGAGCCGGAAGATGCCCTTTTCGAGTTTGTTGGGATATGAATGTCATTTCTTGTCAATACGCCGCTTGCATTGCGTTTGCCTCTCGGATATTCCTTTTGTTTCCTATTTCCTATTTGCGTTTGTCTACCGTATTGCACCCCTTTTCCGCTTTTTGTTTTTGTTTTCCCGTGATTAAACGACTAAAACAATGAATTGTACGACGGGATTCGAAATACCATAACATTGCGTACGAAGCTCCGAATTACATGATTTTTTCACATTTATTCCTCATTTCGAGATAAACAATGTTGCGGGTTGCTGAAGGCAGCCCGACCCCGTTTTTGAGATCAAAATGCTTTATTTAGGCGGATACGTTGGATTTTTAGAGCCGAAGGATGCCCTTTTCGAGTTTGTTGGGATACAAATATCATTTCTTGTCAATAGGCCTCTTGCGTTGCGTTTGCTTCTCGGATATTCCTTTTGCTTCCTAGTTCCTATTTGCGTTTGTCTCTCGTGTTTCACCCCTTTTTCCGTTTTTTGTATTTGTTTTCTCGTGATTAGACGACTCAAACAATGATTTGTAGGACGGACTTTGAGATACCATAACTTTGCGTACGAAGCTCCGAATTACATGATTGTTTTCACATTTTATTCCTCTTTTTGAGATAAACCACGCCGTGGGTCTCTAAAGGCAGCCCAACCCCGTTTTCAAGCTGAAATTGCTTTATTTAGGTCAATACGATGGATTTTAAGAGCCGGAAGATGCCCTTTTCGAGTTTGTTGGGATACGAATGTCATTTCTTGTCAATACCCCGCTTGCATTGCGTTTGTCTCTCGGATATTCCTTTTGCTTCCTATTTCCTATTTGCGTTTGTCTCTTGTGTTGCACCCCTTTTCCGCTTTTTGTTTTTGTTTTCACGTTATTAGATGACTAAAACAATGAATTGTACGATGGGCTTTGAAATACCGTAACTTTGCGTACGAAGGTCCGAATTACATGATTTTTTTACATTTTATTCTTCTTTTCGAGATAAACGATTCTGCTGGTTGCTGAAGGCAGCCCGACCCTTTTTCGAGCTCAAAATGCTTTATTTAGGTCGATACGTTGGATTTTTAGAGTCGGAAGATGCCCTTTTACAGTTTGTTAGGATACGAATGTCATTTCTTATCAATACGCCGCTTGCGTTGCGTTTGTCTCTCGGATATTCCTTTTGCTTCCTATTACCTATTTGCATTTGTCTCTTGTGTTGCACCCCTTTTCCACTTTTTTTTTTGTTTTAACGTGATTAGACGACTAAAACAATGAATTGTACGACGGGCTCTGAAATACCATAACTTTGCGTACGAAGCTCCGAATTACATGATTTTTTCACATTTTATTTCTCTTTTCGAGATAAACGATGCTGCGGGTTGCTGAAGACAGGCCGACCCACTTTCGAGCTCATAATGCTTTGTTTAGGTTGTTACGATGGATTTTTAGAGCTGAAAGATTCCCTTTTCGAGTTTGTTAGGATACGAATGTCATTTCTTTTCAATACGCCATTTTCCTTGCGTTTTTCTCTCAGATATTCCTTTTGCTTCCTATTTCCTATTTGCGTTTTGTCTCTCGTGTTGTACCCCTTTTCCGCTTTTTGTTTTTGTTTTCACGTGATTAGACGACTAAAATAGTGAATTGTACGATGGGCTTTGAAATACCATAACATTGCGTACGAAGCTCTGAATTACATGATTTTTTTTACATTTTATTCCTCTTTTCGAGATAAACGATGCTGCAGGTTGCTGAAGGCAGCCCGAACCCGTTTTCGAGCTCAAAACGTTTTATTTAGGCCGATACGATGGATTTTAGAGCCGGAAGATGCCATTTTCGAGTTTGTTGGGACACGAATGTCAGTTCTTGTCAATACGCCGCTTGCGTTGCGTTTGTCTCTCGAATAATCCTTTTGCTTCCTATTTCCTATTTGCGTTTTTCTCTCGTGTTGCACCCCCTTTCCGCTTTTTGTTTTTTTTTCACGTGATTAGACGACTAAAACACTGAATTGTACGATGGGCTTTGAAATACTATAACTTTACCTACCAAGCTCCGAATTACATGATTTTTTCACATTTTATTCCTCATTTCAAGATAAACGATGCTGCGGATTGCTGAAGGCCGCCTGACCCCATTTTCGAGCTCTAAATGCTTTATTTAGGTCGATACGTTGGATTTTTAGATCCGGGAGATGCCCTTTTCGAGTTTGTTGGGATACGAATGTGAGTTCTTGTCAATATGCCGCTTGCATTCCGTTTGTCTCTCGGATATTCCTTTCGCTTCATATTTCCTATTTGCATATGTCTCTCGTGTTGCACCCTGATGCGTATCAGAGTTAAATATAACCTAATCTACCCGCAAGTGCACGGCACGGTGTAGTATTTTAGGTGTCGATCCCACAGAGACTACGCAACGCTACCTAAACCCGAACTATGAATCAAACTTGCTAACGAAAGAATGTGGATAAGGAATGAAATACTGAAATTAACTAAACTACTTGGGTTCTAACGATGAGATAAACGTCCTAGGAAACCGGTTTCACCACAAGACTACCGAAACCGACGACGAACCTATCTATCATGCAATCCCAGTTAAAGCTATCTAAGGCAGACGATCCTAACATGATATCTACCCTCTCTCAAGGCATAGACACGTGATCTAGACAAGCTGCCCCCTACTTTCGTGGCTGACACCATGAACTAAACCCATAAACTCTGTGATTCGCCCGTTCACCCTCAACCGTTGCTACCCTACTTTCGTGGCCTAACCTCGGTTGTTCTAAACCTGACTTTCTAGGACTAGAATTCTCCTTTCGGTCCTTCTCCTAACCCCTAACACATGCATCTACGTGGCCAGCGCAAACACAAGTAAATTGAAGTACTCAGATAAAGAATAGATAAACTAAAACGGGAAGATGCATTCAAAATAGATCAAAAGCGGTCTCGGGATAGCCAAGGGCTAATCCCTTCTCCTAGAACAAACAAACTACTCGCTCATGCGCCTGTAAAGAAACATAAACATAGTAGAAAGTCTAAGGAACATAAAAACCAAACAAAACCGAAGTGGTGGTGCTTGATCTCCAATGCTCCTCGCTTATCTCCTCGCAAGAATCTGCTCTAACTTCGCTGAATTGTTCTCCTCTGTAAGCTTGCTGTAATGACGTCTTTTTGCCTCCTTTTAAGCCTCCTAAGTCGGTCCAATTGTTGCCCTAATTGCCCCACGAGTTCCCTTATGTTTTAAGTTAAGTTTACTTAAGTTTTGAGCAGTTTCGGGCCGCTACCCGCTCGGGTAGTGAGTGTACCCGCTCGGGTGCGGCTAGGGCAGTTCGTGCGCGTCCTGTGGTGCTGGAATGGTGCCCGATCGGGCATGGCATGTGTGCCCGCTCGGGCACAAGGCAAAATGGTCCTAAATGCTTGCCCGAGTCGTGCTAAATGGTCCACACAATTGGCCGTAGGTTTTGCCCGATCGTGCAAGGGTTGTGCCCGACCGGGTGAGGCTTTTCCATGCTCAATCTCGTCCCGTTTGTCCCGTGATGATCCCCAAAGTTGCTCCTTAGCTCCGTGCATGTTCCTTTAGCTCCAAAATAGTCCAAATACGCGTAAAAACCTGTAAGAACATGAAAAGCACGAAAGCAAGTAAAACGGATACAGAATCATACGTAAAACATCACATATGTATCAAAAACGTCTCCTAAATCGTGCAAGAAATACGTATGAAAACGAGATGATCAAAATCCCCCAGACTTGAATGTTTGCTTGTCCCTAAGCAAACGTAAACGTGGAATACATGGGGTGTGAAAAATACGAGAATTCCCCTTCTCCTAGAAATACCGCTAAAGCGAACCTAACCGATCAACTAGCAAATCGAGAGCAAATTCGGCCTAATCGAGTTTTCAGCCTTAATCCTAGGTCCACCACGGTTACCCATAAGAAAGTAAATCAAAGGAGACTAGACACACTACCGTAACTCCCTCCACCAGAAAAGACTTCAGACTATGCTAAACCTAGGTCAACCGAGGATACTTGTTTCTTTCTTTCCGAGCTTCTTCTTTTCTTCTTTTTTTTTTCTTTTTATGACTTTTTCTTTTCTTCTTTTGTTTCCTTTTTATTTTTCTTTTCCATTTTTTTTTCTTTTCTTTTCTTCTTTTTCTTTGCATACACACTAGGCTTCTAGGACGTCGGATTTGAAGGGATCCAGCCTCTACTTAGACCCAGACTACCGATGACGGTATACTCATGCATCTCGTGTGAGAGTGCAGCGGAGTAGGCGGCTTTTTGTGCCATGCCCTTAGGACGTAGAAAGATGATCGCCAACCCACCACTTAGACCCGAGCCACCGAAGGAGTAACAAGGTCGATGCACTCATATCGATTTTTGATCATGCTTATTAGGCACTATTTCTATCGACAGCGGAGTGTTAGTGTGTGCTTTTCAATCTGCAAAACAAGCTCGATTTTATATGATCCAATAATCCTCAATAGAACAGAAGTAAAGTGTCATCTACACGAAGTATAACCATCTGGGTAGAAAGAATAAACGATAAACTAGCCTAGCAACCTCGTCTAAACATCCCCACAAGTAACACTAGGATTCCCAAGAACTACGACCTATTGTTTTTCAGCCGACTAATAAGCTCTAACGCATAGGAAAACCTAGCTCAATAAAGCAAAGTCTAACGGAAAAGGTCAACCTCTTAAGCATTCCCAAGTTCGGGGTTCATCTCAAAACGTGGCACCGGACAAGTGCCTTGGGACGACTCTGACTCAATGAAAACAAAAACGAACTAAAAATCGCAAAAATAACCTAAAAACTAAAAATCAAAGGAAAATGAAACGAAATCACCTGACAAACGTGAGCTGCTCCCCCAGACTTGAATTGAACGGCGTCCTCGACGTGAAGCTCCGATGGAAGATGAAGGAAGTGAAGCACGTTTGTGGTATTGTTT
>CM071872.1:6935038-6980564 GCA_036759665.1 Gynandropsis gynandra | reverse complement strand
CTCTGCACACTTTTCCTATCACGCTTCTTTCCTCCGAGCAAGACAATTCAGATGAGGGGGGAAATCGCAACATTCAGATGCAGAGATGGAGAGACTATGTTTGAGGCGTGGGGTAGATTCAAGGATCTTCTACAGTCATGTCCACACCATGGACTTGAGCAGTGGTACGTTATCCAAACTTTTTATAACGGAATTTCAGATGAGCACCGCATGCGGTTGGATAACGCTGCCAGAGGATCATTCATGGATCTGAGCGTCGAGGAGGGATTCGAGCTGATTGATAACCTCGCCATGAACCACACTATGTGGTCCACACCAAGAGGTATGCCGAACAGAACTAGAGGTCTAAATGACCCGACTCAGAGTAGAGCCATGGGCAATGCAAACGCCATGTACTGTGTGAAGTTCGTAGATATAGATCACGTGGCTTATCAATGCACAGTACATGAGGATTACGAACAGATGAATTATGCCCAGCAGCAAGGTAACACTCAATTCGGGAACACCTATAACCCGAATTGGAGGAATCACCCGAATTTGTCATACTGAACAACTCAACCGGTAAGGTATTCGGAGTTTCCACAAAGACAGAATAATTTTCAGCAAAACAACCACCAATTCCAGCAAGCACAGCTAGCTCCGCAAGCCCCTCAACCTCCTCAAGCCGTTTCATCAAACCTAGAGGGGGTATTGCTCGAATTTATGAAGAAGCAGGAGCAACAACTGGCTAAGCAGGAGCAGCAACAACAGGAGCTTAGATCTCAGATGGAGTCTCTGAGCACTCATGTGAAGATGTTGGAAAACTCCATAGCACAACAGGCCGCCTCATCCTCTCGGAATCCCGGACAGCTTCCCGGTAAGCCCGATCTTAACCCGAAAGAATATGTGAATGCCATTTCGGTGTGCAGCGATGATGAGGCTGAGAATTCGCCCTCAAATGAGCGAGGAGATACTGCTGGTACGCCCATGGATAGAGGAAGAGGTAAGGTTGCGATTATGGAAGAAGTCGAACCAGATTTAGATAAGCCATACGTTCCTCCTCCGGCGTACGCTCCGCCGATACCGTATCCTCGACGATTGGTAAGCAGTAAGAACCAAGAGAAAGTGGGCAGATCTATAGAAGGTCTCAAGAAGCTAGACATCAACATGCCATACATGGAAGCAGTCCTAAAGATGTCTAATCGTGCCAAATTCATCAGAGAGGTAATATCCAAAGAGAAGCACACCGAAGAGAACGAGACTGTAGCACTCACCGAGGAATGCAGTGCAATTCTTCAGAACAAGCTGCCACCTAAGCTAAAGGACCCCGGAAGCTTCTCCATCCCATGCAAAATAGGTAACCTCGATATCGATAATGCTTTGTGTGATTTAGGAGCAAGCGTGAGTATCATGCCACACTCAGTTTTCAAGCGGATGGAGTTCGAGAACCTTAAACCGACGAAGATGTCTCTACGCCTCGCGGATCGTACGGTAAGACATCCGGTGGGAATCATTGAAAACGTTCCCACCATGGTAGGTAAGCTTTGCATTCCCACTGATTTTGTTGTACTTGAGATAACGGAAGACACTAGGACACCTATTATTCTTGGTAGGCCGTTCTTAGCTACTGCAGGTGCGACGATAGACGTACAACAAGGAAAACTGTCCTTACGTGTCAAAGACGAAACGATCGAATTCATCCTGCCCAGCCCAATGGACGAATCACAACTCAAGGAGTCTTGCTTTACAGTAGATTCACTGGACGAGTTAGAGAAAGACACGCACGATCAAGTAAGTGTTTCTGATTGTCTTGTACGGTATTTGACACAAGTTTGCGACAATGCAGGATTTGCGGACGAAAGAGCTGAGATGTACACGAAATTCATGAGTGCAATTACAGCACTAGGAGACGTCCCATGGGAGGAGATACCACGTGATATGCATGCTGATTTCATAGCGGAGAAAGCATTCGAGCTTGAGCCCGACCCACCGCCTTATTCTCGGTATGAGTACGTTGATTCCGATAAAACATATCTTGCTGTTTTAAATGCTAACATGAGTGCAGACGAGATGAGAAGACAGCCCACACGCGTGAAGAAGCGTAAGAGGCTCAGCTCTTCAATATGTATGTACGGGAATTATAGGGAGGACAGCCACGAACCTTCACTCGAAATTCAAAGGAGGCTGCACCCGCACTTGCACGAGGTAATGGAAAAAGATGTCATTAAACTTTTCAACGCAGATACCCCTTATCCAACCTTGGACAGCGAGCAAGTGAACCCCGTGCATGATGTGCCTAAGGGATGGCACGATAAGAAGACCCTACCTCATGACTTCCAATCAGGTGATTTCGTTCCACTTTCTAATTCTCGACCTAAGTCTTTATCGGGCAACCTACTGCCTTATTGGTCTGATCCTTTTCAGGTACGAGACGTGGAACTATGGAGTGATGCGGGTGACACGTTCAACGCCAATGGACAGCGGATTAAGCTCTACCAAGCCGCTCAACCGATCGAAAGTGGAAACTCCATTTCCCTTTCCGATCCACCCGTCGCGCACGCATGAGGAATGGAGACGTCAAAGCTTAATGACGTTAAATAAGCGCTTTCTGGGAGGCAACCCAGCTATTTGTTTTTACTTTTCATGTTTAAGACTCGATTATTTAATTTCCATAAAAAAAACAAAAAAAAAAATAACACCACAAACGTGCTTCACTTCCTTCATCCTCCATCGGAGCTTCACGTCGAGGACGCCGTTCAATTCAAGTCTGGGGGAGCAGCTCACGTTTGTCAGGTGATTTCGTTTCATTTTCCTTTGATTTTTAGTTTTTAGGTTATTTTTGCGATTTTTAGTTCGTTTTTGTTTTCATTGAGTCAGAGTCGTCCCAAGGCACTTGTCCGGTGCCACGTTTTGAGATGAACCCCGAACTTAGGAATGCTTAAGAGGTTGACCTTTTCCGTTAGACTTTGCATGATTGAGCTAGGTTGTCCTATGCGTTAGAGCTTATTAGTCGGCTGAAAAACAATAGGTCGTAGTTCTAGGGAATCCTAGTGTTACTTGTGGGGAAGTTTAGACGAGGTTGCTAGGCTAGTTTATCGTTTATTCTTTCTACCCAGATGGTTATACTTCGTGTAGATGACACTTTACTTTGGTTACATTGAGGATCATTGGATCATATAAAATCGAGCTTGTTTTGCAGATTAAAAAGCACACACTAACACTCCGCTGTCGATAGAAATAGTGCCTAATAAGCATGATCAAAAATCGATATGAGTGCATCGACCTTGTTACTCCTTCGGTGGCTCGGGTCTAAGTGGTGGGTTGGCGATCATCTTTCTACGTCCTAAGGGCAAGGCACAAAAAGCCACCTACTCCGCTGCACTCTCACACGAGATGCATGAGTATACCGTCATCGGTAGTCTGGGTCTAAGTAGAGGCTAGATCCCTTCAAATCCGACGTCCTAGAAGCCTAGTGTGTATGCAAAGAAAAAGAAGAAAAGAAAAGAAAAAAAAATGGAAAAGAAAAATAAAAAGAAAACAAAAGAAAAAAAAAGAAAAAGTCATAAAAAGAAAACAAAAAGAAGAAAAAGAAAAAGAAAAGAAAAAGAAAGAAAGAAGCTCGGAAAGAAAGAAACAAGTATCCTCGGTTGACCTAGGTTTAGCATAGTCTGAAGTCTTGTCTGGTGGAGGGAGTTACGGTAGCGTGTCTAGTCTCCTTTGATTTACTTTCTTATGGGTAACCGTGGTGGACCTAGGATTAAGGCTGAAAACTCGAGTAGGCCGAATTTGCTCACAATATGCTAGTTGATCGGTTAGGCTCGCTTTAGCGGTATCTCTAGGAGAAGGGGGATTCTCGTATTTTCATACCCCATGTATTCCACGTTTACGTTTGCTTAGGGACAAGCAAACATTCAAGTCTGGGGGATTTTGATCATCTCGTTTTCATACGTATTTCTTGCACGATTTAGGAGACGTTTTTGATACATATGTGATGTTTTACGTATGATTCCGTATCCGTTTTACTTGCTTTCGTGCTTTTCATGTTCTTACAGGTTTTTACGCGTATTTGGACCATTTTGGAGCTAAAGGAACATGCACGGAGCTAAGGAGCAACTTGGGGGATCATCACGGGACAAACGGGACGAGATTGAGCATGGAAAAGCCTCACCCGGTCGGGCACAACCCTTGCACGATCGGGCAAAACCTACGGCCAATTGTGTGGACCATTTAGCACGACTCGGGCAAGCATTTAGGACCATTTTGCCTTGTGCCCGAGCGGGCACACATGCCATGCCCGATCGGGCACCATTCCAGCCCCACAGGACGCGCACAAACTCCCCTAGACGCACCCGAGCGGGTACACTCACTACCCGAGCGGGGCGCGGCCCGTAACTGCTCAAAACTTAAGTAAACTTAACTTAAAACATAAGGGAACTCGTGGGGCAATTAGGGCAACAATTGGACCGACTTAGGAGGCTTAAAAGGAGGCAAAAAGACGCCGTTACAGCAAGCATACAGAGGAGAACAATTCAGCGAAGACAGCGCAGATTCTTGCGAAGAGATAAGCGAGGAGCATTGGAGATCAAGCACCACCACTTCGGTTTTGTTTGGTTTTTATGTTCCTTAGACTCTCTACTATGTTTATGTTTCTTTACAGACGCATGAGCGAGTAGTTCGTTTGTTCTAGGAGAAGGGATTAGCCCTTGGCTATCCCGAGACCGCTTTTGATCTATTTTGAATGCATCTTCCCGTTTTAGTTCATCTATTCTTTATCTGAGTGTTTAATTTACTTGTATTTGCGAACGGCCGCGTAGATACATGTGTTAGAGATTAGGAGAAGGACCGAAAGGAGAATTCTAATCCTAGAAAGTCAGGTTTAGAACAACCGAGGTTAGGCCACGAAAGTAGGGTAGCAACGGTTGAGGGTGAACGGGCGAATCACAGAGTTTATGGGTTTAGTTCATGTTGTCAGCCACGAAAGTAGGGGGCAGCTTGTCTAGATCACGTGTCTATGCCTTGAGAGAGGGTAGATATCATGTTAGGATCGTCCGCCTTAGATAGCTTTAACTAGGATTGCATGATAGATAGGTTGATCGTGTGTTTCAGTAGTCTTGTGGTGAAACCGGTTTCCTAGGACGTTTATATCATCGTTAGAACCCAAGTAGTTTAGTTTACTTTCAGTATTTTATTCTTCATCACCACTCTTTCGTTAGCAAGTTTGATTCATAGTTCGGGTTTAGGTATCGTTGCATAGTCTCTGTGGGATCGACACCTAAAATACTACACATGTGCCGTGCACTTGCGGGTAGATTAGGTTATATTTAACTCTGATAACGCATCATGAAGAAAATGAGAAGTACTTGGTATCACGGAGCTGAATTGTTAGACGTTTGGCGGTACGTTATGCGTAGGTAACATCTGTAAGTTCGCCGGTGGCAATAACCTCGTCTATGACATCTCGGAAAAAAAAAATCGAAACCAATTATAAAATAAGATACATGAATACAAATTTAAACAAAGACGATTTCATATTTGTAGATTCAATAACACCTTTAATATAACTTACAGATGAAGACAAATTTTTCCAAGATACCTGAGACTATATCTGGATATGAAGCGAATTTGAAGTAGCTATCTCAATTGGCTAGATCACCACAAGGTCTAACAACCATAGTCAAAGTAAAAACTATTTTAAACGGAAGACCCGAGGCTTTATATTCACCATAACTTCGGCTAACATTGAAATTTGTGATTATACAACATGCTCCTTCCACAAGGAAACGCCGATGCCGATACCAAAAGTTAGACTTAACAGAACACTGAAGCTGATTACCCTATAAAGTATCAAAGAAACATTGTTGATATGAAGTCTGATATAACGCATAAAAATTTAATATAGCGAGGGAGAAGACCAAAAAAGAAAAAAACAGAATTTACTCATTTGTCGCATAATAATATTTCCTAAATGGAAGTTGATCGTAGAACTGAAACCACATCAAAATTCCATACTCGCACAACCCAAATTTGGATCCTAAAAGATATTTCCTGTGAAGGATGTATCTCGGAGAGATGGTAGTTCCTGACTTCTAATATGATTTCAGACATCTAGATTATTTGTGTGTGCTTTAACAGGAAACAAAAGTTGACTGAACACAAATATAAGCAGGGAACAAACTTGTGCCTTATATAAATACGCAGCCGGAAATTCCAGAAAGGCATATTACACAAGCATTTCACCTAGGATGCAACAGACAACGGGAGAAACACACGTATTTAACAGTAGTGACACATATGTTTTACCTAGACCTAAGGAATTAGTAGATGCTATGACTCATCATAAATGGTTATGAAATAGAGCCACGTAAATAGGGTAGGTAAAAGAAAAGAGAACACATCACATGGCTAGTCCACCGTTATGTGAACAGCTGTGGATTTAAAAATCCACATCAGCTGCTTCCGAATACATCCTCTACAACAACGTTTAAATACTCACCAAATACATCTATAAATCAGAACCCAAAACACAAGCCCAAACCAACACCAAAATAGGATCCCTTAAGCCGAAATAATTCAAAGCCTAAAAAAAGATTTACAAAGGCCCATATATATGCCAAGGCTAAACCTAAACTGAAAACGACTCCGTAACTACATATACAGGACAACCTGAAAACCTTAAGCCAAGAATAATACAAAACTCATGCCCACTACTAATTACCAATCAGCTCTTTAAAATAATTTAAAAATGAGCCCATGTAAACATAAGAGGAAACCCAAAAATCAAACCCGAAATAGGAACTATCACAAAATGAAACGGGAAAAATCAAACGATTAAAAAAATCAAAGTTGAATAGCTAAACATCAGAAGAAATAGAACAAAACGAATACAGATCCATAGAAAACATATGATACGAAATAAAACAAACACAAATATGATTAACACATTAAAATCCAAAACACATCAAATGTTATCAACGAACTACCTAGGAAAAAACCTGAAAAACATATATATATATATATATATATATATTATCATATCAATGTGTCAAACAACAAAAAACCCTAACAACACCCAAAAATAAAGGAAACAAAGCCTCTTCCCCCTAAACTATCTCATTTTAATCTTATTCCCCTAAACTTTCTCTCTCATCCTATTCCTTCTTGAACTATCATTACTAATCTTATCCCCCCTCAACTTTAAAAATTCACCCTATTTCTCCCTTTGTTAAATATTGGTTAATTTTTTTGTTAATTTTTTTTTAAAACAGCATTCCTCCCCCAAACTATATAACTTCTAGCCTATTCTCCCCGAAGTGTATAACCTTAAGCCTATCCCCTCAACTATTCACCTTCGAACTATAGAATTGGGTAGAGGCTATATAGTTCCGAGGGGGGAATAGGCTAGAATTCATATAGTTCGGGGGAATAGGCTAGAAGTTATATAGTTTGGGGGAAAATAGGCTATTGCAAAAAAATATTTAACAAAAACATTAACGGATATTTAACAGAATGGAAAATAGGATGAATTTGAAAAGTTTAGGGGGGAATAGGATTAGTAATGATAGTTCAGGGAGGAATAGGAATAAAGTGTGATAGTTTAGGGGGAATAATTTTTTTTAAAACAGCATTCCTCCCCCAAACTATATAACTTCTAGCCTATTCTCCCCGAAGTGTATAACCTTAAGCCTATCCCCCCAACTATTCACCTTCGAACTATAGAATTGGGTAGAGGCTATATAGTTCCGAGGGGGGAATAGGCTAGAATTCATATAGTTCGGGGGAATAGGCTAGAAGTTATATAGTTTGGGGGAAAATAGGCTATTGCAAAAAAATATTTAACAAAAACATTAACGGATATTTAACAGAATGGAAAATAGGATGAATTTGAAAAGTTTAGGGGGGAATAGGATTAGTAATGATAGTTCAGGGAGGAATAGGAATAAAGTGTGATAGTTTAGGGGGAATAAGCCTTTTTTCCAAAAAAAAAGATAATCCTAATAACTGACAACCAATAAGACAATGACCTACAAAGAGCCGAAGGAGCACACAACAAAAAAACTTTGTAAAAAATCGACAAATAGTTGGAATACATATGTATAATTAAAATGTGAATTCATAGCAACATATTCACCGATTAAAATGAATATATAACTATACTACTACCCTTAGATCTAAGAGCAAAACAATAGGAAAAGATTGAATACAAAACAATAAAAACCAATAAACCTTTGGACACCAGATTTATAACCCAGGGAGCACTACAAACCCTAGAAAAGCAAAACAGATCCGCAAACAGTATGATTAAAGAAACCCAAATAGCAAGCCTACCAAAATAAAAAACAAAAGACGTAAGAATAAAAATTTACAAAGACATATGAAAATAATTACCGAACAACATGATCATGGAACTATACAAATACTCATAGATCTAGAAGCAAAACAACAAACAAAGATTCAATACAAAATGGTAAACAATGATAACTAATTCGACACTAGATCTACAACTCAGGAGTCAATACAAATCCTAGAAAACCAAAAATAAAAAAATATAAGATGGACAAATTCATAGCAACAATCATATGATCGGGAAAAAAATTTAAAAGTGAGAACCATGGCAGCCGCCTACAAATCTAAAAATAACTAAATTGGAGAAAAATCGACACAAATATTCAGACGATGAACCCAAAGGAACCTATGCTACAACCCAGAAAATTAGTGGAAATCCGAAAAAATAGGAAAAAAGGTAGAAAATCTGAAAACAACCAAATGCAGAACCCATTCAAGCTCAAAAAACACCGGTAAGCATGAAGAAACCAAAACTACGGTGAAGAAATTGAAGGATGCCCTAGCAAAAAAGAGAGAAAGAAAGAGGAAAAACAAACGGCACATCAACAAAATCGAGAACAATGGAAGAAAGGAAAAATGGAAAACCTGTAAAACATGTACAACAATCGGACATATGAAAACGCTTGAAAGAAGTCGGTGAAAAAATCTGTTCGCCCAAATGGTACTCCAGACATGGCAATCCAAGGGCAGAGAGTGATGTAGAAGGGAAACAACAACAGCTAGCGAAATCGAACGGTTGAAGCCAATGGGCCGGATCGCAACTCGTATCCATGACCCGATGCAGATCCGCCATACATGTGGCCAGACGCAAATCCTAATGGCAACAGGAATGACACATCATCACTGAGGAGCTAAAAGGGCTGCAAGCGTTTTAGTATAGGTATATATAAAATATTTTTTTTGGGTAGATCATCCATTTCTAGAACTTTTCGCCTTAAACACAATTTATCGTAATTTTTTTCAAGTTATTGAAAAAAATGCATCTTAATGTCGTAAATAATTTAATATATATTTTTAATCTATTAGTAAACCACTTATTCCCTTCGGCAATGTTGTTTTAATTTGATTCTCCCCTCGACTTTAGACTTTATCTCATTCCTCCCTCGACTTTTACTATTCATCTCATTCCCCCTTAACCATTACAAATATGTTTAAACTCCCTCCGTTAATTATTCATTAAAAGTTCACTTGATATTACAGGTTGAAATTCTAAAAATCGACCAGAATTTGATCCAAATTCGATCTGATTTGACCTAATTTTAAACAAATATTGACCCAAATTTCAACCAATTTTGACAAGATTAGATATTAAAATGTTATTTTATAGAAAATTATATGTGAACTTACTATACACATAATAATTAGTGTTAATGTTTTGAATAATTACGTCAAATTAAGTTATTTGAATCGATTTCATTGATTTCGAGTCAAAATGGAGTACGGTTTAGTTAATTGCATCAAAATGGTGTTAATCGGATTGATTTTATTTACCCAATTTAGATGCAATTAACAACTCAAAATCCAATTCTGGAATTGAAACGAATTAAACTGATTCGATTAACTTGATTTTGATTCAATTTTGATGTAATTAACAAAATCGAACCTAATGTTTTACTTAAAATAGGTAAATGGATCCAATTATCCAAAAAATTAACATAAATTGTAACAAATTCATATCTAGTTATCTAAAATTTAAAATTTCAAATATAAACAGATTAAAATCAAGTAAAAATTGCATCAAAAATTGGTTCAAAATCAAATTGATTGGATCAATTTAATTGATCCGATTTAGGCACAATTAACTAACTCAACCTAATTTTTTACATAAAATCAATTAAATCAGTCCGATTAACTTTATTTGATTTTATTTTGATATAATTAAAAAATCGTACTCAATTTTGACTCGAAATCAATTAAATCGATTTGATTAACTTGATCTTGAAGCAATTATCCAGAAAAATTAACATTTATTGTTTTTGTGTCTAGAAATTCGCATCTAATTTCCTAAACTTTAATATTTAAAATGTAATCAGGTCAACATTTTGTCAAAATTATGGTTAAATTCGGGTCAAATTGGGTAAAATTCTGGTCGATTGGGTCGGATTCGAGTCAAAATCGGATTGGTTAGCGAATAGTTAATCTAGGGAATTTTATGCTGATTTTGGATAGTTAAGGGATAAATAAGATTAGGGCTAAAAATCAAAGAAAAATTAGATGAAGTCTAAAATTGAGGGGAGAATCGGACTAAAATATAGAAAATAAGCTCCTTTTCTTAAAAACATCACATGCATCTCAACTTAGGTGTTAGATTTTTGGTACGCGATCATAGAATTTTTGGTAAGTGAAAAATAGACCGGAGCGAACGACCGCTTGCTTTGAAATAATTTCTTAGTTTACCGGTTGAAATATAATATAGCTATATTTTATTTAAAAATATTATATTATAATAAATAAACCACACAAAAAACTTTATAAATTAATCAAATCTGATAAAATAGTGTAATAACAAAACGAATGTAATATCATAAAATATAATAAAATTCAGGGGAATGCGTCATAAAATCATCAATATATTAAGGACGTGTTCTTTTGTAGAATTTTGAGTTATATTAAAACCCAAAGTTAGATTTTATGTTTTTTGGTCAACTTTATTTTGAAATCCAAATTCAAAGTCTTAACTCGGACTTTGATTCGCAATTTTTTAGATGCTGAAATTTTGAGCATTCTGACTCGGATTTCGAGTCTAAAATATGTAAATTACTAAAATAGCCTTAAAAATATTAAAATTGATAATTTTTATTAAATTGTATAATTAATATCATATATGATTAATTTGTATTTTTTAAAATATATTAAATTATTTTAAATGAAACTTATAAATAATAATTATTATAATTATAATCATTAATCTTTTAACTGAAATTAATAAAAATAATTAATAAATATAATTTATCTATAAAATATAGATTTTGGTAATTTTCTTACAAAAATCTTAACTCAAACTCTAATTTTTCTGAAAATAAAACTAACTAAATTTAATTAAAATTATAAAAATATTAATAAATATAATTTATGTGTATAATATAGATTTTAGTAATTTTCTTACAAAAATCTCAACTCAAACTCTAATTTTTCTGACAAAACAACTAAACTTGAAATTTAGATCTAAATTTTAATTTTGAAAGTATCAAACAAACAACTATAAAATTTGATTACAAATTAAAACTTAAACTATAATTTTAAAATCAAACAAAAACTTATCTAAAGAACATGCACTAAATATCCCTCATAATATCTTTTAATTCTTTTTTTTTATCAATTTCAACTAATATTTCACCGAGCCTACCTGTGATTTCACCGAGCGGGGCAAGTGATGGTAATTCTGTCTTTGTCCTTTCCAATTGTGTTAATCTTCCACTTCTGCACACCTTTCAATTCCATCTGAATCGGTCAGTAAAATTGCTTTAACTTACCACTCCAGTTCTTTGAATCCAGTAAATGTCTCACAATTTAACCTCTTTGATTTCCATCCATCACCGTCTTTCTACCTGCCAACTTCACCGACGCTCTCTTACCATAGCTTTCATCGCTTCCCTCAATGGATGCAAACGGAGGGCACTCGAATTCCTGCAACATATGGCTTAGAAAATACTCGGCCACGCCGGCATCGGTTGAGGCGGTAGAAGAAGCCATGGTGGAAGCGAATCAGAAGGGGAGATAGGAAGATGGGTTGGAGGATAGGGTTCCTCGAATCTCAGTTCTAGCAAAGGTACACAATTAAACCTCCTTGATGTCGAAACATCACCGTCTTCAACCTCCCAAATTCACCGACGCGCTCTTACCACAACCTCCACCATTTCCCTCAACGAATGCAAATGTAGGGCACTCGAATTCCTGCAACCGAAGGGTTAGAAGATACTCGGTCACCGACATCGGTGGATACGGTAGAGGCATCCATGGATGGAAGTGAAGCAGAAGGCAAGACGACAAGATGGGTTGGAGGACGGGTTCCTCGAATCTCATTTCCAGAAAAAGTACACAATTAAACCTCCTTGATTTTGTATGCAGCAAGAGCTTCTAGGGTTGAAAACCAAGACGCCATTGATGCTTGCATTGTTGGAATGCTTGGAGATCCCAAAGAGGCACGAGATGGTATAAAAGAAGTTCATTTCCTCCCTCTCAATCCCGTGGATAAGCGTACAACTATAACTTACATCGACTCTAATGGAGAATTGTACCGTGTCAGCAAAGGTGCACCAGAACAGGTAACTACATGTTTATCAGCTTTCCATTTCTGGTAACCTTTAGTCGTTGTGCTAACTATTTTCTCGAATTATCGACTGGTTAGATCATCGAGCTCTGCAACCTTACAGAGGATTCAAAGAAGAGATCTCACGATACTATCGACAAGTTTGCTGATAGAGGACTAAGATCACTTGCAGTTGGCAAACAAGTAAAAGCTTAAAGATCCCAAAATCATGAAATTTTTGTGTCGTTTTCATCTAAATTCCATTCGCTTTCTCAAACATTTCAGTCAATCACGAATAAAGACAAGAACAATCCGGGAGGACCATGGCAATTTCTTGGTCTTTTGCTGCTCTTTGACCCTCCAAGACATGATAGTTCAAAACAATCAAACGTTCCCTTGACCTTGGGGTTAATGTCAAGATGATCACTGGTGACCAACTTGCCATTGGGAAAGAAACGGGCCTTAGACTCGGTATGGGTACTAACATGTATTCGTCATCTGCGCTTCTTGGGCAACACAAAGACGAGATTGTGGCTGACCTTCCTGTTGACGAACTAATTGAAAAGGATTGCTATTAATTCTTTTCATGTTCCTTTTCGCCTTCGGAAGGATTGCTATTAATTCTTCTTGATGGGTTTGTGTAGAACACAAGTACGTGATCGTGAAGAGGCTCCAAGAGAGGAAGCACATATGCGGAATGACTGGAGATGGAGTGAACGATGCTCCAGCTCTCAAGAAGGGCATTTTTAGAAGGTAAAAAGATAATTTGAGGCTAAATAAAACTTTTCTTTGAATGAAAATGTATATTGGATGGATATTTGTAGGTGTTGACGGCAGTAGGGAACTTCTGTATCTGTTCCATCGCCATTGGTATGATTATCGAGATCGTTGTAATGTATCTGGTTCAACATCGTGCATATAGAGATGGAACCGATAAACTTTTGGTGCTTCTCATTGGAGGAATTCCAATTGCAATACCTACTGTTTTATCAGTCTCTATGGCAATTGGTTCTCACCGTCTATCACAACAGGGGGCGATCACGAAAAGGATGACGACTATTGAAGAAATGGCAGGAATGGATGTGTTGTGTAGTGACAAGCCATGAACTTTGACACTCAATAAGCTTACTGTTGACAAAAGCATGGTTGAGGTTTTTGTTAAGGACATGGACAAAGACCAATTCATTTTGTATGCAGCAAGAGCTTCTAGGGTTGAAAACCAGGACGCCATTGATGCTTGCATTGTTGGAATGCTTGGAGATCCCAAAGAGGCACGAGATGGTCTAAAAGAAGTTCATTTCCTCCCTCTCAATCCCGTTGATAAGCATATAACTATAACTTACATCGACTCTAATGGAGATTGGTATCGTGTCAGCAAAGGTGCACCAAAACAGGTAACTACATGTTTATCATCTTTCTGGTAACTACATGTTTATCAGCTTTCCATTTCTGGTAACCTTTAACCGTTGTGCTGACTATTGTCTCGAATTATCGACTGGTTAGATCATCGAGCTCTGCAACCTTACGGAGGATTCAAAGAAGAGATCTCATGATATTTTCGACAAGTTTGCTGATAGAGGACTAAGATCACTTGCAGTTGGCAAACAAGTAAAAGCTTAAAGATCCCAAAATCATTAAATTTTTGTGTCGTTTTCATCTAAATTCCATTCGATTTCTCGAACATTTCAGGCAATCACGATTCATGGAAACTCAAAGAGATATTTGCCACTGGAGTGTCCTTGGCACTTACCTCGCAGTGATGCCCGTAGGTTTCTTCTGGCTTGCAGATGGCACTGGATTCTTCTCTGTGAGAAAACAATCTGAATCTTACTTGAAGACTCATTCCACCCTTAAAGCATCTTAATCACCTTTTCTTTCTTCGAAAACTGCAGGAACATTTTTGGGTGAGATCAATAAGCAAGAACAGAAACGAGTTAATGGTTGCTATATACCTTCAAGTTAGTATTGACAGTCAAGCACTCATCTTCGTCACCAGGTCCCGTAGCTGGTCCTATATCAAACGTCCTGGCCTTCTGTTCGTCGTCCTTCCTCATCGCCCAACTGGTGAGTTAAAACTTAAATCTGAAGATTCCATCACACATTTCCTTTTTACTGGCATTGAATTTCTTTTACGTAAGATTGCAACGGTCATTGTTGTTTAAGCAAACTGGGCTTTGCAAGAATCAATGGCATTGGATGGGGATGGGCTGGAGGATGTCCTATCACTTGACTCTAGAAGAACACCAATTTTTCATGCCCACCTCGAAATACAATGCTCCGGGTTGATAGTGCATGCCCTCCTCGAAAGAAGCAGAAAGCTCACAACGCATTGTTGTATGACCCTAAGAGGAAGGTCTTTGTCGGCAACCTCTCGTCTGATGTAAAGGTTAGTCTTGGGTTCTCTAAGTTTATTGTGTTTATCAGCATGATTCGATGTCCTTACTTACCGCAGGATGAATAATTGTACCAGCCATTTATCGGTATGAGTACTCTAGGAAGCATTGTAGAAGCTATCCATGTCCTTAGAGACCCTTACTTGAGAGTCTTGGTTTTTCTTGTAGCTATGCTATAAGTACTATTTACGGGAGGAGCTCTGCATGTTACAGTCCGAGCATTTGTCAACTAACCTCTCATAACTAAGGATGGCTGAGGGATCAGCAAAGACTCAGCATACTATGAAGTTGTAGAGGTTAGTCCTGAGCAGGACCACTTTTTTGGAAGATTAATTGAAAGCAAGTAGCTTGAAAAAATTTTGATACTCATATATCCATTGTTAAATGAAAAGGTACATGTAAAATTGAAGATTGGATGACTGATTTTGCTCATCTGTTCAAGAACCAGGTCATATTTGATGCTCATTCATACTTGAATCTACAAGAAATCGACATGAAAGTTTATTTTGAAGCTATATAGAGGCAGTCACCTCTGAAGAAGCTCAAAAACTTTTGGACAGAGCACCTTATCAAGGAAAAGATTGCGCCTACCTCAAAGTATTTTCGAGGAATTTGTATCAGAGCATTCTGAAACGGCTTATGAATGGGCTCAAAAGGAGCACACGAAAGCAAGAAAAAATTACATGTTTGATGTCGTACATCAATCAAACAAGCATCTTTACAAAGCATAGCCAGGCTAGAACGGAAGGTACTATATCTATATTTCCATTTTACCGTGTACCAAAAGAAGGGGATTCTCTTCTATACCTCGGTGACCCTAACTATCTTTTTTTACCAGTTTGTTCTCATGTTATCAAAGATCAAGAGAGGGAAGAACACATCCATTACAAGTATGCTCTAACATATAAGTCTTTGGTTTAATGTTAGCTGCCATATTCATCCGTTAGTGTATCTCTAAACAAAGGTCTAAATAGTTTTCATTCCCACATCAACATGTTGCCGCGGAAAGTGTTAAGGTTAACACGTGGTGGCAGCAGCAATAACAGTNTACATTACTCATGTAGAAGAGGTGCTTCCATATGTAACACATGATTGATCTCTTCTTGAATTGTGAAGGCTGTTGATTTTTCCAGTTGTATTTCGTGTCCATTTCTTTAGATTTGTTAATGTCTTTTGTTTTATTTTTTATGACTCTTATTCAAGGTTTGGTTCCAAAACTAGTGGTCAAATGAGTGAGTAGAGTTTAGCTTCACTCGATTATTTCGAGTCATTGGGAATGATTTTCTCCATTTTTTTGTTTTTTGTGACCAAATTTTAAGGCTAATAAGATGTATTTGGCGCAGAATGTGCTTGGAAATGGGGGAAGATGCAAGGGAAGCCTACAAAGAAGGTGGAGCATCTCGATGGAAACATGTGGTAACACTGCAAGTTATTTTTCTATTTTTTGGTTGAGTCGATTGCGTCAATTAATCTGAAAAAAAAAAGTAAAACTTGCACACCCAAATAAATATACAAAAACACAACCTGCTCTACAAGATCCATGACTCGACAACCATTTCTGCAAGCTGAATATCTCCTACCATTCTTAGAAAAGCTTCCGGTGGTAGTGTCGTACTTTGTTAGTTTGTACGTCAATGCAAGGCCCCGATGCCATAATGATATGTATATAATTAAGTAGGACTCTCATTTTTGGTATTAAAGTAAGGGAAATAGTCATAACTATTTAATCTCCTTTTAATTTTTTTGCAAAAAACGAAAGAAAAGTATAAATTTATATTTTAGTTTTCCAAGTTTAAAACTTTCTTGATATTACATTATGTTACACCAACGAAAGGAGATTGCTAAATTTAACATTTGATTTACGTAGTATTAGTATAAATTTGAAATTTAAGAAATTTATATTTAATTTTTTATAATGTCGTGTTTTACCAAATAAATGGGTTTTGCAATGGATTTTCTAATATGATATTTTCCAAAGAAGAAATGCAGACACTGGACAAAATATCGTAGTGGTTCTTCCAAAATAAGTCATAAACATAAGCATGAATCAGGTACTTGCATTGGGCAAAGCTGCCATGGATGAGTTGTAAGGTGACTCAAGATCGAAATGGAGTTGGCGTGCCTGTTGCTCAGTCAAATCATCTGCTGCTCCCATCTTCGACAGCCTTGACAACCATTTTTCATCTGTGTTTTGGGTTTGGTTTTAAATAGAATACCAGTTTAGGTGATTGCACGAAGCAATATATGGTAAAAAACAGAACAATGCTCGATGGTGTCATTGCATTTTTAGGTGTGAAAAATGAACGTTGTCTTTCCTAGACTTTTTGTCTCTATTTCGCGACTCGATGTTTTTGGAATCGTTTACAGGTATGCTAGATTCTTGCAGGAAGGCTCTCGGCTAAAGGCACATTATGAAGTAACATGGGACAAAGCCATTTTTTTCAGAAACTTAAAAATCCAGCTAGAAGAAAAGTCTGGTAAGGTTTTGAATCACGAGGCGATCGATATAGAAACGAGGCTTTTAGACGTGAACCATTTGTTTCCGAGTACAACGGATGACATGCAAAAGAGCTTTTGGTTTCTGGATTTTTTTGTATGGATTTAGATGTTCTTGAAATCTTTAGCTGGTGTCAAAAGAGGCATTTAAATTTTCATAGTGATTGTGAAACTTTTTTTACATCATTTCTAATTATATCTATAATTAATTCGATATTATATATTATAACTAAAAAGATTATATTACAATTTTTGCATTATGATTTATATTATGACATACCATTTGATCTTAAATTGTAGAGTCCACTTCTATGGAATTGTATATGTGAGTCATTTGTGATGAACCATTGTACAACAATGTTCACCCATAATTCTTTATCAATCTCTTCATTATAAATATTGGACAGCAATCTCAGATTAGATTGACGGTGTTTCTAATTCAAGACACAATAATAAGGGTTGGCATAGGTCGGGTATCCGAAAATTTTAAGCTTTCCGAATTCAATCGCGTAATGTGTTTCATACTCGAATTTTAGTTTTGTTTCTAAATATTATAGTTTATATTGGTTTGGGGTTGGAACTGGTTTGAGTTCAGATATTCGACTCATATCAAGCCTAGCAATATCTAGCTTCACTGAATTTTTTTAATTCTTTTTACATTTATATTTTTTAAATTAAGTTTAACCATAAATATCTCGTAGAAATATTTGACTAATTATAAATGTCGAAAACAAGAGAAAGAGAGAAGCCCCCTTGATTTACCTTGAGGTTTGTTTCTTTGCCTCAAGTAGTCATGTCTCTTACTTCTTTCACATAATAAAGACCTTAACCCGAGATGTGATAATGGTTGTTGCATGAACTCATAAAGCATGATTCAAACAAATCTTACGAGGAAAAGAGTAAAGATAAAAGCTTTTATGAATTTTAAAAGGAAGAAATAGAATAGTTCCTCTTTATTATTCTCTTATTTAATTTTTATATTATTATATTATTCATGTTATACATATATTGTTATTTTGCTTCTTGAAATAAAAAAAAAACAAATTCAAACGTATAAATTATCAAAACATGCAATCGATTCCTCCGACAAATTACGTTTTAAAATATCAAAGATATTATGAACAAATTACAATATTAGTTTATATTACATTAAATAAATTTATTTTTAAAAATTTTACATTAAAAATAATAACATTGTATTTGTATTGACCGATTTATATCTCAAATGTTATGATAATGTTTGAATTAATGATATTATGTAAAATATTTAAGAAAAATCCAATTTTATTATAACAAAACCGCGCAACGCGCGGATATCATCTAGTATATTGAATGGTGATGTTATATATGTCATTTTGTATATCTTATGTTATTTCTCTTTGTAAACCATGTTTATTACATTTAATTTTATCTTTAGATATAAAATCTAGCTTTGAAAAGTATAGTAAGTTTTTTAATGGAGAAGTTAAAAACACAGTAGATAAATCTATCATTAATGTGTTGTATCGGCTCATGTAAGGTAACGTGTTTAAATATGTATGTACGTATGTATGTGGAATTGGTCCCTATCGTCCAAGTGAAGGTAAGCAACAGCGTGATCATGATGCGTAGATGGAAAAGTGAAATATTGATCTAAAGAAATTACAAATCATTGAGTTAATCCAGTTCCATAATGATAGTTGGTGTCGGTGAATAAACTTTTAATCCCACGCACTTCCTTAATTAAAAACAACTAAAGGTATAATTTTCTAATATTAGAATTTTTCAAACTCATATATAAATATATATATAATATTTTAATCAATATAGTACATTATAATATAACATTTTATATCACATCCAAATTCGATTACAATACATCCAAATTCGATCATCAAACACGAATATCATAATCGAATGTCCAACATCAAAATACGTCGAAATATTTAAATCTAGATATAATTCTCTAAAATGGTCATTGTTTATTTGGAACTTGTCTAGGGAGCTTCGTTTTTCCAAGGTTTTGAATTGTAGATTCAAGTGTGCTAGGAGAGGATCTTGTATGCTGATATTTGTAACATTTCCATTCCAAAACAACATCTCGATTAGAAGTGTTAATCATCATATCCAAAAAGTGATCACATATATTATCACTCAAACACATTTATAAAATAAAATAAATATTTTTATTTGAAAAAACGGTCTGAACCATATAACGAAAGAAAACACATAAAACAATAATTATGATAAAGAATAAATAAATATAAAATACAAAATAAAGCTTATCGAGATCTGTTGCACGTCTCTCACATCGGTTCATTGTGAACTCTACTGCTACTTAATATCATTGTTCTTTCTTCTCGCCATAACCTGTCTATCAACAACAGGTCACAAACAGAATGAAAAAGAAGACACACTCAGTGAGATCAACACGTGTACGCACTTCGTGGCACATATTATTCCACTCTTAACCGAGTAAAAAAATAATGATCTATCATCACTCTAAAGACACATGGATAATTCTATCCAACCCGACTGGGTATCCTTAGTCTAAGACTAGTATCACACTGGACTATAACTCAACGAGTCCATAAAACTCTAGCATGGGCATACGTTTGCAAAGTCCAAAGGACTCCAACACATTGAAGATCCCACTGTAACACCCCCATCTTGGAATAATCTCGAGACTAGAAGTGCCCACAATCACCTCCAAGAGGTGACTACATGTGCCATCGCTAAAATAAATTGGTAAAATAAAATAAATACTTTTATTTCAAATAGAAATGATTCGAACCATATAGCGGAAGAAAACGTATAAAATCATAATTAAAATAAATACGAATGCATAATAAAGTTTGTTGAGACCTGCTACACGCCTTCATATGGTATGTTGTGGGTTCCACTACTGCTCAACCTCATTGCTTAGGTTCCTTGCTATAATCTTGTACATCCACGATAACCCACAAAAGGATGAGTACAAGGAATTACCCGGTGAGATCGATACGTGAATGCACTCTACACCACGTATTATTCCACTCTCGAATGTGTAACATAAAATAAACATTCATCACACTACAAACACATAATTAAATCTACCTAACCCGACTGAGTATCTTAAGTCTAAGACTAGTACCACATCGGATCAAACTCACCGAGTTCACAAGACTCTAGCTCGGACATACGTTGACCAAGTCCACAGGACCCCAACACATTGACGATCTCACAAGATCACAACGTACCCCAGCCACCAGTACAAACAACGCTCCGTCGTTCGAAAGGTTACCATAACCCCAACACGATACGACGTTGACAGATCCATAAACCTGACTAAATACAACGCTATATCGCTCGAAAGGTTATCATAAATATAACACAGTATGACGCTGGCAGATCTACTGATTTGTCTAAATACTACGCTCTGTCGCTCAAAAGGTTATCATAACCCCAACACAGTACAACGCCAACCCCTGATCCAAGTGTCGCAAGACTAATGTCGACGATCCGAAACTCCTCAGATGACAACTCTCACTGACATGCTCGCACACACCTTCTTCTGAAAGTTCGAGTGTGAAATCACTCGATCGAGCACACTAGAAAAGTTCACTTGGCTCTAGCACCGAACCCAAAATACCAACGTTCTCTGACCCTAACACTTGATCGAATGTCAATTTTCCAGATCATCTCTAACCATTTTAGTTTCACCAAAACCAACTCATATATATGCCATCAATCATCATTCGGTGATTTTAGGCTTTGGTTCAATCTTCACTCACACGTCTCAATTCCTTCTTATGAATTTTCTAAAATTTCAGTTGTTATCATGTCTCATTTTAAACCTTGTAATTTCTCCATAAATCAATCTTAAAACTAAATTTTGATGGGAAAGATATCATTCACCTTAATTTTCTAGGATGACTTAACGATTCATGATGATATTCAATACAAGGAGGATGAAGACTCATTTATATAGATTTGGCCGATAATACAAACAAACTTGATGTTAGAGAGTATTCCCTAACATTTAATAGCTCAGATGAGCAAGACGGTTGTTAATGGCAATGTTAGGAATTATGTTTTGCAATGACGGGTGAAAGAAATCTAGTTTGTCTTGGCTCTTTATGTTCTGTGGAAATATGCTCATTATAATCTCGAAGGTCAGAAGTTGAATGCGGTAAAGCATAGAGTCAAAATTTTGTTTTGTTTTGAGGAGCAAAATGGCCATGATCTACGACAATGGTCTCTCTATTCCATTGGAGTTTGGTTTAGGGAGCCTAATTTCTTCAAGGTTGTGATTGTAGATTGAAGTGTGCTATGAAAAAGTCTTTGTATATTGATATTTTCATAACGTATTAAATATGAGTTTGAATCTAATTGAACTAAAAAAATTAAATTATCTAAAATCATATTTAAAACCCATTATTTATGCTCTAAAGGACATGAAAAACTATAACTTAACAATATTTTTATATATTTTCATCAAATATTTATAAAATTAATTTTAATTATATTTTGTTATTAGGATGTCGATTAACATAAATATTCTCAAATAAAGATGAAACTTAGATTGAAAAGTGTCATTCACTCACAAGTTTAAATAACATGTTTAAATCATTTAAACAATATCAACTTTTATTTATTAATGGTTATATATGTAATAAGTTTGTTCGATGGATAAAAATAATAATCCACGAATAAAGCTTGCACGTCAAATCAGTACGGTTGTGTATATGAATGATCCGATAAAACATGTATGTCAAATCTAACATCTAAAAATTGTTGAATCTAGACTACACCATATTTTACCTTTTAATTTTATAATTCATTATATTTTTAAATCTCGATTAATGTAAAAAAAATATTGAAAAAATATATTTTACATCTTTGATTCACCGATTCAACTAAAGTATGTCGGATACTAAATTATATCGGATACATTTTACATATTTTAATTAGAAACCGATGCATGGATTCACTTACTTTCCTCCTAAATCCACAATGATTTTGAGAATTGACAATCCCCGCCAAATGATATATACTTGTGTAAGTGATTTCGGTTATTCGATAAATTTCACTAGTTCAATTATTTGTTATATTATTAGGATTTTACTTTTTGAAGATTTATTTTACATAAAATATCATCAATGCAGAATGAAAAAACAATAATAATTAGGATATATTATATTTCACTTATGAACGTAACCACAAGAAAGAGAGAAAAAAAAAGACATGATGAGTCCAAAAAAGCGATAAAACAACAATGGAATGATTAACATATATATGTAAATTAGCACTAATTAATAACATTCGTAGAGCTTAATATCCATCTTAACACGAAAATACTTAGCACCTTGGAATATATCAGTTTCAAACGTAGCAATTCCTCTTGCCATGAAGAAATCTCCTGTCCCTCCCACCACTGACAAATCTCTTGTCTTTTCCATCATCAAATCTGCTCCCATTATGTTCAACGTCCCTTTGTGATCGGTCGAGTTGAATACCAATGTATACGCGAACCACGAATTGTAATCTGTTTTCATATCGTAGAAATAAAATCCTTGTGCTCGTGCCACGGGTGTTGATAGATAGTTTTTATCCATCGTTATAGGATCGTCAAATATTACAAACTTTCCGAATTTGAAGTTTCCTAAACCAGGAGGATTTACAATAGCGGCTGATGTAGCGTTTGCGACATTATCTCCATCATAGAGGATATCGTGGTAGTAGAATACGAATCGTTTGCAAGGTTTTTTCGGATCAACGGATTTTCGAATCGATAAAACGGAATGTGAAATAAGTAGAATGAAGAAGGAGATGAATAAGAGTGTGGAAGAGTGTTTCACTATAAGAGATGCCATGTTAGAGATATGGTAATATAGTTGTCTTAATGTTAGAGTGAGGAAGTGTTCACTTGTTGAGACCATATATATATATTATATATAGAGAACTCATTATGGGTTTTAATTTTATTTATTTATTTATTTATTTAAATGTGAAATGAGTTAGTGCGCGGGACACAGCTAATTGGGTGGTTGATGCACCTTTTTGCCTAATTAATTATATAATTAAATGACTGTAATTTTTTTTGCCTAAAAACAGGGTTGGTGGTTAACTAAATCTACAAGTTTATTCCACTTTTTTGACACTTTAGTATAAAAAAATTTGTTTTGTTATTCGTTAGTCCAACCAATTAATAAAGTAATGGATAAAATAGCAACTCGTGTCTAATTAAATATTGCAATTTGACCTAAAAATATTAAGGATATTTTTTAAAATTTTTGTTAGAAAGCTCTCGAACTACTGAATATTTGAATTTGGATGGAAAATATACTTTATATCTTTTATTTTCCAATTGAATAGTGTTCGGGATTATATATCTAAACATTTATGATGCAAGTAAAAAAATGCTGATCATGAAGAGAAATAAATATATTCCATAGTTGGAACCTGGAAATTGCTTAGACTCTACGGATCAACGAGTGTGGTCCTTTGCTACATAAATTAGGTGACTTGTAAAACTATGTAGCTTTGTCTCTAAGATTACTAATAGTAATTTTTTTATTAAAAGATCAATAATTACCTATTTTTACCATATTAATTGAGATTTATAAAGTTTGCCTCAGTCAAAACATTTGCCTTTATAGATTTTAACCCTTTTTTGCTTTGTAAAATTTAAATTATAATCATAATCTTTTGCTTATTTTTTACTATTTTTATTTTATTTTTAAATAAAATTTGGAACATAGGATGTGCTCGACTAGTTGTTGGAACCCATGATCAATTAGGATATCAAGGTTGCAATCCTAATTAGAGAATGATATATTCCCCTAAACTATCACGCTTCAATCTTATTTTCTTTAACTTTTTTTATCATCTTATCTCCCCTTCAAATATCATTATTAATCATATTTGGTTATAATTCGTGTATTATGCGGGTAAATTTTAGTTTTGTACCGATGAATTTGATATATATATATTCAAATAAATTATGATATTATATTCATTTATTTATATATTTAATTTTTATGGATTATTTTTTTTGTAGAAATTTAATATATGAGAAATTATTTATTTATTCCAATTACAGAAAAAATAGAAATTAATTAAGAAATAGACTGAAACTATATTGTACAAAAAACAGACAATAATTAAAGAGGGTAAATGATATTATGAATATTAATTTTTTCATTCCATTTTTTAATAATATATCTAATTTTAAATAGTTATAATTATAGTTTTTTTAAAATAAAATTTATTAAATATGATTTAATTTTTTCAAGATAATAAATTTTAAATAATATATATAAAATAACGAGTATTTTCATAATTATTTTGTCAAATTTTAATATTTTTTATTTCAGCATTGGATAAATTTTTATTTTCTATGGATAGAGTCGAAAAATATATGTAAATTAAAAATGAATCATGATATTATCTTTGTTTATTTTTATATTTTAATTTTCATGGATTATTTTCTTTGTAAAATTTTAATATATGAGAAATTATTTATTTATTTTAATTGTAGAGAAAATGGATAATAATTAAGAGATACATTGAATATAAATTATATGAAAAATATACATTAATTAGAAAAGGTAAATGATATGATAGATATTAATTTTTTTAAATCAAAATTTGTTTTCAATAATATATCTAATTTTAAATACTTGTAATTGTAGTTTCTCAAAATTTAAATGTATTAACATAAGTTAAAGTCAAAGTTTTTTTAAAATAACTAAATAATATATATAACTAAAATCAATATTTTTTAATAATTTATTTGTAAAATTTTCAAAGTTTACTGAATTTTATTTCAAATAAACATATAACCATTTTTATTTTTTAATTATTTATTAATTTATTAAGTTAGTATTTATTTATATATATAATTACTAAAATATTATCTAAATTAAATCTAAATATTTTATGTTTCTTAATGCATTAATATTACTAATATTTAATTTCTTAAAAGTAATTTATGAATTGTAATTAATGTAGGAATAAAAAATAAAAAAATTGAACTTGATGAAGTGGAAACTTGAGAAGAAATAATGAATTAGAAGTCAAGGGTTATTCAAATTTTATATATATATATATAATTTATTTTAAATAAACATAAAAATATTTTTTGTTTTTAATTATTTATTAATTTTCTATTTTTTTACATATTTAATTACATAAATATTCTCTAAATCTAAATATTTTATGTTTTTTAAATATTAATATTACTAATATATAATTCTTTTAAAGAAATTTATGAATTGTAATTAATGTAAGAATACAAAAATTAAAACAAAAAAGACTTAACTTGATGATGTGGAAGCTTGAAAAGAGAGAATGAATGAGCAGTCTCCATTTATCCAACTTTTAATATATAGATTTCTCTCTAAACTATCACATTTTCATCTTATTTATTCCTACGTTAAATATCTGTTAAATTTTCTGTTAACTGATTTTAAACAGTTTATTCTCTCGAACTATATGATATCTAGCATTTTCCCATATATGGCTCTAGCATATTCCCCCAACTATACTTATAGTCTGTTATCCACAAAGATTATAAATACAACATATGTCTCTCCTAAGATTGTACATTCAACTTATTTCGCCTCAGTGATTGTACATCCGGCCTATTTTCCCCTAAGAAAAAATCTTATATTGTATTGTTTCACATTAAATTGGACATAAATTATAAATTTCTATATATAACATTGAAAATTTGGGAATAATTAAATTTACCACTACAAAAAAATAGGCGATTTTCAACGAACATATCCAGACGAATTTCTGTTGAAATAGGAGATTTTCCGTTGAATATCGCTTTGTTGAAATTGAAAATAACAATTCCCAACGGATTGCAATGGATCCAGAGTGTAGGGAATCGCTCGATGCAAATCCAAATCCGTTGAGATTTGTAATGGGCATGCAAGGGAATCCCTCGATGCAAATCCAAATCCGTTACAATTCGTAATGAGCGTGCAACACAATATATATGTTGAAACATTCCAACGGGCTTGCAACGGATAAATCTATTGGAGATTTGCAACGGATGTCCGTTACAAAGATTGCAACAGATGCCCGATAAAAAGATGGTAACAGATGGCCGTTGAAGTGTTGTAACGGATATCCATTGCTCGTCCATTGACACATAAAATGGTGGGAATTTAATGTGTTCAACGGATACCCGTTGGCAGTATGGTGAGAATTGGCAACGAAAATCCATTGCATAAGGGCGGGAATTTTTTTTCCCAACGGATGCCTGTTATAATTTTTAAAAAGTATCAACGGGCATCCGTTGAAATATTTACAAAAAAATAAAAAATTAAAAAATTAATTAATAAAAATGTTTTTACAAATTAAAACGTAATTTATATAACAAACCATCTAAATTAGTAGCACTGTCTTCATCCCAGTGATCGTCAACACCTCGTGAAGTTGTTGCATCAAAGTCGATTATCGGGTCTTGTCGCGGAATTGTTTCCCCTATCGGTTTCGGTGATTGATATGCTTGGTCGGTTAGCAATTCTATGATGCTCTCCATGTGACGCATCTTTGCTCGAGTTTATCAAATTGTGCTTTCGAGATGCTCGATATGCCGTTTTGCGTATAACTTTCTTTAACCACGGGAGTACCGTCGTGGCGTCCTCGACGATATCATTTTAAACGCCAATTATTCGGTCTAATAGAATGCAAAATAAAAAATCTTAAAGTTAGAATTATTAGAAAATATTCTATTTAATAAATGAATTACAAATAATAATTTTATTATTTATCTCTAAATAAATTTTGTCCTTTTGTAAATGATTGGAATCGTCGGGAGTTGAACCGTAGACTTGGGATTGCTGTGTGATCTTCTCCATCACAGCTTTCACGGTCCGCTCTGCCCGAGGGTCGACGGGTTTAGGTTCGTCGCTCTCTTCTCCGACGATGGATTTCTTCTTGGCGTGGGTTTCTACAACCAGCTCAAGAACAGTCAATTCTCTTCCTATTCTCTGCATTTGATATATAACATTAATATAATTAGATAAAATTTGTATATAAAAAAATTAAATAATTAATAAAAAATTACCAATTCTTTCTTTATTTTTAGGAATGATTTTGATCTCGAAGTATGGCGATGCGGACCATCTCCGAGAACCTTCTCGCCGTACCAATATTTCTTGGCCTTCTCACTCTTGGCCTTAAAGTCCTCGGAATCCAAATGTTGGACGAGTTCGTTGAATACCTCGTCTGTTGCCCATGTCAGTTTGGCATTCTTCTTGTAGTAGTTGCGCTTGGCGTTGTTCATCATCAAGCGCAACCGTGTTTGCATATCGTGCATCCAAGTTTTGTAGATGCGTAACGTTTCCTTCTTCCGTCATCTGTATACATGCTGCAAACATAAATTATGATAAATTAGTTTACAATAAAAGTAATTAATAAATTTAAAATTAAATTTTTATTATTTGTTACTTGCGATGAATGTACACCACCATCGACGGCGTATAACTTATGGTGTCACTTGTTAGGAATAATAGAGGCGATCTCGTACCGATCCCTGGATAATGTTGTTGTTCGTATGTTTGAGAACATCATACACATCAAACATGCACGTGAAAATGAAATAATTAGATAATATTTATAATTAAATACAATAGAAAATTATGAATTTGAAATCGTACCATAACGTCTCGTTAGGATATTCAGGATCGATAATCGAGTGGATAGGAAGGCCGTAGAAATTATCGATCAATGCGTTTATCACCATGTCTTCTTCTTCATCAAATATTGGTGGTGCCGATATTGGTGAAAGAGGCTGATATGGTGGCGATGGAGGCGGGGGTAGGGCTCTTACCGAACCCGCCAACATACCACCATATCCGATGAATCGTCTAGCTCTCACATTTGGTTTGTGTTTAAGAGTGATTTATGTTTGAGAGATTATAAGATTTGAAAGAAGGTTTGTTTTAGAATTTTGTTGAAAATGAAACTGTTCAAGGTGTAATATACAAAAATTTCCAACGAGTATCCGTTAGAAATTACAATGGATGTTCGCTGGAAAAACGTTCACTCAACGAACGCAATTAATTGACACGATGTTTTGGTTTCGTAACGGGCATCCATTGTAATTTGTAACGGATGCCCATTGGCAGCGTGTTCTCCCAAGGCAACGCACGCCGAAACGATCGTACACCCCTTGCAACGGGCATACGTTGAAAATTGCAACGGATACCCGTTGCGAGCCAGCGTAGCATAAGATAGCCATGATGACATTTTGCAATGGACATTCGTTGCAAGTTACAACAGATAGCTGTTGTAAGCTTTCCAACGGGTATCTGTTGCACGATGTCCAACAAGTATCCATTGCAAACCTTGCAACAAGTATCCGTTGCATATGAGCAATGTATGACCGTTGGCGTCGACCAACGGTTATTCGTTGCGTGGTGAACTCTCTCTCAATGGGCATCTATTAGCGTTTACCAACGAATACCTGTTGAAACTATGAAAACCCTGAAAATATTTCTAAGTATCGAGCATGATTTAACGTTTCAACGCATTTCCGTTAACAATGCCAATAGATGTCCATTGAAATTTGAATATATTAAGTTAAAAAAATAATTTTAACAAGTTACATAAAGTTATATATTACATTATAGAATTCACATTTCTTCTTCGGTAGATTCTTTGATTGGCGAGTATTCCTTCAATTGTTCATTAAACTCATCTCCGTTTTCATCTTCTGGTTCAACGTCTTCATAATCGTGAATGAATTCTCCATCATGTCCGTTTTGATGAGAATCTCCTCCTGATTGTCTATATCAATTAAGCGAATCGGTTGCAGATGATGATGTTATCGAAAAAGTTCTTTTCGATATGCATAACATCCAAATTATGATGCAGTTTTAGTGGTTTCTAATATGGTAGTTTCCAAAAGATACTACGTTTATACCAATTGTGTCATTCACCTTGGCCTTTTCATTTTCAATGCCCACGATTTCCATCGCATTATATCGGTTCTTGTAAATCGCCCATTGTGTTCAATCGTTCGTAAAGGATTTGCGTTCCAGTTTGCATGTACGGTCCCTCTTCCTTTTATCTTTTCGTAAAGTATGTCCACGGGGAAGAAATATTCTATGACAATCAAACCAACGTGGTTTCTTCCCATGTACTAGTCGAAATGAATCTGTATCCTCCCTAAAATATGGATATGCCAATCTTCCATGCGTGTTCCATCCAGATAACATTCCATAGGCAGGAAAGTCGCTAATTGTCCACAACAAGACCGCTTTCTATGTGAAATTTTTTCGTACTCACGTCATAAGCAAGAATTCCATCGTTCCACAAATGTCGTAATTCATGAATTAAGAGCTAGAAAAGGACATCGAAACTTTTCTCAGGATGTCCTCGTCCTGGAATCAACAACATTAGAAACATTATCTCTCTTTTCAATTACATATCAGAAGGCAAATTTTATGGAGACAAAATCAGCGGCACTGAGAATATTGCCTTCTAGATTGTCCATATGGACTAAAACCATCAGTGCACAGGAAAAGATAAACATTTCTCGTTTCATACGTGAACTCAATCATTGAAATATTTCCCAACCTTACCATCCGATGGATGTTGAATTATCCCTTCTCCCGTCGAATGTTCTGCATGTCATCTCATTGCCACAACGGTTTTTTCGATTCAAATAACCTTCTCAACCTGTTTGCTACATGCATATAAAATATTTTTTGTACGGTACATATTTACGTGAAGATTGTTTTTGGAAAAAATCTCCTTGCACCGTAAAATTTACATTCCAACAAGTCTTTATCATTTCCCAAAACAACATGCAATTGTTTCTACAAACATCAATTTTCTCATGTGGCATTCTTAAATATTTTAAAACATTCTTTGTTTCGTTGTATGTCTCAGGTGCTTGATTATTTTCCGGTAAATATTCACGCATGGTTTTGCAAAATGAATCCATGCAATTTTCAGCAACATTATAGTCTGTTTTATACTCATTAATCTCGAGGACAAAGATAAACGAGACGGACCTTTACGAGAACATTCATCTATATGTTGTTTCGCCGAATTCAATAGGTTGAAAAATCGGTGTACCTCATTGTTCGACTTCTATTCATGCGTTTGTTCAACAACTCAAAAAACGCATTTGACACCATTTCCACATATGGATTGGTCGTCGATGCTTCATTAATAAATTCTTCATTTCTTTCTATTTCTTGTGCTTCTTGCACAATATCTCTAACGCCATAATTTTTCCCGTGAAATAACAAATTTCGTAATTCTCTACGAAACCCACATTGTAAAGATTTTTACAAATAATTTATTGAGTTATATATTTCATGTTTTTGCATCTTTTGCATGGACCTAACATTGTCTCGCGTTCTTGACACAAAGGTTGCATCGACGCAAAACTCATGATCTGCTCCAATACGTGTAAGAAGTCTTGTGTAAGTTCTTCGGTTATGGGATTTTGTTCTTCTATACATCTATTCTCTCGATCTATATATCTCTATTTGAAGAAGACGGAAATTTGTTGTAAATGTATTTGTTTTTGTATGGTTTGATGGTAGAAACCTTAATTTCGATCATTAAATAGTTTTTTTTTTCAACGGACATCCGTTAGAAACCTCGACGGATGCCCGTCGCAACATCATGTGAAAATATTCCACCGACAAACCTCAAAATTAACAATATTTCAACGAGCATTTGTTGAAACTGTCAACGAAAATCCTTTACAAACGGCAACGAAGATCCGTTGGCTTGTTTGTTTTGTTTTCTAACGACGATTTCTGTTGTTCGTCCGTTGAAATTTGCAACGAATTGCAACAGATTACTACTCGTTGAACATTCTCGGGCATCCGTTACAATCCATTATTATTATTATTATTATTATTATTATTATTATTATTAAATAACAAATGCAATGCATATTTAAGTTATATATAATTAAAATTTTTTAATTTCAAAATGACTATATCTATAGTTATATATACTTAAGTATGAAATAAACTAAATATCAAAATGAATATATAACTATAGATATAGTCATATTTAACTATAGATATTTAGTCTATTCCATTCTTAAGTATATATAACTATAGATATATTCATTTTGAAATTAATAAATTGTAAGTATATATAACTTAAATCTGCATTGCATTTGTTATTTAATAATAAATTTTAAGCATATATAACTTAAATATGCATTGCATTTGTTATTTGAGGGAAAATAGGTTGTATTTTATAATTTTTGGGGGTGATAGGGTAGAGATCATATACAAAAAGTTGGGAAAATAAGTTAGAAATAATATAGTGGGGGTGGGGGGGGGGGGGTGGTGAATAGATTATTTAGAAAATAGTTACCAAAAAAAATTAATTGATACTAGATTCTAAACCCACGCGATGCGCGAGCTTCTTAAAAGATTTGTAATTTTGATTTGTAGTTTTACCTATTTAATTTTGAAAAATTATATCATCATAATTTATTAAATGAATATTTAAATTCAGTTTAAAGATTTTTATGTTTTAAATTAATTTATGATTAACACTCGATGGTTTATATTAATAGAATCGATGTAAATAACGACAATTTATATTATATTTAAATTAGAAAAAATTATAGTACAATGAAATCGTATATGAAACTGAAAGACGTATATTTTGGACAAATTTTAAAACAATTTATATAATTATCATATGAATTTTCAAAATCAATTTAAAAACGTATATAATAAAACAAATGTAAAAAAATAAAGATCATACAAAAAAAAATGACGATCTTATGTCCAAGTACTCCATAAAAAAATTGTACATCATATATATGTGTGGCCTACAAATCATATTGTTTAGAAAACATTATAGGTCATTATTTGTCAAGTTTTTTATTTTTAAATTTCTATCAACGTAAATTTTATGGATGTTTAAAGAATAAAATTAAATAAAAATATCATATTAATTAAAATATTAGTTTGATATGAATTTGAAATTATATAGATTAAATGATTAATAGATGAAATATCGTGCGACTTACCATAAATTATTTTAGAGATTATGGTTGTGACCAAAATTACATTTTTGTTGTGTATAATATTAAAAATACTCATTTGATGCATATTGTTTTATTACCTTAAGCTTATGTTCTGTATTAATCTTTTAAAATGTCAAAGCACATTAATCATAATAAACCATAATAAAATTAGTATAAACAATTATTTTATATGATAATTATTATAGTTATGCATAAAAATTTATATAATTTAGTCATCACAATCAATTAATTTGAGAGTCATACATATAAAAATTTTGTCACAATCATTTTCTCTATTTGCAATCAAATTTCATTTGCTAATATCTAAACTAAATGTCTCTAAAAGTTTATTAATCTAGTAATAAACATAAGTCAATTTTTTTAGTTAAATGATGAAATGTTTAAATTTGATTCTTGTGAAACCTTTAATAATTCAACCTATTTTAAAGTTTATAAAACATTAATAGTTGTTACTCATAATAAACTCTGGGGTCATCTTTTGAAGAATAAACCCTATCATCAAACTTGAAATTACTTTTAAAAGAGTTTATGTTGTGATTCCTAAATATATTTTATATATAAGGTATATATTGTAAAAATGAGTAATAAAACCTTAAAAAATAAATGTTATATTTTAAAAATTTTAGCAACGTTTCAAATACAGTGATCCATATAATAGTACCCGTAAAATTAAAAAACATAGAAAGTTCTAAAAAATTTACTGCAACTTCGTCATATTTGTTGAAAATTAACGGTTACCTCAAAACAAAAGTTCATACTATTGTGAACGGAACATATGGTCAATGCATTGTAACTTGTCACACACACACACACACAAAGAGACATTGAGAATTTACCTTATGATGGAACATTTCTCTGTCTTATCCTTTCTATTTGTCCATGTGATGGGTTTTCAAATGCCCATATAGCTAAATAAATCAACACCAACTCCACCTAAGATACAATCTTGAAACTTTTTTACGAAGAAGATGAAACTCATACCTGAGCATTTGATTCTCGGAGCTCTCGTCATCGTCTTCTTCCTCTGCCTCTTGGTAATGATTTTCTCTAATGGCCCCCATAAGAAGAAGATAAAAATCTATGGGGATTCAAAACTAAAAATGGGAAAAAAGAATCATTTTCTGAGTTTTATCTTGCACTACCCATGGCCTGAGACATTTTCTATACAAAAGGTAAAAAATATTTCGATAACAAAATCTATGGATCCCGGTTTCCAATAGTGAGAATCGAGTTTTAGTGATGAATAAAATTATGTATTGTTTTCATACCAAGAAGATTCAAAAAACTATTTCTCGGAATGGACAAAAGTCTCTCTCAAAATGGAGAAAAGTCCATCCCAAACCTATGGATCCGATGAATGCACATCTATTGGCAATGACATCATTCTTTAGATGATAGTAACAATCTTCGGTGGATTTGAGATTAAAGATGGATTAACCGCAAGCGAGTAGACGAAATGAGAAATAACTTGAGGCGTTGAATGAGGCGAGTTGTTAGAAGATCCTGAAGTCGATGTAAAAGATAGGGTTTCTAGTATTTTACAATATCTATATTTATATAAATATCTTTTACGGATAAACTTGTTAGCTTTTCTGTCTGTCTATACAGTGTCATTCAAGTTGTTATGTTCTCTATCCTCTTCTCCACTTTCATCTCTCCAGCCCTCGCCACGGGTAGAGCAAATCACATTCCCTGCTTTGCAAGCATCATCTTCACTCACTTCTTCGCCAGCGTCCTTATCTACTTCATTATTCTTCCTACCGTAAACAACATACACAAATTAAGTGTTGAGAATGTAAATAAGAGATCATCTGATAGACATGAGGCTTAGAACTGGTAGTAGCTCTCTTTCATTCCATTTGAGCTCTTTTTTTCTTAAGCCCACATGTCCAAAAGATGCAAAGTCATTAAAACTGAAGAGACCAAATAGATATATTAAAGAATTATATCGAATAACCTCAGTGCAGAGTTCCCCACACTGGTTATTTCACTCAACATCTTAAATCCCAATCTATGGAGATATTTATGAAATAAATTTTCTGGTTATCTTCAATTTCTAATGTAGAATTAAACACATGGATCAAAATATATACAGTAAAAATTCATTGTGAGAAGATAAGGTTAGGTTACTTTGGAAGTGGTCAAATTTAGGAAGATCGATAGTACATACAAAATTTATCGGTTTAACTGATGAAGAAAATCATTAATCGTCTAAAAACAGATGTAACAATTTTTAGAAGAAAACACAATGGTTGAAGAACAAATATAATCACACACGTTAAGAAGATATCAATGGTTTTATTCTATTAAAAAGCATAGAACTTACTTAAAGGTTCCTCGAGCATTACTTTCTGAAATCTCGTCGGTGAGAGAGAGATCAGAAAATGGTATACAAGTTCCCCAGATCCAACAACAAACCAAGAAACCTATACCCCCAATCCCTAACAGTATTGAGTGGCATTAACCTGTAACCAAATGAGCAGTTATACAAACGCCATGAGTTGAAATCTTAAAAAAATGTCAAGGATTACCAATCCATGGATCAATCAGAGTAGGTGAGTAAAATATAGATTTAAAATAATTTTTCCTATATCAATGATGCATACAAAAAGAACTCATGTCCACTGCCACCATCAGGTAAATCATCACGATCTACACTTGTAATAACTATGTAGTCTACACTGCAAGGCCACAAAAAGAAAATGGAGGATATCACTCTATTTAAGTTTCATCAATGTGTCTTAAAATTAACACTAGCTAAGAGAAACCAACTGAAAAAGAAACACTACAAGTCTGAAGATGTAACAACGACTTGCCCAATCATTTTTTCTCAAGTTCGAGGTGACATATTGATATCTCAAAGCCAAAGAGGAAACTGGGTTACCCAGAATTGGAAAAAAGAAAACAATGCCACTCACCCCCAGCTCTCAATTACCTTGGTTGTGTTCTCTGGTTCATCCGGATCAAGGGGAGAAGGATTTCTACTAGTTTTGATGGCACAAAATCTATAACCACGGGTACAAGTATCCCCAAGAATCATTTAAATATCCTATTCTATTGATGTGTGTTCAGAAAGCTCGAAAAAGTCATATTTATAAATCCTTACCTGAATTGAGATTTGGCAAGTTCCTATAGCAACGAACGTTTTAGAAACCGTAACGTCGCTTTAGCTCTTATCGAAACCCGGCATCTGCCTTGTGCTTCTCTTCACCATCGATATCTTCGCCACCGATCTTCTTAGGGATTTCCCCCAATTGTTCATACTCAGACAAATATCTCAAAAAGTCACACACTTCCTCATCGGGTCAACCACAACCCTAATGCCAAACAACATAATCTTCTTTGTCTCCTTCTCGAAACTTGCTTACTCATGCACAATCGCTTTTATTGAACTCTTCTTTAGCGATCTAATGCTTCTGAATCATAACTTTGGCAGCCTTAGCCTTTAATCGCCTTGGCTCCTCGTTGGCGACTCGTATATCCAAAATTTTGACTTCGTCTTTGCCCTGCTTCTCAAGTCAAAGTATCTTCATTTCATGGATATACTCCTTGCGAACAACATTCACTTTCTTTGCGTAGTCTGATGACAAAATCCAATTTAGGATTTGAGAGCAGAGGCAAGGTGGACGGAATGAGTGGAGAGCTTTCAATAGTTAATCTCACCAGCGTTAATTTTGACATTAATTTTTTTATTGAAACCTTTCAACAATTGTTTTCAATGTTTAAAGTAACGTATGAAAAGTGGAGAGTGAGAAGAGGTTTTAATTTTTTTATTAATTTATATATTTTGTTAAAAACATAATTTTTTTATTAATTTATATATTTTGTTAAAAAATGTAAAGATTGATGTGAAAGCATGATGAGCTTTCTCTTACAATTTTAGAAAATATTTTTAAAAATTAATTTAAATCATTGAATGTATAATTATATGGGTATATAATAATACATAAATTTTTAATAATTTTAAGAATAATTATTGAATATATGATTATATGAACAATTTTAACTAAAATCCTAAAAATCATTACTATAGAATTGATTAAAAATGCAAAACATTGATTTATATATTAAAAAAGCAATAAATTTAATCATTTTTATAAAAAAAATAACAGTTTAATTTTTTAGAATAAATTGAGAATGTTAATAGAAAAACGGTAACAAATTTGAACTAAAATTCAATTATTTTTTTGGATAAAGTGATTGTCATGTCAGGCTGACATGGCTCCACCAAAATTGAGTGGAATACCACATCATCATATTGCAATACCGGAATGCTTCAAAACTAATTTTCAATATATATAAGATTTAATAGAGAGAAGTAGGATGAAAACGTGATAGTTTAAAGGGGAATGTGATTAATAATGACAATTTAAGAAGATAGAATGAAAGGAAAAATTGAGAGGAAATAGAATTAAAACATTATAGTTTAGAAGTCATTGTCCCTTTATAATATTATACATCTTGTCTCGAGATAATATATTTGTTTAATTACAAACTTAAAATATGTTACATTACGAACACGATTTTAGTATTTGGTGATTCTCATCATATATATTTGTAATTCAGTCCTTGTTTTCGTTGTTTGTGGTTAAATTTAACAATAAATAAATAAATAAATTAAAATAATAATACAAGAATGATTGATTATGAGAAAATTAGGAAAGTAATTGTAAACAAACGTCCAAACACATGGAGGATGAGAAGAGAAGTCAACTAGATGATGTGGTGGTTAAACCGAAGTGGTCAAAGGGGTTTAGTTGCCCAACTTCATGTTCGAGAGTATATCATTTTAGCATTTTTCTTATTTTTTTCGTCCTTCGAAGTGATGACTATCTCATTATTCGGAAATTACACCACTTCATTTTATAATATTTATCATATATTTTTCCACTTTGACGGCTTCACTTTTTCCTCAAAATGTAGATAATGTATCTTTTGCCAGTTTCGCTTAGAGTACAAGTTCAATGTTAGATTGAACCCTACTTCCAATCTTTTTCTTCTTCCTTTTTTTCTTCTTTTGACTTTTTTGCCTTATGTAATGAAGGAAATGACAAATGTGGAAGATTGAAACGGCGAGTATGCATCTTTAGTCTTGCATGTTCACTTGAAAAAAAACATGAATCTTATTAAATACTATTAAACATGAGTTTAAACATAACTAAATCCAAAAACTAATTTAAAAGATTATGATTGTCCAATACCATATAGAAATCCATAATTGATAAAATAACCAATATAAGATAACATAACATAACATTTTCTTCATGTTGAAGTTTGGTCTTAGATTGTGGATATCGCAATCGAGAGCCGAACATTAGAATTTTTAAATTGGGATAAGACATAGTCTTATACCATATCAAATATAAATTAGGACCAAACTAAATCTAAAAAATAGTTCAAAAGTTTAGATTTACCCAATATTATATATATAAATGTATGATACATATTATAACCGACGTGGAATAATAACGCAACATAACATATTAAGTTTCGTCATAATCCTTCACGAAAGGGGTTTCAATGGGTATTTGGTGATCAGAACATAGAAAACCAAAATAAATAACACGAACTTGGAAACAAATATTTCACGTTATCAGTGAAATCTGATATATGTTATATATCAGTTTTAGGCTGATGCAACCATAGAAGATAGGGTTTAGCAAGAAAAAACCTTAGTTACATCAGAAGCTTCTGTAGCTTTGCCATTCACAGTACATGATTCTCCCATCAAACTGCTCTAACTTCTGGATTCCATCTGCGTAGACTTCACGTTGATAGAAAATAACAAAAGGGTAAAGAAGATTCATAAAATTCTATCCCCTAATCTTTACTGCTCATTCTGAAAATTATACGGCCTTTAGACGAGTCATACACACTCATTTCAACTTTAACTCTATCGCCAGGCAGAATACGAATGAAGTTTTTTCGGATCTTTCCAGAAATATAACCAAGGATGTTGTCCCCGTTATCCAAATCAACGCGAAACATCCCATTGGGAAGCGATTCAGTGATTTGGCCCTCAATTACTGATTTCTTGCTCCCTTGTTTGTTGACAGGCTTCCCAGACTTTCTCTTACTGTCTCCGCCTGTAATTGCAGTAGCTCTCTGGCACCGTAACACCCAACAAACCTTCACAGTCTTCTCGATTGTGCCAAAATTTACGTGGCTATTCAATCAAACACAAAGAAAAGACCTAAAATTTAGCCATTTTTTCTTCCACCCAGAAGACAATGCATCACATTTTACTTGGTGTTCAATGAAGCGAGACTAAAGACGCAACAGACCAACAGAATCAGCCCCTTTTTCCTACGCCCACAAGACGATGACTAGCAGACAGGTTTATTATTCATCATCAAACACTCAAGCTACTAAATTGAACCCATAATTGCCCCTAAATTACCTAATTGAAATATGTAAATTTATGAACAATTGGACCAGCACGTAATCTTGTGTAACTCGCAAATCAATCATCAGCAGCAACAAGCGATTTCAGAATTCAGAAGCTTAAACCCCCAGTAACGGTACGGAAATAATCGAATTCGAAAGAGGTTATCACTCAAACATTGATCGTTTCGGAAACTTACGGGGACGATTTTCCATCTAGAAATTGGAATTGGCGAGGAAGAAGAACTAGTGGGCGGAAATTAGAGGACAGTTGGAGCATGTTATCTCCTTCTTATCCTTCAAAATCCCTAAATTTCCTTTGCTCTAAAACCCTTGCAACACGAACACAACTGGGCTTGTCGTGGGAAAAATCTTCTGCGAGCAGGACCACGAGATTTCCAAATGTATTCAACCAATGAAAGAAAGACATTTGTAAACTGGTTTTACCAATCTATTTGAAACTTGTTAAACCAAATAAAACATTCCATATCATCCGAACTCTTTCCAGAGTTTTCAGAAACTATCGTACCACGTTTTAATTATTTATCCATGCTAACTGTCTTTTTATATATTGATTTTTTATAACTAAACTTTGTTTTATCATATATATAATATATATGTATTATATATGCATCACTGATGCACATAAATATGTGTATATATATATTATATAATATAAAGGTGCTTTAGAATCAAACTTTGAATTTTTATTTCTTTTTCTCCTAAATATACTTTTATTTGTTCTCTACATAACGGCTTTCACACGCACAACACGTTTATATTTACAATATCAATCAGACAGTGCATGGCATTGGACACACATATAAGTCCTTAAAACCCTAGGCATCATCCTCCGGCGACTCCACTACTGCGATTCTTGTAGAAGTTCCGGTTAGCGGAGGAGCTCGGCCGGGGGCATAGTGGTGCACTACCAACACGGACGCCGACGTCGAGACAACCTCGCTCGATGTCAACAAGTTTCCGACCGGTCCAAGCTCCGGCGTGTCACTTCTGACGTTCAAACCGGACGCAACCGGACCTTCCATAGACTTTCCAACCAAGAAAAGGTTACTTCTTGAATGTTCTTTGATGATCTCTACAGCTTCCTCGGAACATTTCACAAGTCTTTCCTTGTACACGATTTGCGGATGAGAATCAGAATCAGAACCAGGAACTGAACCCTCCTCTTGTTGTTTTATCTTCGATTTGAGTTGAGTTATAGCTTGAATATCGAGCAATGTGGATTCCCCTGGACTTGTTGGATCTTCGGTTATCTCGAGCTTCACGTTTTCCGGTTTAAAATCTTGGCTTGGGAGGAACCAAATAACGGTTAAGCTTACACCGGGATGTTCAGCCATCCGTGATGCAAAGGCTAAGGCTTCACGATCGTCGCTTCCTCCAAAGAAGAGCACAGTTACAACCAACGAGAAATCGCTAGACGATACGCGTGTGGTACCACCGAGGCCGCGATCGACTAAAATTGCGACTGAACATGGCGATTGCTCCATAACTCTCTTGTTGATCCAACGGTATTCGGATCGAGTAGTCTCCCACGTTCCATCAATGGTCATGTGTTTATGGAAGGGGATGATCACCATAGCGGCGCGCTTACGTTCTGCACTTTGGCATATATCCTCGTGGATCGTAGTCATGGCAGAGATCGCGGTCATGGGGCGTACAGATACGCGGCTGAGCTGTCGGAAGGCCTCAAAGGCGACCATGATAACATCCGATGAATTCCCAAAGATGCCCTTATTCCAGAAGGGCAAGCCGTTTTTCCTTGCCTTGTGGACCATGAGAATGGCAGAGGGTCTTTCAGACAATTCCATGAGATGCATAGCATAGACGCAGAGACCTTCTTTCCGGTCTGTGCCACGTGAGGCTTCAATAAGGTTGACGACCGTTGGGATGTTCATGATGCTGTGGTAACAAACAAGAAGCCGGAGTTGTGCATTAGACTCATTTGATTTCTCGACAGTTCGGTGCCTGTACTCGCCTTTGCCTAAGGCTCTAGCCGGTTTGTAGACCGCCATAACTAGTGGAGTTGTGATGAATGTGGTGAAGATCGCCATTAAAACCATTATGGCAAAGATCTGATCATTTAAGACCTGAAATACAACATAGATCCGAGTCATTAAAATCAACAGATATTGGAATAACTTTCAGTTAAGTAATATGATAACCACTTAGTGCAGATGTTTGTTTGAAGACTTACCCCTCTGTCTTTACCAATGTTGAGGACAATCAGCTCAACAAGGCCTTTCGTGTTCATCAAGAAACCGAGAGCCATGGACTCTGCAACCGGAATTTTGCAGAAAATAGAAACAACGACCGTACCAACAATCTTGCCGATACAGGCGTTGAAGATGACTAGAACAAGAAGGCCCCATGACTGAGCCCCTCGGATGGTGGCAACGTCCGTCTTCAACCCGCTCGAGACGAAGTAAAGCGGTAAGAAAAGACCCGAGACGAGATCCTCAACTTTCTCAACCAAGGAACTAGCAAAGTTCCCTTCTTTCGGGAAGATAACACCGATAACGAACGCCCCGAACAACGCATGAATCCCAATGGCGTCGGTGACGAAACTGGCTGCTAGAACCCCAGCTAACATGCAACACACGTAATGTTCTTTAACAGGTTCGCCTTCAGGACATCGTTTAACCATCCATTTTATCGCCGGTTGGACCACAAAAATGCAGAAGATGACAAAACCACTACCCGAAAGAAAGACCCATAGAGAAGTGAGCGGAGATTTTCCATCACCAGAAAGCGCGATGGCCAACGCAAGTAGAATCCAGGCGGCGACGTCATTGACCGCAGCGGCCGACAACGCGATTTTGCCAATGTCGGTGGTCAAGAGTTTGATCTCCGCGAGGATACGAGCCAAGACGGGGAAGGCAGTGATGGAGAGAGCGACACCCATGAAGACAAGGAAAGGGGCATTGGAAACGCCGTCTGATATGGTGCTACGAAAAGCGAAGGAGGTTCCAATTCCGAGGATGAAAGGGAGGGTGATTCCGGCGAGAGCTATGGAGAGGGCGGTTTTTCCGGTACGACGGAGAGATTTGGGGTCGAGTTCGAGGCCAACGAGGAAGAGAAAGAAGAGGAGGCCCAAGTTGGCTAAGGTGTCTAAGACCGTGAGGCTTTTTGGTGGGAAGACTGTGTGGAGAAACTTGGAGCTTTTGCCGAGTGCTGATGGACCGAGTAGTATACCTCCCTGCCAAAACCAGCAAAATAACCCGTTTAATCATGGAATTTTTCTTATTAACCACAAAATAACCCGTTTACCCGTTTTTTTTAAATTACTTATTAACCAAATCATGGAAATTTTCTTGTAATACTTTTTCATGAATACAGAAGTTCGTAAATTTCATTACTACTAATTATTCTCTATTTAAAATGCAAGCTCGTATACATATAAGCACTATAAATCATATAAATACTATTTATAAATCATGTGTAATTCTGACTTTCTGTAATTTTAAACACAACTATATTTTAGCTATATGATGAAGAGTTTTGATGTCACAAACAATAAGAAAAGAAAACACATCCAAGACTAATATTTGTTTACGTACATTTGCACCAAAGCAGAAAAGATATTTAGAAAATAGATATCAGAAGATAAGGAAAAAGAATCGACTTATATGTAAATTAAATGATAATAAAGTAATATATATAAATTACGTAGTAAACCAAACCCCAGACGGCAAGCATTTTAGTTTTGCATGTCAATCAAGATTACGAATTATTTATTCCTAAATGGGTTGAATTTACTTGCTGAGTCATGGGAATAGAAAAGTAAGCAAGCATGGAGAATTTCAGGTATTTTGTCCAACGTCGCTTCCCGCGAGTTTGGAAGCTTTCCAAGCACTACTTGTATACGTGTTGGATTTAATAGCTAAAGAATATACTACTTGTATACGTGTGTATATATATACAAATATAAATATATATTCAAATTCGAAAGTTAACATAACTATTCAAACGAAGATTCCTCCGGGCGGCGAAAGAACTCGTTGACCCCAAGAATATTTTATTGAATAATTCTTTAATTTTTTCAAAATTTTGATTCTAATTTTTCAATATGATTTTAAATAATTTATTTTTTAAACTAAATTTTTTATTTGATTCGTTTTAGTTTTTATATTTGCGATCTTCACGTTACGAAATTAAGTTTGAATGGGCGGATTGTTATACTGTATCATCTAACACCAGCTAAAACATAGAACAAAGAGAGGAGTGCCAACACTATTCTTAAACTACATCTTTGGTTGAGATAAATGTAACACCATTTGACATCAATCTCTATTTCTTTTTATTATAAAACTTCAATCTCTTTGATTTATTGTTTTTAACAAGTTACTTGAAAAGGAAGTAATGAAAAGACTTACCACAATCTCAGCGATGACACGAGGTTGTCTCAGAGGACGGAGAAGGAAGGCAAGAGTACGAGTGAGCACAACGACAATACAGATTTGAAGTATCACGAGAGGCAACGCGTAGTCAAGGGGATTTTCGCCTTGAAAAACCCCGTTTGAAGTCGCCTTCATCGGTTTAGGGCATGTCGTTCCGTTTGTTGCCATGCCTTCTTCCGCCTGAGAGATGATTTTTCCCAAATCAGTTAATGATTTCTATATTTACACATAGAGAGCTAAAACATTTGAACCCGCGTTGTATCACTGTTAATTTTTTAGGTGAGAGTGGATTTATTACTGTGCAAAACTAATATAGATCTGATGATAACCATCAGTCGTCTTTTTCGGCAATTTCCTCTCCTAGGAATCTCAACTTTCTCCAATTTCCTCGCCATTTTTTTCGGAATAAAACTAGGAACACCGTTAAGGGATGACGATTAGGGGAAGAACGAAACCGATACGGTGCACTGGTCTACCCGCATTACGATTTCATTTTTCACTCCTAATTTCTCGGTATTTCTCGCAAAACCAAAACGTGAACTGGATGAAAATTACAGAATCAACCGAAACCTTATACACGGATCGCAGATTTCGAGGTTTCCTTCAACTTTCTCAGACGGCATTTTCTCGCGAACCAAACAAATCAACACACTACAAAGAAACCGACCGATCAATCGGTCGATCGAGAGAGAGAACCGCAAAAAAAAGTACCTGAAACTGGCGATCAAGAATTCCGGAGAAGAAATTCACCGATCTGGATCAATATATCTGAAACCAACGTGATGGAAATTTGAATTCTGTGATTGGTAGATAAATTGACCTCAGGAGAGGATTTGAACAGAAAAGGTGCGAAAAAGTAGCAAAAGCAAACCCATAAAAAATATAAATTATAAACAAACAAAAAATAGAGACGAATGAAACGAAACTACAACGCGTGTCCATTTATATATGTAAGCCTCGCGCGGGATCATTAATTTTTCTATTTATATAATATGTTGAAAATTGTAATTAGATAATGAAATAAATTTGATAAAAGTATTCACATTATTCAAATTTTGAATTAAAACAATGAATCTTAACTTTTATCTAAGAATATAAAATGTTATATTGTATTTTATAAACCGGATAAGATATTGTTATTTATATTGTATTACATCATATATATATAATATTAAATAATTATAAAATTTTGAATTATTTATTTAATTTAATTAGATTCGAATACATTTTAATACAGTATATAAAATTTGGTTATCCCAATTTAAATAGTTTTATGTTAAAATATCTATTGCGAAAAAAAATATTTCATTTTATATTATATTAATGACGATATACTTATAAATTTTTATATATAACATTTTAAAATTTAAATTAATTTTTTAAGTTTACTTCAATTCAAATTTATATTTGTAAAATATAAACTTATAGATGTATATAATATTTAAAAATTTTAATTTTTTATATCCATTATTGAAGTGAATTAAATCTTAATTAGAAAGAATTATATAATGTAAATATGGTTAGTCGTGCATCGTTTAGACTGCAATCTCCATTGTCAACTTTGGAAATACAATTTATAATATTATCAACGCCGCATGTATTCTTGAATAAAATATTCCCAAATGTACATCACTTATTTCACATGATTAAATTCTTCACAAATTACAATCCACTATTATATTTCTCACATTAGTTTTATAAAATTTCGTAATAAATCTGAAATAAAATTTACAAAAACTTAAAACTAAATGAATTTTCTAACAATTCCTTTATTGTATCATATTCGGATCTTGAAAAATTTTGTCTAAATTTCAAATTAAATTTTTTTTTAAAATATTATAACTTGAATGAAAAAGATGAAAAAGAAAAATAAAAACACTTGTTATTGACGGATGTACCGATCTGAGTGTGAGATGGATATATTTGGACAGAAATAATCCAAACAATCCATTAGATTTTCGATTATAGAATTTAGATTACAAAATGATGAAGAAATTCACCGAAAAATTCATTCACAATTAGGGATGGTCAATTCAGGTCATCTGGATCGGATCGACCCGGTTCGACCCGAAAAACCAAATCGTTTACAAAACGGATTATCCTAAAAACCTATATAGGTTTAGATTTTAGAATCCATTCGGATTCGGATCTATCCGATCCGGGTTCGGGTTAAACCTGAGGAACCCAAATTAAATTTTAAGGTTTATTTTTTTTAGGATGTTTTCTGTTGAACAAAACACAACTG
>CM071872.1:6907365-6917770 GCA_036759665.1 Gynandropsis gynandra | reverse complement strand
GGGATTGCATGATAGATAGGTTGATCGTTGGTTCCGGTAGTCTTGTGGTGAAACCGGTTTCCTAGGACGTTTGTCTCATCGTTAGAACCCGAGTAGTTTATTTACTTTCAATATTTCATTCTTCATCCACATTCTTTCGTTAGCAAGTTTGATTCCTAGTTCGAGTTTAGGTAGTGTTGCGTAGTCTCTATGGGATCGACACCTAAAATACTACACACGTGCCGTGCACTTGCGGGTAGTTTAGGTTAATTTATATTTAACTCTGATAACGCATCAGAATGTACAGATTTGACTTTGTTGTTCGTTTTTTACAAGACATCCCAAAAATCTTCTCCGATGATTATATTTACGGGAAAACGAGGGACAACAACACGACAACGCTTAAATGGAATGAGTCTAACAGAACATTGAAAGTCAAGTTGGATGGCTTCACATTCATTGATGGGTGGAAAGATTTCTCCAACGACCTATACTTACGTATTGGGCATTACTTACTTTTTCGTCACGAAGGTGACATGGTCTTTTTCACGTCACCTTCGCCACTCCTGCTCAGAGGATTGTCACGGTGGTACCAGCCACTCGTTCGAATCTGGCCGTAGATGCATTGGTAAGTGACCTCAATACAGAATTGGGTGATGTCGCGACTTGGGTAAGGATTTTTACGATTTTTATTCCTTTCCGCTGATATAACTTGGTTGATGTCATAGACACTTCCGATAGGGTTTGCAAGGTCGAGAGGTCTTTGCCATAGACGATGTAAAATATATCTGATGATAAAATAAAAACTGTCGTGGGAGGCATATCTAAGGCCCGTGGCACGTGGTGGCGCTACCATCAGAAGGGGTTGGAGAAAGTTTTGTCACGATCATGGACTGACCCAAGGTTATACCCTCAAAGTCGAACTGTATTTCGATGGACCAAAACCACTGCTTCATTTTTCCCTCAACGAGGGCCTAACAATAACAGAGTTTGATTTCAATTGTATTTTGATTACTCTGAACCTCCTTTGAACAAGAACATTCCTTTGAACTTGAACTTCATGTTTGTATTTTTTTTGTTTTTTTGCAATTAGTCAATAGTAAGTATTATTATTAGTGTCGTTGTTTTGTGGATTTACTATTATTGTAACAAGGGTCGTGGATGGACAAGGGTCAAAAGGGGACAAGGGTCATAGGGGTCCATGGGTCGCGAGGGGTTCAAAGGTTGTAGAGGGACAAAGATCGCACGGATCCAAGGGTCGCAGATGGACAAGGGTCGTAGAGATTTGAGTCAATTATTTGTAAATAATAAATAATAAATTATTCATATTATTTGCAAATAGTATATAATAAATTATTCATATTATTTGTAAATAATTGTATTTGTAAATAATAAGGATCGCAGGGGTCCGAGGGTCGCAAAGATACATGGGTCGCAGAGATAAAAGGGTCGCAAGGTCAAGGGTCGAACGGGTAAAATCGTCGAACGATCCTTGTACCTATGCGACCTTTGTATCTCTACAACCCTTATACCTCGCAACCCTCGGATCCCTGCGACCCTCGGACCATTGTACCCATTCGACCCTTGACTATGCGACCTTTTTACCTTTGCGACTCCTTTTATTATTATGAAGAAATTTTATAAAAATAATAATGTACCAATTATTTGAAAAATAACAATGTACCAAATATTTACATCTTCCATTCCAAAAAAATAACAATGTACCAATATCAAGTTAATCTCGGGGTGAAGGGATACATTTTCTATTACGAAATATCTCAGCCGCAATCTTCTCACGCATGGAAGGAACATTTTCGTCGCAAATGTAGTGCAAAACATTACGTGCTTTCATTACCGAGGCTTCAACGAATTTGTAGGCGTTAACACCACAGTCATTTAAGGTTTTATTCTGTGTCAGATCTTCATAATACTCAAATTTCCATTCATCTTTTCCGGAAGTCAAAGAAGGAAACCCTCCGAGAATGAATATCTCGGGGATAACTTTTCTTAGCTTCTCAATCACCGGATCGATATGCGTTTCCTTAATGCTCTGCTGGTAGTTGTATACCGTGATGCATCGGGTTTTGAAATCCACTTTGATGGCTACCCAATGACATCCTACATATATACTCTTGAGCGATGGAATGTTTAGAACCGAGACAAAGCCTTCGAAACCATTCATTGGTTCCGTACTTCTGAATGGATACTTGCCGTTCAAACAATCGCGAAGAAATTCCGGCAAAGTGTTTACATCCTCATACGACCACATCTTGAGGATCTGCATGAAAGCAACAAGACAAACGTAAAATTTCTTAAATATCACGGGGAATGTCTTCATGCGATAATACTACACGAACAACGCCTCATCCAATTGCTACAAAAAAAAAATTTAACACACATGAAAACATATGACACAAAATGACCTTTATGACTTCGGGTTTAAAAAACTTACATCATCTTCAAGCCATACGTCGGGCTTTAATATAATCTCCCAAAAATCTGGCCCCGAGGAATATCTAGATCTGATTTCCATCAACTCTCATGTCCATGTGCCGTTAGGAACATATATAGAGCAGTTAACCTTTCACCGGTTGCGTCAATGAATAAAGGTTCTCGGGTTATTGAGCCTTTTTCTAATCCCTTGGGCTTCCACCAGAACGAAGGTTGTTCAACCACCTTTTTATGGGGTTCTTGAACCACCTTTTTTTCGGGTTCTTGAACCACCTTCTTTTTGGGTTCTTGAACTCCACCATCATCTTTCCCTCGCCCTTTCCCTGGCACTGTTCTTTCTGTTTTCGCCGACGGAGGTTCAACATATGCCTTTCGTGGTCTTAAAACTCGTTTAGGTTCCGGCGGAGGTTCAACATAATGGCGCAGAATCCTTCGATAAAGGTCCATGCAACCTATGACCTATGCGACCTTTTGTGACACATTTGATCCATACGACCAATGCGACCTTTGTGACTCAAAATACCGTACTTACTTGGTGGAACCTCCTTATCCTTAGAGGGGACCTCTTCGACAGGATCCTTTGTAGTATCCTCAGAAGTAACCTCCTTATCCTTAGAGGGGACCTCTTCGATAGGATCCACTACAGTATCCTCGGAAGGAACCTCCTTATCCTTATAGCGGACCTCTTCGACAGGATCCATTGTAGTAGCATTGGAAGGAACCTCCTTAGAGAGGACCTCTTCGACAGGATCCACTGTAGTATCCTCAGAGAACCTCCTTAGGAGCGACCTCTACGACAAGACCCACAGTAGTTTCCTCGTCGGCGACTTCATCAACAATAACCACTGGAGCATCTGCATAAAATTACTTCATTCATTAGACTCATCGTTCGTTACTTGATGCGACCCTTGTGACCCATGGGACATATACGACCCATGCGACCTATGCGGACATGCAACCTTTGTGACTCAAAAGACCGTACTTACTTGGTTGTACAAGACCCACTGTAGTTTCCTCGTCAGCGACTTCATCGACAGTACCCACTAGAGCGTCTGCATAAATTACTTCATTCATTAAACTCATCGTTCGTTACTTGATGTGACCCTTGCGACCCATGTGACATATGCGACACATGCGACTCTAGCGACCCATCGACTTATGCGACCCTACGACTTATACGAACGTGTGACTTATACGACCGTGCGACTTATATGAACTTGCGACCCATGCCGACTCTCGATGGAAATTGACTCAAATGAACTTTTTCACTAATTATTACTTGTTTGGTGGAACTTCATCAGGAGCAACAACTATAGTAACCTCTCCGGAAATGTATTCAGTTAAAGGAATGGTGGCGACAGATGCGATATTTTCAAATAATCTCGAAATGTTTTCCAAATCTTCTTCTGAGCCATCTCCAGAGTCATTTTCAGCCTCTGGATATGAAAGTCGAAGGAATTCACAATCATCATCTCTAACAGTGCCGAAAGATTGGTTTGCAGTGCTCGTATTTTTCTTGACAAATTTTGATTTTTCCTTTTCATCATCTTTGGGATTTGTCGCCTGTGATTTTGAATTAGGCAAATGAAACCCGACATCCCTTAGAAGATCTCTTACGGTGTTGATTATTCTTTTCTCCGACTTCTTTATTTCCTTCAATAATTTCTGCTATAGTGTCAGATAAACTGCAACTTCTTCTCCTTCAGTTCCATCTTCACCTTCTCTTTCAGCTTCAGTTTCAGCATCACCTTCAGCATCACCATCTCTTCCTTCATCTTCGTCATCTTCAATCTCTATTATTTTTTCGCCCATGCTCTTTTTCCTCTTACTCCCCTTCCCTTTCCCCTTCTTTTGATCACCAAGAACTGCTTTTCGCTTAGCAGTTCTTGCTTACGGATGTCCCTCCAACAAATACCCTTCGGATTTCTACGAAGATGTTCCATCAATATCTGAACATCGGGATCGTGGCATCCCTTATAATCGTCCAGATAAAAAAGTAAAGCTTCCTCTTCGTGTTCAGCACGAAGAATAATTCGAATATCCTGAAGCACAGGCGGCAAATCCTAAGGTGCCATTGCTTTTGGATTTGCCGCCTATGCTTTTGGATTAGGCAAATGTCTTCCGCCTGAATGTATCACCCCTTTTGGACTCCCATCCTTTGGGATATGGTTCGTATTTCAATATGAAATTAGTGCATGCTCCACTATAGAGTACCGGATGGGAACACCGTTTAAGACAAACCACAACTCCTTCTTGTCCCGTACAATCACGGAGTGATTTAGGAGGATAGACATTTGAACCTTAGTCAATGTGGAGCCACATTAGAAATGGAATAAATGCCTAAATTGTGACTCCTTCTCGAAGTAATTCAATCTGTATTCTTCTAAGATTTCTCCCAGCTTCGTTATTATCTCGTGAGGATAACACTTGGTGGTAATCTTTGGCATTCTGTCCATGTGCTTGAATTCATACACAAAATACGGCTTTGGCGCCACCTGCAAAATGACCAATTAATTAAGAATACATTATACTTCTACCGACTCAAGCGACCCATGCGACTCAACCGAGCTATGCGACTCAACCGAGCCATGCGACTCAACCGAACCATGCGACTCAACTGGCCCATGCGACTCAACCGACCCTCGGACCCTCTGCGACACTCAACCGACTTATTTGACTCAAGCCACCCTTACGACTCAATTGATCGATGCGACTCAAGCGACGGAAGAGGCATAATATCAAGCGACCCATGAGACTCAAACGACCCTTGCGATCCCCTACGATGCTCAAGCGAACATTGCCACCCAAACCAACACACTGAGACAACCGACTCACTTAGATAACTGACTCAAACGACCCTTAGACCCCCTGCGACACTGAAACGACCATTGCGACCAAAACCGACTCATTGAGACAACCGACTCTAACGACCCTTAGACCCCCTGCGACGCTCAAACGACCATTGCGACCCAAACCGACTCACTAAGACAACTGAATTGAGACAACCGACTCAAACGACCCTTAGACCCCTTGCGACGCTTAAACGACCATTGAACCCCAAACCGATTCACTAAGACAACCGACTCAAGCGACCCTTAGACCCCTTACGACGCTTAAGCGACCCAATCCGACTCACTGAGACAACCGACTCTTGCGACTCAACCGACTCACTGAGACTCAACAGACTCACTGACACTCACACCCATTTCAAATCAATAAAACATTTTACAACTCGAAAACGTACAAAACCCTAGAAATCGATATACTTACACTTATTGACGACATTAAAGATTGACTCGTGCTCTCTTCTTCACTGTTGCTGCTGATTCTAGCCATTTCCTTCTTGCCATTTTCAAATTGATCCCTCTCAAGTTCGAAATCACTTCGTCTTTCTTTCTCTAAACTTTGAAACATGTTTTCATGTTGAAAAATTGTTCGTCTTTCTTGCTTTTAACACGATTTGACAGTTTTTATGTCGAAAAACTGCAGAACGTGTGTTTTTTCACGTTCAAAAATTAAAGACCAATTTTTCTTTTTTTCATTTTTTTTCGATTTAATAATTATTTTAAAAGAGGATATTTTTAAAACAATTTAACCTTACGCGGATATATTTAATATTCTGCAGTTTTATATTATTATAATTAAATTTTATTAAAAAGTATTTATATTAATCAGAATTTGAATTGAAAAGACATCGTAAAGTTACAAATATCATCTGAGATTATTAAATAAAAAAATTAAATATGAATATTCACCGGACATGGATGCGTGGAAGCCACACTCGCTATAAAATAATCGGAAGTTATGATAACCACACGACTAAATTTTGTTGGATACCCCACGTGTTTATACGCCATTTATGATAACCACGATGTTATATGTATTATAATATAATTCTATATTAGTTCCATTCGTCCAGATGTTTTTATTCCTATAAAGTCAACTATAACTTGATAATGAAGTTTTCTTCAGTGGAAACAAAATTCTACAAAGTTTATAAATAATTCACGAATATTCTTATCATATATATTTGTTTAAAAATAAATTCAATGTTTCAATGCACATCAACTATCACCAAAAATTTTCATTAACAAATAAAACTTATATATACCACCTATTGTATTATACCATTTAGGTCAACTAAAAGCTTATATATTACAATTTCAAGATGAATTACTTCGACATATAGATATAAAGAAGTACCAAGAATTTCTGTTATACCTAATCAAGATAAGATTAGATTGTGCATGCATTATAAAGATCTATTAAGAAGATTAGAACAAGAAAGTTTCAAAATCATTTTATTTGTCTCATCAATGAAGAATTTACAATTACATCGATAAGATTTTAAGGTATTCCAAAACAAACATTCATAATTCTATTGCGGGTAAAGAATGTCGAACCTGAGCGGCCGACCAAACAAACTATTTTCCTTTATGGTTGAGTCCGTTCACACTACAAAAAAACTGGCGCTTTCCAACGGACATATCCGTTGGAAAGCGCCTAAAATCCGTTGGAAACAGCCGTTTCCAACGGTCGCCAACGGATTTCCGTCCGTTGCGAAAAGTTCGTTGCAAATGGCGATTCGTTGCAATTGGCGACGGCGTGCCAACGGATAATATCCGTTACAAATTTGCAACGGAATGGCAACGGAAAACGCCGTTGGAAATACAGTAATGGACGCCCGTTGGAAAACGTGGTGACGGATCACCGTTGCAACTCTTCAACGAACGGCCATTGGAAAGCAACGACTGTCTGTTGCAAAATTAGGCGGGGAAAAATCATTTTTGCAACGGACATCCGTTGCCATGTGGCGGGAAACTGCAACGGACGGTCGTTGCAACCTGGCGGGAAAGGTTTGGCGGGAAACCATTTCCAATGGAATCCCGTTAGCACGGCCAACGGATGTCCGTTGCAAACTGGTGGGAAACGATTTGGCGGGAAACACGGTGCGACGGATGACCGTTAGCAGTTCCAACGGATGCCCGTTGGAACTTTTGAAAAAAAAATAAAAAAAACAATTTTTAAAACTAAAAGGTTTTTAATAAAAATATTAAAATTATATTACAAAACACAAAAATTAAAACTATTTCCTATTACATATCGTTTAGGTCGGTTGCGTCGATATCATCCCCGCCATCACCACCACCTCTAGATGGAGTTGCATCCGAATCGAGCCCCGGTTCTTGCTGCGGTGTTGATCCCCTCACCTGGCCCGACAACAACTCAATGACGCTCTCCAATTGTTGTAATTAGATGTTTGTTTCCATTTGAGCTCGAGTTTCTCGAAGTTGTGATTCGAAATCTTCGATGCGCCGTTGTTGCGAAAAACTCTCTTGCACCGATGGAGGTACCGTCGTGACGTCCTCGATTATGTCCTTTTGAAGCGCGCCGAGACCGTATAGACGTCCCTTATACGGTCTCACCGACTACAAGACAAATAAAAGTAATATTAGATTTTAATAATTTATTTGATTAATAATTTAAAATTAAAATAATAATATTTACCTCTAAATAAATTTGGTCCTTTTGTGAAAGAGTGAGGTCGTCGGGGCTTGAACCGCAAGCCTGAGATTGCTGTGTGATCTTCTCTGTCACAACTCTCACGGTTCGGGCCGCTCGAGGATCAACGAGTTCCGGTTCGTCGGCCTCTTCCCCGACAACCGACTTCTTCTTTGCGTGGGTTTCTAATACCACTTCAAGAAGAGTCGGTTATCTTCCCATCCGTTGCATCTACAATATAAAAGAAATTTTGTTAGATAAATATTTAAATAAACAAAAAATCTAAATAATTTAAAATTTACCAATTCTTTTTTTTCTTTTCGTGAAAGATTTTGATCCCGAAGTATGGCGATGGGGACCATCTCCGGGAACCTTCTCACCGTAGCGATTTTGTTTGGCCTTCTCGCTCTTGGCCTTGAATGCTGCAGACTCCCAGTGCTCAATCATTTTGTTGAACACCGTTTCGGTTGCCCATCGTGGTTTGCTGCTGTTGGCGTAGTAGTTGCGCTTTGCACCGTTCATCATTAGACAAAATCGAACCTGCATGTCGCGCATCCACGCTGTGTAGATGCGCAACGTATAGGTTCGACGTAATCTGTATGAATGCTGCAAACAAAGTTAAAAAAATTATTAGTTTTCAAATATATTAATAAATATAAAATTAAATTTTATTTATACACTTATAACAAAAGTGCGCCACCATCGCTGGCGCACAACTTCTGGCGTAACTTGCCAGGAATAGTACAGATCGTCCTGTAACGTTTCTAACGGACGTCCATCGGAAAGCCAGACGAGCTGCCATTTAGCCGTCCGTCGCATTGGGAATGCAAATTTCCAACGGTCATCCGTTGAAATTTCTAGCGGAAGCCCATTGGGAATCCGAAACGTCACGTCAATTTAATGACTCCGTTGCGATGACGGATGTTCCAACGACTATCCGTTACAATTTCTAACGGATAGCCGTTGGAAAAGACGTCATCGCAACGGAGTAATTAAATTGACGTGACGTTTCGAATTCCCAACGGCAATCCATTACAATTGCTAACGGATGGCCGTTAGAAATGCGTATTCCCGAGGCGACGGATGGCTAATGGCGGCTCGTCTGCCTTTCCAACGGTCGTCCGTCGCAATTTGCAACGGACGGACATTGTAAACCTGAAAAACGGTTAGGAAAAGCTGCAAATTCTGTAGTCATCATTACATTTTCCAACGGATGTCCGTTGGAATGCTAACGGATGACCGTTGGAAATGTACACATGGCGTCAACACGTGGCGTCAAGCGTCAATACGTGGCGGCAATTTACCCTTATAACTTTCCAACAGTCATCCTTAGCATTCCAACGGATGTCCGTTGGGATCGTTGAAAATCCAGAAATTTTTTCTAAGTGTCGGGCACGAATTTATCCTTATAACGTTCGAACGGTCATCCGTGGCTAAATCCAACGGATGACCGTTGGAATTTTTGAAAATCCAGAAATTTTTTCTAAGTGTCGGGTGCGAATTCGTGCTTCAACAACCGTTAATATTTTCAACGGGCAACCGTCAACATTGGTATTAGATTATTTTAATTTATTATACATCAAACATCGTTTATATAACATGTTCGATTGTATTAACATTTCGATTATTCGATTACACATCATACGTCATTTACATTACACATCATCTACATTTATTATACATAGTAAACATTATTGTATTTACATTTCTTCTTCAGTAGATTCATCGATAGGCGAGTCGTCTTTCGCGTGTTCATTGAATTCATCGCCGTTTTCATCTTCAGCATCTTCCGGTTCAACGTCTTCATAATCGCGTATGAGTTCTCCGTCTATGTCATTCCTCGCAAGAATCTCCTAGTTGTATGATTTGGTGCAAAATACCGTAGAAGTTATCACCCTCTATATCACTATTAACGCAAACGTCATAGTTGTATGTGCTTCTATGTTTTCCGTGTTCGTACGTGTGGATCGTGTAGCCGCGAGTAAACAAGATTGGCCAACACATGACATTTCGTGCGGGACCATTAGCCAAAACTTTTATCCACGTAGGAAGTCTTTCATCAGAACATTTCACCTGTATGTATAAAAAAAAATTAATACTCTTATATGCAATTAATTTACATAAATGTGTATACGAGTACTTACGTAGTCTCTAAACCACGATCCATAATGTTGAACTTTCATGTCTGTGAGTTCATTTGCATTTAGATGAGGATATGTACCAAGCACTTCTTCGTCAAATATCCTGAATAATGAAATTACTTTACATTTTAATATATATATATATATATATATAAAGATTGAAATTATAATATGTACCATGTACATACCTTTCGAACGGTAATAACTCTTGACAATTAAGTAATATATATGTGTGGACATGATTATACTCCTCTAGTGTTAACCAATATTCATCGGATTTTCCTCCTGTACGTCCAATCGGTGTAAACATCTCAGGAATTGTGCCAAACTGC
>CM071872.1:6879010-6906481 GCA_036759665.1 Gynandropsis gynandra | reverse complement strand
GATGGTTTGACGCACTCGTTGGTAAGATCTAAATAGCTAATGTTCCAACGGACATCCATTGGACATTGCAACGGACATCCGTTGGACATTGCAACGGACGCCCGTTGCAGGTTCACGTGTAATTATTTCGACCCGTGAACCTCGAAATTCAAAATATCAACGGTCATCCGTTGCTATTTCTAACGGGAGTCCTTTAACAATTGCAACGGATGCCCGTTGGAACGCTTATCCCCGGTTTCTAACGGATCTTCAACAGATAACAGTTACTTTCGAACAGAAATGGCCACGAACAATATCCTTTCCCGTTGTAAATGCTTGCAAATTCGTTATAATTCGTTATTTTTGCATATTAAAATAGTTTAAGTTTTGGTAAATATGATATTGATGATGTAAGTGGAACTGATTTCATATCGAACTCAATCAGTACGCAAAAACCGAAATATAGAGTCTAAAATTTCATTTATATCTCTTTCCAATTACATAATTAACATAAGATAACAATAATAATTTACATAAAAAATAACTTTAACATAAAATCCTATCCGACAGCTACCTCCGTCACCAAAACCAGTATCTTTATTTCCATTGTCGAATCCAAAACAACACTAATAAACTTCCTCACCACCGGTAAGAAAGTTTATCAAAGTTGTTTTAGATTCAACCATGGAGACAAAAGATACTTGATATTGGTGGTTTGTTTGATACAATCTTTGGTTCCCATATATATAGTTAATTTTCCAACGGACATCCGTTGGCATGTGTAACGGATGCCCGTTGCAAGATCTCACGAATTTATTTCGACGGGTGAACCTCGAAATTAACAATATCAATGGCCATCCGTTACAAATGGTAACGAATTACCGTTACAATTGTCAACGGATGACCGTCAGAATATTTCCCTGGATTTTAACGGTCTTCCAACGGACATGGCCAACGGAAATTATCCGTTACAATCCATCGCAAATTGTCAACGGATTTGTAACGGACTTGGCAACGGCATTATTCCGTTGCAATCCGTTGGAATTTGTAACGGATTGCAACGGATATGCTCCCGTTGAAAGCATTGACATATCCGTTGCAATCCGTTCCTATTTTCATCCAACGGATGGATCCGTTGCCCCGTCCGTTGGAAATAGCGCGTTTTTTTGTAGTGTCACTTGACTGATTCTCTCTCGAATTCCAAAATTTTGATCTGAGTGCTCCGATGTCCAACTCGATCTTTGCTCCAACTTTCAACTAGCATCCACCATTCGACTGAGTCACTGAGGAGTAAATATTTTGTTTCAACTTCTCATTCAAGGAACAACAATGTTGGGTCAGGCACGCTATGCTCCTAACCGAGCAGGATCATTCTTTTGTTGAAATTGTGTTGAAACACGAAAATCGTATGTGGTGCTCGATCGCGAGTACATCCTTTTCTCGATCGAGCATAATTACATATTTTACTATTTTCTACGTATTTGATTTGTTTTATATAGTTTTTTCTTATAAATTCAATGCGCGTTCACTACAAAAAATAGGCATTTTCCAAAGGACAAATCCATTGGAAAACGCCTTAAATCCGTTGCAAAAGACGTTTCCCAACATACGACAACGGATCCGAGTTCGTTGGAAAATGATCGTTGCAAATCAGGATCCGTTGCAATTTTGCAATGGCTGGGCCAATGGACGACGCCGTTGAAAATTTGTAACGGAGGACCGCTGAAACGCATTGTAACGGATGCCCGTTACAAAACGGAAACGGATGCCCGTTGAAATATGGTAACGGATGTCTGTTGCCATCCAGGCGGAAAAAATGAGCGGGATTTTCAAATTTCCAACGGACATCCGTTGGAAACTGACGAGAAAGAGCTACGAACGACCGTTGCAAATTGGCGGGAAAGGGCAACGAACGTCCGTCATCATTTGGCGGGAAAAGTTGCCACCCGTTAGAAATTGCAACGGGCATCCATTGGAATGTTGGTTAAAAAATAATAATAAAAATAGTAAAAATAATTTCTTAAATAAAAAGTTTTGAATTCAAATATTAAAATTGTTTACAAAAACCTTCAAAACTAAAACTAATCCTATTACATTTCATTTAGATCGGCTGGATCCATATCATCTCCCTGATCGCCACCACCTCTAGACGGTGTTGCATCCGAATAGGGAGCCGATTCTTAATGCGGCGTTGATCCCCTCACCTGGCCAGACAGCAACTCGATGACGCTCTCCATGTGCTGCACTTTGGCTCGAAATTCTCGAAGTTGTGATTCGAGATCTTCGATCTTCTGTTGTTGCGTGACACTCTCTTGGACTGCGGGAGATACCGTCGTGGCGTTCTCGATGATATCTTTTTGAAGAGCTCTGAGACTGTATAGACGTCCCTTATACGGTTTCACCGACTACAAGGCAAACAAAATTAGAGTTAGATTTTTACAAAATATTTTATTAATAATCGAAAAACAAAAAAAAAATTACCTCTAAGTAAATTTTGTCCTTTTGTAAATGACTTAGCTCGTCGGAAGTCGAACCGCAAGCTTGTGATTGCTGTGTAATCTTCTCCGTCACAGCTCTCACGGTTCTCTCCGCTCGAGGATCGACGAGTTCGGGTTCGTCGACGTCTTCCCCGACGACCGGCTTCTTCTTGGCGTGGGTTTCCAATACCAATTCAAGAAGAGTAAGTTATCTTCCTATATGTTGCATATGTAATATCAAATAAACTTAATTAGATAAATATTTAAAAAACAAAAAAATTAAGTAATAATAAATTTTACCAATTTGTGTTTTCTCTTCGGGAATGATTTTGATTCCGAAATATGGCGACGGGGACCATCTCCGGGAACCTTCTCACCGTAACGACATTTTTTGGCCTTCTCGCTCTTGGCCTTGAAGTCTGGGGACTCCCAATGCTGAATCATTTTATTGAAGACCGCGTCCGTTGCCCATAACGGTCTCTGATTTCTGGTGTAGTAGTTGCGCTTCGCGCTGTTCATCATAAGGCGCATCCGAATTTGCATTTCGTGCATCCATGCTGCGTAGATGCGCGTTGTATCCTTTCTCCGCCATCTGAATGCACACAGCAAAATAATTTATAAATTTTTAGCTTTATAACATATATATATATATAACTAATAATTTTAAATGGAATGTAATTTAAAACTTACGATAAATGTGCACCACCATCGCTGGCGCACGACTTGTGGCGTAACTTGCCAAGAATAATATAATTGGTCTTGTAAGGACTCTTGGATGATGCTGTTGTTCGTGTGTCTGATCACATCATGCACGTCAATCCTGCAATATCAAATTAAAAAGTTAGATATTAGTTATAACTTACAATAATATAAATGCAAATAATGATTTTTTTACCATATCGTTCCAGCAGAACGGTCGAGATCGATAATCAGAATGTTAGGACGCCCATCAAAATCATCGACCAAGGCATCGATATCTACCATATCGTCCTTTTCATCAAATATCGGTGGTGCCAATATTGGTGAAGGAGGACGATATGGTGGTGGTGGAGGTGGGGGAGGAGCTCCAGCAGAACCAGCCAACATTCCTCCCGATCCTATAAATCGTCTACCCCTCATCATTTTTCTAGTGTTTCTGAATGTGTTTTTTGTGAAATGTAAAGTTTGAGAGGATTTTGAGGTTTTGTTTTGATTTTTGTTGAAATAAACAGTTCAAACGGTTTATATATAGAACATTCCAACTGCCATCCGTTGGAAATGCCAACGGATGACCATTGGAAAGTACGTCATATCAACGAACGCAGTCAATTGACACGGTGTTCTGCCTTTCCAACGGGCGTCTGTGGGTATTTCCAACGGATGTCCGTTGGAAATGCGTGTTCCCGAGACAACGGACGACGTAATGACGGCTCGTCTCCTTTTGTAACGGGTATCCGTTACACTTTCCAACGGATGACCATTAGAAAGTCTACAGAAACCTGCAGTCATCATTACAATTTTCTACGGTCATCCGTTGGAAATTGGTAACCGACGCCCGTCGTAAAAGTTGTAACGGTCATCCATTGCCCAGTTTAACGGATGCCCGTTGGAAGTTTTGTGACGGGTGTCCGTTAGAAATTTCCAACGGATTTTCGTTAGAAATGTGGAAAACTTAAAAAAAAAATTTCTATGTGTACAGAGCGATTTCGTGTTTCAAGGATATCCGTTAATATTTCCAACGGATGACCGTTGGTATTCAATAATTCTAATTTCTAATACATTAAACATAGTTCATATAAATTGTTCGATTGTATTAACATTTCGATTGTTTGATTACACATCATCTACATTATTACACATCATGTACATTACACGTCATGTACATTACACATCATCTGCATTTATTAAACATCATATACATTATTGTAGTTACATTTCTTCTTCAGTAGATTCATTTATTGGCGAGTCTTCCTTCGATTGTTCATTGAATTCATGGCCGTTTTCATCTTCAGCATCTTCCGGTTCAACGTCTTTATAATCGCGTATGAATTCTCCGTCTTTGTCAATTATTGCGAGAATCTCCTCGCGATCTGTATCAATTAAACAAATCGGTTGCGGATGATCGGGTTGCAACAGATCTTCTTTATCATGAGAGCTTATGATCTCTCGTGGTTTGATCTTTACTACGACCCACCACTCCTCTCTTCGACGTTTCAATGTTGTTAGATATTGCACGTAACATACTTGATCTGCTTGATCTATTGTGATGAATGGATCCTAGTTACCATATTGTCATGCCAGATTGACGTCAATTCCTCTCCAACGGGTTTTTTCGTATTCCACGTCCTACAGTTGGGTCGAACCACTGACATTTAAAAAGCATCACCTTCAACCCAACGAGACCGAGATATTCCACTTGTATGATTTGGTGCAAAATAATGTAGAAGTTATCACCCTCTATTTCACTATTAACGCAAATACCATAATTGTATGTGCTTCTATGTTTTCTGTGTTCGTACGTGTGGAACGTGTAGCCGCGAGTAAACAAGATTGGCCAAGACATGACATTTCGTGTGGAATCATTAACTAAATCTTTTAACCACGTAGGAAGTCTTTCATTAGAACATTTAACCTATACATATCTTAAAAACAAATTAATACTTTATGATAAATGCAATTAATTTTAATAGATGTGTACACGAGTACTTACGTAGTCTCTCAACCACGAGCTATTGTGTTAAACTTTCATGTCTGTGAGTTCATTTGCATTTAGATGAGGATATGTACCAAGTACTTCTTCATCAAATATCCTGTATAATGAAAATACGTTAAATTTGTATATATATATATATATATACATATATATGTAAAAGATTGAAATTAATATGTACCAGTACCTTTCGAACGGTAATAACTCTTGACAATTTAGTAGTATATATGTGGACGTGATTATACTCCTCTAGTGTTAACCAATATTCCTCGGATTTATCTCCTGTACGTCCAATCGGTGTAAACATTTCATGAATTGTGCCAAACTGCGGATTATATTGATATAGATAGTTTGTGTGATCATCTGTTGCACGTCGTTCTTTCTTTTGAATATGCGACTCAAAACAAAATGTGCTGAAATATGTGATTTCTTCCAGCAAGTATTGTTTGACAATAGATCCTTCGACCGCTACTGTATTTTTTGCTTTTTTCTTTAAATGAAAGAAAAACCTTTCGATAGGATACATCCATCTGAATTGAACTGATCCACCGAGTATTGCCTCATCTGGTAAATGCATTGGCAAATGCTCCATGATATCGAAGAATGAAGGCGGAAAAACTTTTTCCAATGCACATAATACTTCAAAGAATTATGATTTTGATGATGTAATTGTAATTGATTTCATGTCGAACTCAAGCAGTGAACAAAAACCGAAATGACGCGAAATATGTAATAAAAAATTAATTTCAAATTTTCCTTACACTTACATTATTTTTCGTTTTAAACTACAATTTCATTAAGATCTCTTTCAATCACGCTATAACATATGGTAACAATAAACAGAAAAGGAAAACATTTAGGAAATGACTTCAACTTAGAGACAAAGTGTTAAACTCGACTCGGATCCTCTCCGTCGGCTATCTCTGTCGCCAAAACTAGCATCTTTGTGTCCATTATCGAATCCAAAACCACCCTCATAAACTGGCTCACCACCGGGAATCCTTTTCCGGATCCCAGTGGGGAGACATTTTATGAAGGTGGTTTTGGATTCAACAATGGATACTAAGATGCTTGTTATTGATGGTTTGAGGCAATCTTTGGTCTGATATAAATAGTAAATTTTCCAACGGACATTCGTTGGCAATTGAAATGGATGCCCGTTACACGATCACGAGAATTTATTTCGACCGTTGAACCTCGAAATTAACTATCTCAACGGGCATCCGTTGCAATTGTTAACGGGCATCCGCTACAATTTGCAACGGATGACCGTTGCAATTTTTTTCCTGACTTCTAACGGGCTTCCAACGGAAAATTCAAACGGATTATATCTGTTACAAGTTCGTTAAAAATTGTGACGGATTACAACGGATAGGACAATGGAAAATATTCGTTACACGTCCGTTGAAATTTGCAACGGATTGCAACGAAATTCCGTCCGTTCAAAGTATCAACAAATCTGTTACAATCCGTTGCTATTTACGTCCAACAGACGGATCCGTTGCCCCGTCCGTTGGAAACAACGAGTTTTTTTGTAGTGGTTGTGGATCAAATAACCACATTTTTAGAGGGAGAAACATTTTTTTTACTATTTCTTTGAAATATAACGAATCAATTCTTAGAATTCGAAATCTCTATGTTCATCAACTTATCAACACTAGCCCACAAATATTGTGATATCACACTACGTTTAGAATTATCTAATCGAGTTGTAAAAAGGTTTGCAACGTTCATCCAACATCGAACAAGTTCTAAGTTTTTTTTGTTAGGTTATTACATGGATTTAATCATTCTTTCGTATTGTTTAAGGTTGTAAAATGCGTTAGTTCGGCTCGACTCGGCTCAACTCGCCATCAAATCAGTAGAAAACGAGCTAACTCATCTCGCATTTAGCTCGCCAAAAAATGAAATTGCTCACGAACTAAACCATTTAATTTAAAATAACTCCAAAATATATTAATTATCAAACTAAATAAAATAAAATAAAATATCTGAATATAAAAATATTAATTCAAATACAATGTTATTATATATAAAAGATACTTAATCGAATATGAAATGACGAAAACATAACAATTTTAAATTTGACCATTTATAATCTCACTCATTACATTCTTTTTATCTCTTTTATAACAATGAGTTTATCTTTTTCAAAACCTATATAACGAAATATATATATATATATATATTAGTAAAGTAATAATTTATTTTTTTCTTCACGTGTAAGTTAAATGATTTTGTTTTCCAATTTGTGGGCCAATTCATAAGGTTATTCATCAAAACTCTAAGTTGTTTACGATTTAACTTGTCATTTCATTTATCAAATGAAGTGAAAAATACTCTAACTCAAATTGTTAAAAACTATTTAAATTATAATTGGTTCCGAGTCGGAACTCATTTTATTTCTCTCGTAGTGATATCTATAGAATATCAACCTACACTCTTATCAATACCAATAATATAATAAAATAGAATGATATATGATTGATTGCATCATCCATGATTCAAACATATAATCATAGCTTATTAAAATTTAAAATATAAGAGAATGTTAATATATATATATATATATTATCCGTAGTCAGAAATTATGATATGTAATGCTCTTATATAATCATGACGAGTTTGATGATTATAGGAAATTTATAATCATTGGTTGTTAAACAAAACCATAATTGGGGATATATATATATATATATATATATACACATGTGAATGTGTATATGTGTACTTTTTACAAATCAATGTTGACGAAACCTGCAGATTGAAAAATAGGCAGCAATAAATAAGTAAAATCGTTAAACATTAGATTCAGGCAAAAAAATATTTAGATGACAAGTGGTGGATATAATCCACATTATTTATTATAACTATTGTATATATACCAAGTCAAATAAATGAACCCTTATAAATTATTTTGCCTACGCTTCTCAACTATCTTATCTCTCGTAAACAATGCATAATATGTAAAATAATTTATCTGAACTTTAGTCGTATGAAAGTGAATACTAAATATTATGCTAGTCAAATATATTTAATGTTTTAATAATATAATTTATTTAATATTCCAAAAATGATATAATTGTCTTCTCTCATGTATATGCTATCACTTTTTGTGTGTGTCCGTAAACATATATGTAAATAGATATCAATATTAAATTAAAATAGTCGAAATTAGTTAAAATTGAGTAGGATTGAACAAAATATTCGAAGTGTTCGTATCTGATTTGTTTTCGATCCGAAAATTTGAATATCCACTAATACAAATATAAATATTAAAACTCAAATATTCGAAAAACACAAATACAAATAGTAGACTCAATTATCCGAACTACTCGTATCCATAAATACTAAATAAACAAGTATAAATAGTAGACTCAATTATCTGAATTATTTGTATTCGAACCGACAATTCGAATATCCGCTGACACAAATACAAATATTAGAAATCAGATATCGAAAAATATAAATACAAATATAAATAGTAAACTCAATTATCCAAATTTTTCGTATCCATAAATACTAAATAGACAATTTATTTAATATATATATAAACAAAATTGATTTAATGATCATATTATAAATAAAAAACATTATTAATCTTATTTTAACACTCACTATATAAATATATTGACAAATATGCAATATATTAAAGATTGATGGATCAAAATATCAAATACATTGAAATAATTAATATGTTGAAGCTTTAATTTGCACTACAGATTGGATTTTAATCCAAATGAGTTGGATAATCTTATAGAGACATTGCGAGATATAAAAAAAAAGAACTCACTAAATATATAATTTTTATGCGAATTTTATTTTAATGTATTAATTTGATAATCTAACAATTTGTTCACTTTTTTAGGTGAATTGACGATATTAATAGAGTCATCAATTAAATTAAACTTAAATAATTGATGTGAAGATGAATGAGAAGATCAATTTTTTTTTATATTTTTTACATTGAAATCTTTTTTATATTTGTATTAAAATCATATTTTTTATATATATTTTTATGGCGGAATATCATATATACCCTCATAGGGCTAAACCGTTTAAAAAATATCCTTTCCTAAAATAATTATTAAATCGAAAAAAACTGAAGAAAAGACAAACTTGCCTTAATTTTTTAACTTGAAAAAACCTACGTTTTGCAGTTTTTCGACGTGAAAAATTGTCAAACCATGTCAAAAGCAAGAAAGCCGAACAGGTTTTCGACGTGAAACCTATTTCACAATTTAGAGCAAGAAAGAATAAGTGTTTTCGAACTTGAGAGGGATCGATTTGAAGTTGGAAAGAAAGAAAATGGCTAGAATTAGCAGCAACAGTGAAGAAGAGATCACGAGTCAATCTTCAATGGCATCAATAAGTGTAAGTAGATTGATTTCTTGGGTTTTGCAAGCCTTCGAGCCACAAAATGGTTTATTGATTTGAAATGGGTGTGAGTGTCAGTGAGTCGGTTGAGTCGTAAGGTTCGCAGGAGTTGCATGACCATCTTTGACTTAGTGAGTCGGTTGAGTCGCAAGGGTCGCATGAGTTGCATGACCATCTTCGAGAAGGAGTCACAATTTAGGCATTTATTCCATTTCCAATGTGACTCCACATTGGTGAAGGTTCAAATGTCTATCCTACTAAATCACTCCGTTATTATACGGGACAAGAAGGAGTTGTGGTTCGTCTTAAACGGCATTCCCATCTGGTACTCTATAGTGGAGCACACATTAATTTCCGGATTGAAATGCAGACCATATCCCAAAGGATGGGAGTCCAAAAAGAGTGACACATTCAGGCTGAATAATTTCAACCGTGGAAAGGTGACACCCGCACAAGTCAATGAAAAGCTTGTGAAGGCGAAGAATTCCGACGACTAGAAGAGGTTGGCAACTTTGATGTTGTTGGCGCAAGTTATGGCTCACAAGCCTTCAACATAAAACTCTATCAGCCATGATCTCATTGACACGGTTGATGACTTGGAATTTTGTGAAGGCTTTCCATGGGGGCGTTACATATTCGAAAAGATTGTGGATACTTGCCACAAGCACGTTAGCGGGGAATCATCAAAACCAAAATGGTATTGTGGCGATTTCATGATCCCACTAATGGTAAGTTGTATATATTATTCGGATATTTGAATGTTTTCGTACTTTTTGCATTCTTATAATTTTGTTTTAATGTTTTAGTTACTTCTATTCGAAACCATCCTTAGTTTGGGCGGAAAGGGATGGTCTATTGAGGTTGTGGATGCGCATCCATCATGCCCAAGAATGTGCAAGAAGATGGTTAAATCAAGTTTTAACCCAAAGTATGTATATGTGATAAGGCAGATCGGAGATTCTAAGGTAACAATTACACAAGGGTTACAAGGGAAATAAGTGTCACAAAGGGTAATAATGATTATTTTTTGTTTTTCAGGATATTCGAAGTATTCTTCGTGCTGAACACGGAGAGGAAGCTTTACTTTCTGATTTGAAGGATTACAAGGGATGTGACGATCCCGATGTTTAGATACAGAAGGAAAATCTTTGTAGAAATCTGAAGGGTATTTGTGGAAAGGATATTCGTAAGTAAGAACTGCTGATACGAAAAACAGCTCTTGGTGATCAAAACAGGGGGAAAGAAAAAGGGACTAAGAGGAACGAGAGCGTGAGTGAAAAAATAATAGAGGTCCAAGATGACGAAGACGAAGGATGGGTAGGTGTTGCTGATGCTGATGTTGCAGCCCCTCTGACACTGGAGCAAAAATTAATAGAGGAAATAAGGAAGTCGGAGAAAAGAATCATCAACGCCGTAGAGACCTTCTAAGGGATGTCGGGATTCATTTTCCTAATCCAAAATCAAAGGCAGCCGAGAAAGATGCGAGCACCGGAAACCAATCTTCTGGCACTGTTAGTGATTATAATTTTGATTTCCTTCGACGTCCAAATCCAGTGTCAACAAAACAGCCAAGCGAAGAGCCGGTTGACTCTGGAAATGACTCAAAAGAGGATTTCGCAAATATTGCTCCTGATGAAGTTCCACCAAGTAAGTAATATTTAGTGAAGAAGGTCATTTAAGAGTCAATTTCCATCGAGAGTCAGCATGGGTCGCAAGATTCGGATCGATCGTAGAGACATAAATCGTAAAGTCGCATGGGTCGCATGGTCGCATGTGTTACATAATCAATGTAACAAACAATGAGTTTAATGAATGAAGTAATTTTATGCAGATGCTCTAGTGGATCCTGTCGAAGAGTTTCACACTAAAGATACTTTAGTGGGTCCTGTCGATGACGTCGCCGACGAGGTTCCTGCCAAGGATACTCCAATAGTGGGTTCTGTCCAAGAGGTCGCCACTATTGTCAAAGTACCACCAAGGAAGTACGACCATTTGAGTCACATAGGTCGCGTGGATCGCATAGGTCAGAAAAGGTCGTATTAGTCGCATACGTCGCATAGATCGCATAGGTCGCATAGGTCACAAAAGATTGTATTAGTCGCATAGGTCGCATGGTCATATAGGTCGCCATATGTTTAATAAATTAAATTTTATGCAGGTGTTGGACCTTTATCGAAGGAGTCTGCGCCATATGTTGAACCTCCGCCGACGAAAAGAGCAAGAACAATGTGAGGGAGAGGGCGAGGGAAAGATGTTGATGGAGAACCCACAAAAAATGTAGTTCAAGAACCCATAAAGAATGTGGTTCAAGAACCTGAAGGAGAAGGTGAGTTTGTGTGGAAGCCCAAGGGATTAGTAAAGGGCGAGATAACCCAATTTCCTTCGTTCGTTGATGTTACCGGTAACAAGTTGACTAATCTATATGCGTTCGGGAAGACACCTCGACATGAGCGGTGGTGGAAATCTAAGCTAGATATTCCCCGAGGGCCAAAGTTTTGGGAGACTATATTAATGCCCAACGTATGGCTTGAAGATGATGTAAGTTTTCTTAAACCCTTAGTCACAGAGTTTTGTGTCATATGTATTCATGTGTGTTAATTTTTTCTGCAGCAATTGGATGAGGCATTGATGGTGTTGTCTTTTCACTCGACATTTATGCCTAGTGTGTATCAGAATTATTGCGTTTGTCCTGTTGCTTTCATGCAGACGCTCACGCTGTGGATGTATGAGGATATGGAAACTTTGCCCAAATTATTATGTTTGTCCTGTTGTTTTCATGCAGACGCTCTCGCTATAGATGTACGAGGATATGGAAACTTTACCGGAAATTCTTAGTTATTTTTTGAATGCCAAGTATCTATTCAGAAGTACGAAGACACCAATGAGTGATTTTGAAGGATTTGCCTCGGTTCTAAACATTCCATCGAAGGAAAGTCGATGGGTAGAAAGTCATCGGGTAGCCATCAAAGCGGATTTCGAAACCCGATCCATCACGGTATATGATTGCTAGAGTAACATGAAGAAAACGCATATCGATCCGGTGAATGAGAAGGTAAGAAACGTTGTCCCCAAGATGCTCATTCTCGGATGGTTTCCTTCTTTTGCTTCTAGAGAAGATGAATGGAAGTATGAGTACTATGAAGGTCTGTCACAGAACAAAAGCGGGAATGACTGTGGTGTTTTCGTTTACAAATTCGTAGAAGCCTTGTTAATGAGAATGAGGGATACTTTTTACTTAATTTGCGACGACAATGTTACTTCCATGCGTGAGAAGATGGAAGAAACATTTAGTAATGGAAAACGTATCCTTCCACCCCGAGACTAACTTCATATTTTGGTACATTGTTTTTTTTTTGGAATGGAAGATGTAAATATTTGGTACATTGTTATTTTTTTTAAATATTTGATACATTGTCGTAGGGGTCAAAGGGTCGCAGGGGTACAAAGGGTCGCAGAGATACAAGGGTCGCATAGGTATAAGGGTCACACAGTCGCACTGGATCACAGAGCCTCATGCGACCCATGTGGACATTGCAACCTTCCGACCCTTCCGGCCATTGCGGCCATTGCGACCCTTGCGACCCATTTGTCCATTTCGACCCTTTCGACTAGTCTTTTCAATGTCAGACTATTGGCTTTTCCAGTGCTAGCTATGCTTTTTATTTTACCAATGCCACACTCAAGACCATCATGACACGTCTCTGTTACCCCTATATTAAAAGGTTCATCAAATTTTCTAAGTCTCACCAAACACCCATTTGAGATGAGAATTAATCGGGAGAAAACCATATCTCTCCTCTCTTCGTCTAAGTCTCTAACCCTAAATTCTCTAAAAAAATCCTTGTTACCTTTGTGACCGTTTTGACCTTCCTCATGAAGGTCACATAGTGGACGCATGGCATCATCTTGTCTATTTGTTACTCAAGGTCTTGGTAATCGTCGGACTCGGTCTCTATGCAGATACAAACACAAGTACTTACAACGTGGATGGAGGACTTTGTGATGTATCTGCACTACATAAGGTCTTGGTAATCGGAAGACTCAGACATCAAGCTGTATCCGTGTTACCTAAGGTCACGGTTGGAGGTCAACTTGGAGAAGGCGTTGAGTCACACACGACTTTCTTTATGGGAAAGGGCTCCGATGTGTCTCTAAAGTCCGCAAATTTGACCTTCGTGACCTTTAGACCTTATGTAACCTTTTTTTTTTCCTTTTTCTTTAACCTTTTTCTTGCCTTTTTTGTAACCGTTGTGACTTGTGAGACATTATGTAACCTTATGTAACTTTTTTTGTAACTTTTGTGATCTTTTGTAACCTTTGTGACCTTATGTAACCTTATCTAACTTTTTTTTTGTAACTTTTGTGACCTTTGTAACCTTTGTGACTTTATGTAATCAATATTTAAACGTTAAAAATGTCTTATTTTACATCTATTGTTCGTAAGGTTATGATCCATCCGACTCATTCGACCCAATATGACCCATTATGCGACCCTCAATCGGATTAAATTAGAATCAAGTTTAAACGGGAACCCATCCAACGCATGCTCAGTCTCTATGCAGTTACTGACGAGTTGCGGGGGTGACTTAGGTGACAGTGTTTGGCCATTCTTCAATTGTGACTGGAAGACGAAGTACATGGCATGAGATAACTCTGGACTACAATACCAAACAAGAAGAATGCAGAAGATTAGAAGACGGAGTACGTGGAAATAGAATGCATGCAAAGTCTTTGATTGACGTTGTGAATGTATTGTTTTGATTTAGAATCTTTGATCGACCCTTGTGACCCATGGGACCCTCATTTGGCATTAATTAGTTTGACGTTGTAAATGTATTGTTTTGATTGGTTTTTGTCATTTTATCATTATAAACTAATAAATTCGTCGAGTTGGCATCTATTGATCCCTATATGCGACCAAGCTACCCATGCCATTATCAATATATTTGGATCGTATATATCTAATTTAGAATCAATATAGATAATAATATAAATAATATCGACATTTGAACAAAATGTTAAATGTATTTTTTGAAATTTTCTCAAACTCATCCGACGAGTTCTTAAAACACTACTATCACTTTTGAAACACAAGCATTGGTTATACACAATTCAACTAGGGACACATGGGATATAATCTGTTTTAACCGGTTATTGACATTGTAGATGTATTGTTTTGATAGGTTTTTATCATTTTTATCATTATAACCCGTAAATTCGTCGAGTTCGCATCTATTGATCAATATATGCGACCAAGCGACCCATGCGACCCATGTAACCCTCATTTTGAATTAATTAGTTTGACGTTGTAGATGTATTGTTTTGATTGGTTTTGTCATTTTATCATTACAAATCCGTAAATTCGTCGATTTCGCATCTATTCATCAATATATGCGACCAAGCGACCCATGCGACCCTCAATTGGCATTAATTAGTTTGACGTTGTAAATGTATTGTTTTGATTGGTTTGTGTCATTTTATCATTATAAACCCGTATATTCGTTGAGTTCACATCTATTCATGAATATATGCGACCAAGCGACCCATGCGACCCTCATTTGGCATAATTAGTTTAACGTTGTAAATGTGTTGTTTTGATTAGTTTTTGTCATTTATCATTATAAACCTCTAAATTCGTCGATTTCGCATATATGCGACCCATGCGACCCATGCCACCCTCAATTTTGATAGGTTTTGTCATTTATCATTATAAACCTGTAAATTCGTCGATTTCGCATATATACGATCTATGCGACCCATGCCACCCTCAATTTTGATTGATTTTTTTATATTTTATCATTTTCACCAAAATTTTCACCGAAATTTCATCAAAATTTGAAAAAACATATCAAATTCCATCTAACGGTGATTCGATGTCAGGGTCATGTCTTTTCGTATTCCAGCCCTTTCCTTTTTTGAATAATGACACACTCTCTCTCTAACTCTCATCATCTTCTATCCACTTTTTGCCGAAAATGCAACATTTCCCTACTTTCGTCCAAATCATTCTTCCGAGCTTTTTGGAGAACTACCTCGTAATATTCCTTAACTCTCTCATTCGGTATGTTAATATAGTTGTTTTGATTGGTTTGTGTCATTTTATCATTATAAACCCGTATATTCGTTGAGTTCACATCTATTCATGAATATATGCGACCAAGCGACCCATGCGACCCTCATTTGGCATAATTAGTTTAACGTTGTAAATGTGTTGTTTTGATTAGTTTTTGTCATTTATCATTATAAACCTCTAAATTCGTCGATTTCGCATATATGCGACCCATGCGACCCATGCCACCCTCAATTTTGATAGGTTTTTGTCATTTATCATTATAAACCTGTAAATTCGTCGATTTCGCATATATACGATCTATGCGACCCATGCCACCCTCAATTTTGATTGATTTTTTTATATTTTATCATTTTCACCAAAATTTTCACCGAAATTTCATCAAAATTTGAAAAAACATATCAAATTCCATCTAACGGTGATTCGATGTCAGGGTCATGTCTTTTCGTATTCCAGCCCTTTCCTTTTTTGAATAATGACACACTCTCTCTCTAACTCTCATCATCTTCTATCCACTTTTTGCCGAAAATGCAACATTTCCCTACTTTCGTCCAAATCATTCTTCCGAGCTTTTTGGAGAACTACCTCGTAATATTCCTTAACTCTCTCATTCGGTATGTTAATATAGAGAATGTATAGATTTGACTTTTTTTCGATTTTTGTTACAGGACATTCCGACGAAATTCTTCGATGAGCATATTTACGCGAAAACGAGGGACGACAACACGATAACGCTTAAATCAAATATGTCTAACAAAACATGGGAAGTCAAGTTAGATGGCTCACGATTCACTGATGGATGGAAAGATTTCTCCAAGGACCATGATTTTCGTATTGGGAATTTCTTAGTTTTCCGTCACGAAGGTGACATGTTTTTTCACATAACTGGTTTCATAGATGATATGTATAATCTACAATATGCATCATATATATCATCAGCATCATCCATAGAAGTAGGGTCATCTTCTTCTGGTTAGAGGATTTTCACAGAACCGGTCACGAGTTCAAATCTAGCCGTAGATGCTGTGGTAAGTGAACCCAAATATATTTATTCGATTCATCAAATTTGGCCGTATATGCATTAGTTTGGCGCCGTTGTAAATTTATTCGGTTATCGCATGTATTTCTGATAGAGTTTGCGAGGTGGAGAGGTCTTTGCAGTAGACGATGTAAGATACATCTGATAATCAATTACAGACTAATGTGGGAGGCACATCTAAGGCCCGTGAAATGCGGTGGCACTAGGATCAACATGGGTTGGACAAAGTTTTGTCACGATAATGGACTAAACGTGGATTGTTCCCTTAAAATAGAACTGAACGTTGTTCGTGATGTACCTTGTCTATGGTTTTCTCCTCTATTAAGGCCTACAAACAAAATAGTTTGAATTCCTTGTATTTTGATTGCTTAGAACCTCATTTGAACAACATCATTCCTTTGAACTTGAAATTCATGTTCGTATTTGGTTGGTTTTTTTACTATTATTCAATAGAACGTATTATTGTTAGGTCACTGTTATTTGTGAGAGGGTCCAAAGGACATAGAGGGGCAAAGGTCGCAGAGCATAAAGGGTCGCAGAGGTACAAGGTCGAAGGGTGCCAAGGGTTGAAGGGAGACAAGGGTCACAGAGGTCCAAGTGGTTGCAGAGGTCCAAGTGGTAGCAGAAGTCCAAGGTCGCACGGGGCCAAGGGTTGGAGGGGTCCAAAGGTCGTTGAGGGACATGGGTCGGAGGGGGAAAAGGGTCGCATGGTCCAAGGGTCTAAAAAATGTTTACTCTTTGATTATGGAAGATGTAATTTGATACATTGTTCCTTTTTAACAGTTTATTCATATTATTTGTAAATAATTTGTAGGAATGGATAATTCAACTTTGTACATTGTTATTTTTTTTTAAATTATTCATATTATTTTCAAATAATTTTTTATAATAAAGCGTAAAGGGTTGCAGGGGTCCAATGGTCGTAGAGGTACAAGGGTCGCACAATTTGTCCCTTGCGAACATTTTACCCGTTCGACCCTTGACTCTGCGACCCTTTTACCCGTTCGACACTTTTACCCCTGCGACTCATGTGACTGTGTGGTCATGTCTTTTCGAATTCCATTTAACATCGATTCAATGTCATGTCTTTTCGAATTCCAGCCGTTTCCTTTTTTCCAATCCATTTTTTCCTCTCATCATCTTCCATCCATTTTTTTTTTCCGAAAATGCTACATTTCCCCCATTTCTTCCAAGAGATTCTTCTGTAGCATCTGTACTACCTTGTGATCTTCTTTAAAAAACTCTCTATCGGTATGTTGCATGTATAGAATGTAAAGATTTGACTTTTTTTTTCATTGTTTGTTACAGGACATTCCGAAGATCTTCTTCAATGAGTATATTTACGGGAATACGAGGGACAACAACACGAAAATGCTTAAATCGATTGCAGTCTAACAGAACATGGCAAGTCAAGTTGGATGGCTCCAAATTCACTGATGGATGGACATATTTCTACAACGACCAAAACATTCGTATTGGAGATGTCGTACTTTTCTGTCACGAAGGTGACATGGTCTTTAACGTCACCAGGGCCACTCCTAATGAGAGGGTTTTCATTATACTAGTTATGCGTTCAAATCTAGTCGTAGATTCATTGGTAAGTGACCTCAAACGGATTCATCATATATAATTTGGTTATTTATTCGACTTATATTCATTTATACTGATGTAACTTGGTGATGTCGCATACACTTTCGATAGGGTTTGCAAGGGAGAACGGTCTTTTGCCGTAGACGATGTAAGATAATGTTGTACCTCGATTGCGGAATGTTCGAGTGCAGATGGTTCTATTATTGGCCAGTAGCTTTAAGGTCGTGAGTCGTGGTGGCGCTTGCATGAGAGAGGGTGGAGATAGTTTTGTTAAGAAAATGGACTGAACGTGGGTTATTCTCTCATAGTAGAACTGTTCTCCATTGGAGGAGAACATGTGCTTCGATTTGTCAACAACATGTTTTGATTTGAGTTGTATTTTGATTTCTTTGAACCTCCTTTTAACTTGTACTTCATTTGATCTTGTGGGATTACTATTATTCAATTGTTAGTGTTATTGTTAGTATCGTTGTTTTTGTGGATTTACTATCATTGTAACAAGGGTCACAGAGGGACAAAGGTCGAAGGGGGACTAGGGTCGTACGGGTCCAAGGGTCACGAGGGACAAGAGTTGCATGGGTCCAAGGGTCGCGAGGGACAAGGGTCGCAGGGGTCCAAGGGTCTCGAGGGACAAGGGTCGTACGGGTCCAAGGGTCACGAGGGACAAAGGTCGCACGGGTCCAAGGGTCGCGAATGTATAAGGCTCGTAGATATTTGAGTCAATTATTTGTAAATAATTTAATAAATTATTATTTTCAAAATTTTATTATTATTTGTAAATAATTGTATTTTTAAATAATAAATTATTTTTACTATATTATTAGTATCGCTGTTTTTGTGGATTTAGTATTATTATTATAACAAGAGTTGCAGAGGGACAAGGGTCATAGGGGTTCAAGGGTCGCAGAGGGACAAAGATCGCAGGGATCCAAGGGTGGAAGAGGTATAAGGGTCATAGAGGTCCTAGCGTCGAAGAGGTCCCTCTATGACACTTGTACCTCTATGACCCTTTTACCTCTTCGACCCTTGGATCCCTGCAACTCTTTTACCCTCTTCGACCCTTTTACCCCTCTCGATCCTATCCTAAACCCTGCGACCCTTTTACCCTTATGACCTTTTGACCCATTTGCGACTTTTTGACCCCTTTGCGACCCCTTTACCTCTACGACCTTTGACCCCTAAGACTCTTGATCCAATGCAACAGTTTCTCTGTGTAACCTGTTTAATTGCAAACTTCTTTGTTGACAACAAACGATTTCAACCTATTGGCATCGAATCTGATGCAGATTTCAAGCTACTCTCCCGAATCTATTGTGGTGTGGGAGAACACTTATTTTCGCGCCACGGTAGAGAGAAAAATCGAGGTTTTCTGGAGGAAAGAGAAACTTTGTCGACAAAAATAATATGGAATTATCAATATTTTAAAGATAGATTTTGAAGTTGAAACTTTTTTTCATATAAAGATATTTTTTAAATACTTTAGCCTAACGGAAATATTTTTGATGTTGGTCCATTTTTTACCGAACTATTTATTTTTATTATTATTCATTTTTCAGTGCTTCGTCAATTCTAAAATTTAAAGTCATATGATATGGTGCGTGGAGCGTGGTCAAACGATGATTTGGAATTACGTGGGACCCTCGAATTGCACTCCTTTTCTTCTATTGGTTCATGAGATCCTCTCATGACTTTCTTTTCCAAACTTTTTTCCATGACAAATTTAATATTGTTAAGTATTTAATTTCAGATTTCTTTATCATAAAATAATTTAATATGGAAGACGACCTACTTGAAAATATAAATTAATATATCCTAAAAATTGGATTAATTAAGCTTAAATGGTAATCAAGCCATACTTTTCTCTATTCACGCATTGTTTCATATGTAATACACCTCATTGGATTTATAAAAAGTTATGTAAAAAATGTTTTTCCTATATACATAATGGTTAATTATGGATAGCGAAAATAGTTTTGAATCTTGAAATATTCCAATAAACTTGTATTTATCTTAAGTTGATGTGTGCGCGCGCGCACATATATATATATATATCGGAAGCGAAGAATCTATTGTAAAAAAAATATTCTATCACTTTAACCGGAGGAATATCAGATATATCCTCGTAGGGTTAAAACGCTTTAAAATATATTTCTTTAAAATAATTATTTAATCGGAAAAAAATAAACTGAAAAAAAGACAAATTTACCCTTAATTTTCGAATGTGAAAAAACCCACGTCTACAGTTTTTCGACGTGAAAAACTGTCAAACCGTGTCAAAAGAAAGAAGAAAAAGTGATTTCGAACTTGAGAAGGATCGATTCGAAGTTGGCAAGAAGGAAATGGCTAGAATAAGCAGCAGTGAAGAAGAGAGCACGAGTCAATCTTCAATGGCGTCAATAAGTGTAAGTAGATCGATTTCTAGGGTTTTGCAGGCTGTCGAGTCCCAAAATGGTTTATTGATTTGAAATGGGTGTGAGTGTCAATGAGTCGGTTGAGTCTCAGTGAGTCGGTTGAGTCGCAAGAGTCGGTTGTCTTAGTGAGTCGGTTTGGGTCAAAATGGTCGGTTGAGCATTGATTTCTAGGGTTTTGCAGGCTGTCGAGTCTCAAAATGGTTTATTGATTTGAAATGGGTGTGAGTGTCAGTGAGTCTGTTGAGTCTCAATGAGTCGATTTGGGTCGTAATGGTCGCTTAAGCGTCGTAGGGAGTCTAAGGGTCGTTTGAGTGTCAGTGAGTCTGTTGAGCGACGATTTCTAGGGTTTGGCAGGCTGTCGAGTCCCAAAATGGTTTATTGATTTGAAATGGGTGTGAATGTCAGTGAGTCTGTCGAGTCTCAGTGAGTCGATTTAGGTCGCAATGGTCGCTTGAGCGTCGTAGGGAGTCTAAGGGTCGTTTGAGTTGGTTGTCTCAATGAGTCGGTTTGGGTCGCAATCGTCGCTTGAGCGTCGCAGGTGGTCTAAGGGTCGTTTGAGTCGGTAGTCTTAATGAGTCGGTTTAGGACGCATGGGTAGGTTGAGTCTCATGGGTCGATTGAGTCGCATGGGTCGGTTGAGTCGCATGGGACGGTTGAGTCACATTTGTCGGTTGAGTCGCATGGATCGCTTGAGTCGGTAGAAGTATAATGTATTCTTAATTAATTGGTCATTTTGCAGGTGGCGCCAAAGCCGAATTTTGTGTATGAATTCAAGCACATGGACAGAATGCCAAAGATCACCACCAAGTGTTATCCTCACGAGACAATAACGAAGCTGAGAGGAATCTTAGATGAATACGAGTTGCATTACTTCGACAAGGAATCACAATTTAAGCATTTATTCCATTTTCAATGTGACTCCACATTGACTAAGGTTCAATTGTCTATCCTCCTAAATCACTCCGTGATTGTACGAGACAAGAAGGAGTTGTGGTTCGCCTTAAACGGTGTTCCCATCCAATACTCTATAGTGGAGCACGCACTAATTTCTGGATTGAACTGCGGACCATATCCCAAAGCATGGGAGTCCAAAAGGGGTGATACATTCAAGCGGAAGAATTTCGGCCGTGGAAAGGTGACTCCCGCACAAATCATTGGAAAATTGTGAAGACCGACGAACAAGTCAGTGAAAAGCTTGTGAAGGCGAAGAATTCCGACGACCGGAAGAGGTTGGCAACTTTGATGTTGTTGGCGCAAGTTATGGCTTACAAGCCTTCATCAGAAAACTCTATCCGCCATGATCTTATTGACATGGTTGATGACTTGGAATTATTTGAACGCTTTGCATGGGGGCGTTACACATTCGAGAATATTGTGGATGCTTGCCGCAAGCACGTTCGCGGGGATTCACCGAAACCAAAATGGTATTGTGGCGGTTTCATGATCCCACTAATGGTAAGTTGTATATATTATTCGAATAACTTGAATGTTTTCGTACTTTTTGCATTCTTATCATTTTGTTTTAATGTTGCAGTTACTTCTTTTCGAAACCATCCTTAGTTTGGGCGGAAAGGGATGGTATGTTAATGCTGTGGATGTGGATCCATCATGCCCAAGAATGTGCAAGAAGATGGTTAAATCCAGTATTAGCCTAAAGTATGTAGACGTGATAAGGCTGATCGGAGATTCCAAGGTAACAATTACACAAGGGTCATAAGGAAAACAAGGGTCACAGAGGGTAATAATGGTTATTTTTTGTTTTTTAGGATTTTCGAAGTATTCTTCGTGCTGAACACGAATAGGTAGATTTAGTTTTTGATCTGGACGACTATGAGGGATGCCACGATCCCGATGTTCAGATATGGATGGAACATATTCGTAGAAATCCGAAGGGTATTTGTTGGGAGGACATTCGTGAGCAAGAACAGCTGACACGAAAAGCAGTTCTTGGTGATCAAAAGAAAGGGAAAAGGAATGGGAAAAGGAAGGGGACTAAGAGGAAAAAGAGCGTGGGTGAAAAAATGATAGGGATTGAAGATGATAAAGCTGATGCTGAAGCTGATGAAGAAAGAGATGGTGATGTTGAAGCTGATGCTGAAGATGAAGCTGAAAGAGAAGGTGAGGATGAAGATGAAGCTGAAGGAAAAGAAGCTGCAGTCTATCTGACACTGGAGCAGAAATTAGGGAAGGAAATAAAGAAGTTGGAGAAAAGAATCATCAATGCTGTCAGAGATCTTCTAAGGGATGTCGGGTTTTATTTGCCTAATACTAAAGTAGAGACGGGAAATCCCAAAGGTGCTGAAAAGGCAAAATCAAAATCTACCGAGATAGATGCGAGCACCGCAAACCAATAATCCGACAATGTTAGAGATGATGAATTCCTTCAACGTTCATATCCAGTGCCAAACGAAGAGCCGATTGAGTCAGAGTCTGAAAATGATTCTAGAGATGGCTCAAAAGAGGATTTGGCAAACATTTCGAGATTAATTGAAAATATCGCATCTGCCGCCACCATTCTTCTAACTGAATACATTCCAGAGAGGTTACTGCAATCGTTGCTCCTGATGAAGTTCCACCAAGTAAGTAATAAATAGTGAAAAAGTTCATTTGAGTCAATTTCCATCGAGAGTCGACATGGGTCGCTAGGGTCGCAAGGGTCGCAAAAGATACATAAGTAGCACGGTCGTATAAGTAGAAGGATCGCATCTAATGAATGAAGTAATTTTATGCAGATGCTCTAGTGGTTACTGTCGATGAAGTCGCTGACGAGAAAACTACAGTCGGTCTAGTCGAAGAGGGCGCCCCTAAGGAGGTTCCTTCCGAGGAACCTACAGTCGGTCCAGTCGAAGAGGGCGCCCCTAAGAAGGTTCCTTCCGAGGAAACTACAGTCGGTCCATTCGAAGAGGGTGCCCCTAAGGAGGTTCCTTCCGAGGAACTTAAAGTCGGTCATGTCGAAGAGGTCGCCCCTAAGGAGGTTTTTTCCGAGGAACCTAGAGTCGGTCATGTCGAAGAGGTCGCCAGTCGGTCTTGTCAAAGAGGCCCCCTCTAAGGATAAGGAGGTTCCTTCCGAGGATACTACAAGGGATCCTCTTGAAGAGGTCCCCTCTAAGGATAAGGAGGTTCCACCAAGTAAGTACGGTCTTTTGAGTCACAATGTTCGCATTGGTCGCATTGGTCGTATGGGTAGAATGGGTCACAAAAGGTCGAATGGGTCGTATGGGTCGAATGGGTCACAAAAGGTCGAATGGGTCGTATGGATCGAATGGGTCACAAAAGGTTGAATGGGTCGTATGGGTCTGCATAGGTCGCATGGGTCGCAGGGTCGCATTGGTCGTCATATGTTTAATGAAGTAAATTTTATACAGGTGCTGGACCTTTATCGAAGGATTCTGCGCAATATGTTGAACCTCCGCCGGTACGTAAACGAATTTTAAGACTACGAAAGGCATATGTTGATCCTCCGCCAGCAAAAAGATCAAGAGCAGTGCGAGGGAGAGGGCAAGGGCGAGGGAAAGATGTTGGTGGAGTCCAAGAACCCGAAAATAAGGTTGCTCAAGAACCCGAAAAAAGGTGGTTCAAGAACCCGATAAAAAGGTGGATGAAGAACCTTCGTTCTGGTGGACGCCCAAGGGATTAGAAATGGGCTCGATAACCCGAGAACCTTCTTTCATTGACACAAACGGTGAAAGGTTGAATGGTTTATATATGTTCCTGAAGAAACCTGGACATGAGAGTTGGTGGAAATCTGATCTAGATACTCCCCGGGGGCCAGAGTTTTGGAAGATTATATTAACGCCCAACGTATGGTTTGAAGATGATGTAAGTTATTTTAAACCCGAAGTCACAAAGGTCATTTTATGTCATATGTATTCATGTGTGTTAATTTTTTTATTTTTTGCAGCAATTGGAGGAGGCGTTGTTGATGCGGTATTGTCACATGAAAACATTTCCCGCGATATTTAAGAAACTTTACGTTTGTCCTATATTTTTCACGGAGATCCTCAAGCATTGGTCGTACGGGAATATGGACACTTTGCCGGAACTTCTTAGTGATTGTTTGAATGACAAGTATCCATTAAGAAGTACGGAACCAATTAGTGCTTTCGAAGACTTTGTCGCGGTTTTAAACATTCCATCGCGCGATAGTATATATATAGGATGTCATTGGGTAGCCATCAAAGCGGATTTCAAAACCTAATGCATCACGGTATACGACTGCCAGACGAGGCTTAAGGTCACATATCAATCCGCTGATTGAGAATCTAAGAAAAGCTATCCCCAAGATGTTCATTCTCGGAGGGTTTCCTTCTTTGGCATCTGGACAAGGCAAATGGAAATATGAGTATTATAAAGGTGTACAGAACGCAAGCGGGGAAGATTGTAGTGTTTACTCCTACAAATATTTAGAAGCCTTGGTAATAAAAATACGTAATGATTTGCACTGCATTTGCGACGAAAATATTATTTCCATGCGTGAGAAGATTGCGGCTGATGTATTTAGTAATGGAAAATGTATATCTCCACCCTGAGATTAACTTGATATTTGGTATATTTTTATTTTTTAAATATTTGGTACATTGTTATTTTTAAATATTTGATGCATTGTTATTTTTAAATATTTGGTACATTGTTATTTTTTTTAAGTTTTTTCATAATAATAAAAGGAGTCGCAGGGGTAAAAGGGTCGTAGGGTCAAGGGTCGCAGAAGTTCAAGGGTCGCAGAGGTTCAAGGGTGGCAGAGGTACAAGGGTCCCAACCCTTGGATCCCTGCGACCCTTGTACCTCTACGACGCTTGTATCTCTACGACCCTTGTACCTCTGCGACCCTGGGATCACTGTGACCCTCGTACCTCTGCGAAGCCTGTACCTCTACAACCTTTAAATCTCTGCGACCCTTGAACCTCTGCGACCCTTGTACAAACAATATGAATAATTTATTATTTCATATTTACAAATACTATATTATTTACAAATTATATGAATAATTTATTATTTATTATTTACAAATACAATTATTTATAAATAATATGAAAAATTTATTATTTATTATTTACAATTATTTACAAATCATATGAAAAAATTATTATTTATTATTTAAAAATACAATTATTTATAAATAATATGAATGATTTATTATTTCTTGTCCATCTGCAACCCTTGTCCCTCTGCGACTCTTGTCCCTATGCGACCCTTGGACCCGTACGACCCTTGTCCCTCTGCGACCCTTGGACCCCTGCGACCCTTATCCTTCTGCGACCCTTGGATCCATGCGAGCCTTGTCCCTCTGCGACCCTTGTCCCTCTGTCACCCTTGTTCCTCGCGACCCTTGTTAAAAGAATAGTAAATCCACAAAAACAGCGATACTAACAATAATACTTACTATTGAATCATTGTCAAATGAAAATCATCCAAATACAAAACACAACTGAAAATCATCCAAATACAAAACACAACTGAAAATCATCCAAATACAAAAACACAACTGAAAATCAAACATTGTTATTGTTAGGGAAAAACTGAAGCACATGTATTGGTCCATTCTCATATATTTCGACTACGAGGGTACAACCAACGGTCTGTCGATGTTCGAGACAAAACTTTCTCTAACCCCTTCTGATGGAAGCACCACCACGTGTCACGGGCCTGAGATCTGTCTCCCACGGCGTGGAGGATCCTCGCATCAGATATATCTTACATCGTCTATGGCAAAGACCGCTCGACCTCGCAAACCCTATCGGAAGTGTCTGCGACATCCGAAGAAAGGAATAAAAATCGTTAAAATCCTTACCATGCAAGGAACAAAACCGTATTAAAGTCACTTACCAATGCATCTGCGGCCAGATTCGAATGAGTGACTGGTACAACAGTTTCTCGTAAAATCCTCGGAGCAGGAGGGGCGAAGGTGATGTGAAAGACCATGTCACCTTCGTGAGTGAAAAGTAATTAATCCCCAATACTTAAATCTAGGTCGTTGGAGAAATCTTTCCACCCATCAGTGAATCTGGAGCCATCCAACATGACTTCCTATCTTTTGTTAGACCCATTCGATTTAAGCGTTGTCGTGTTGTGTGTTGTGTCTCTCGTTTTCCCGTATATATAATCATCGTAGAATATCTTCGGGATGTCCTATAACAAAAAACGAAAAAACAAGCCAAATATTTACATTCTCTACATGTAACATACGGACAGAGAGACTGATGAAGAAGATTACAATGTAGTTCTCTTCCAGATAGCGCAGAAAAATCTCTCTGAAGAAAGAAGGGAAATGTAACATTTTTTGGAAAAATTGATTGAATGAGAGTTAGAGAGAGTGTGTGTCGTTATTGTAAAAAAGGAAACGACTGTAATTTGAAAAGACATGACCTAGATATCGGATCGCCGTCAGATGGAATTTGAAAGGACATGACCTGCAGATGTTATTTAATAGAAAAACTTTCAAATATGATGAAAAGTTCGGCGGGAATTTTCACTACAAAGAAACTGGCGATTTCCAACGGACGTATCCGTTGGAAATCGCCCAAAATCCGTTGGAAAGAGCCGTTTCCAACGGACACCAACGGATTTCCGTCCGTTGCGAAAAGTTCGTTGCAAATGAGGATCCATTGCAATTCGTGACGGCATTCCAACGGATATTATCCGTTACAAAATTGCAACGGAGTGGCAACGAAAAACACCGTTGGAATAGAAGTAACGGACGACCGTTGGAAAACGTTGTGATGGATCACCGTTGCAAACTTTCAACGGACGGCCGTTGGAGTGCAACGGCGGTCCGTTGCAAAATTAGGAATGCTTTGCAATGGACATCCGTTGCCACGTGGCGGGAAATTGCAACGGATGCA
>CM071872.1:6851427-6862297 GCA_036759665.1 Gynandropsis gynandra | reverse complement strand
ATCGATGGTTTGGGTCTAAGTGGTGGGTTGAGGCGCTATTCTACGTCCTAAGGGTTAGATTGATGCGTATACGTCATAATAAAAAAAAGAAAAATAAAAAAGGTATTCTTCAATAACGCATCTCTTCACTCCGCTAAGGTTAAGAGACCTTATGAGTGTGCCATAGGCAGCCTGGATCTAAGTAGAAAGCCAACCTCTTCGACTTCGACGTCCTAGGAACCAAGCGTGGGTCTATATAAAAAAAAGAAAGAAGAGAAAGAAAATAAAAAAAAAGAAGAAAAGAATAAGAACGAGAAAATAAGTTTAAAGATATCTCAAGCTTTGGAGAGTTGGTATGGAGAACGCTTGGACGTTGTTTAGGAGTACGGATTAGACTTAGGGCATTGGTAGGATTACATGGTTCGAGACTTTCGGTTGATAGAGGTCTGAAATAGGTACGCTTAGGCTTGCGTTCATGTGACGCGTTGTTTTGTATGATGGCTAATCCTTCGAAGTATTTGTGTTAGTATCCATGGTTGTTTAGCTCTTCTAGTACTCGACTCTAGGTTTGCTCGAGGACGAGCAAAAGGTTAAGTCTGGGGGTACAAGAATCGCAGGAGTACGAGGGTCGCAGGGGTACCAGGGTCGCAGAGGCACAAGGGTCACAGGGGTCAAAAGGCCACAGGGGTCAAAGTGTCGTAGGGGTCTAAGGGTCGAAAAAGGTACAAGGGTGGCAGTGGTGCAAGGGTCGCAAAGGGTACAAGGGTCGTAGAGGTCACAAAAGTCACAAAAGTCATTTTTTTACCTGGCCTTCAAATCATTCAATAGCACTTCAAATTCGTTCTCCGTGTATGCTGTTGTATATTTGAAGAACATTTCCGCCATAGTATCACCCTTTGAAGTCTTTCTACGATGGCCTTTATTGACGTAGCTCTTTATATGCTTTGATCAAGCTTTTATGGCGATCAGATATCACAACAACATCACATACGTCCGGTATCACCTGTTTCAATCTTGACATAAACCATGTCCATGAGATTCGTCCTTCTCTCTATCGACTATTCCCCATGCAAGAGGATATTGGTGATGTTCACAATCTTCCGCGGGCACAATCAATGCTCCCTTGTACACTCCTGTCAGAAATGTCACATCCACAACAACCACTTTACGCATGTATTTCCATCCCTCTATAGCCGCTCCGATAGCCATAAGAAGGTATTTGAAGCTTTTCCCATCAATGTCGTACTGAAGATCTGCGATAGATCCGGGATTTCTTTGTATAAACATGTGCAACCACCCTGGAAGCCTCCTATAACGTTCAAAGTCATCACCACGAATATCCTTTTGAGCACCGCATTTGCCTTTTAATGACATCAAATACGATACATCGGCGCCGTATTTTGCTTTTACACAAGCCATCAATTCTTTTGCTGGAGGTGTTTCATAATTTTCGGCATATTCCTCTTCCAAATAATCCTTTACCATTTGCGTTGTACGCTTTGTAGCTTCGGTCCATTTAGATATAGGTGAACAATTATGAATGGGAGGGTGTGTTCTCACACTAAACCGTTGGGAATTCGGGATTGCTACCACGCGTAATTTCCATTTACAACCACAACCATTTCCGGCAAACTTGCATCGTACTTCCCACAGCTTCGTAGCAGATCTCAATGTTGTATATCTAAACGAAGCTTCGATTGAACCCTTCCTTAAAAATACCTGTACATCCTTCTTGCTATCAAACTCTTGCCCGATTTTAAGATCCAGTCCATCTTCGAACTCGAAGATATTATTTTCGCTATTGTGAACTACCATTTCCGAGTTGTTCTCACTGACACCATACTTATGCTCTGTTGGCACATCAAAATCAACTTTATTACTGCCACAAACAACTCCATCAACTACCACATTCATGGCAACCCACCATCCTTCTCTTAACCCGCTTGTATGTTCACTTTACTGCCACAAACAACTCCATCAACTACCACATTCATGGCACACCCACCATCTTCTCTTAACGCGCTTGTATGTTCACTATCAGAATTATTCGAATCCAAAATATCTGTTATTTCCGGATTACTCTCAACTCTGCTTTTGTTATCTGGACCTACAATAACACATCCATCATAATCTACAACACCTCGATCTTCACCTTCTTTACAAATGCTTCCAAAAGCAGGAATTAGAGGCTCAATTTCCCTCTCAGTTTCGATTTCACAATTCACACTTGCCGATTTTATCTCCACATACAGCAGTGGTCGAATTCCTCTTATACGATCGAACAAATAACAAATAAGATGTTTGTCATTCATTATATATGTCGGCTTCCTATTTTCACAAATATTAGGCAAATAGCTTAACTTCAACTTCGTTGTATTATTTCCCACCATCATCTATGCCCATAACTCATCAATCAGTTGCTGGTATGTCGGATTAACCGGAGGACATAACAAAAATACTCTCTTGTTTTCCTAAACTCTACCAACCCATTCAGATTCTCCATTTGGATTTTTTCCCATTTATCGTCATACAAAAAATAAATCAGTGTGATTTTCTCATCCACTGTATCCATTACACCTGTAACAAAAACATAAAACAGGGCAAATTCTGTGACCCACTGCGACCGTGCGACTCAATGAGACTCTGTGATCCAGTGTGACCGTGCGACCCTTATACCCCTATGACCCTTTGACCCCTCTACGACCCTTGTACCCCTTTGTGACCCTTGTACCTCTGCGACCCTTGTACCCCTTTGCGACCCTTGTACCCCTTTGTGACCCTTGTACCCATATGACCCTTGGACCCTTGCGACCCTTTCAACCCTTTAGGACCCCTTTCCCATGCGACCCTTGGACCCCTGCGACCCCTTTACCTCCGCGACCCTTGGACCCCTTCGACCCCTTTACCTCTGCGACCGTTGGACCCATGCGACCCTTTGAACCCTTTGCGACCTCTTTCCCATGCGACCCTTTGAATCCTTTGCGACCCCTTTCCCATCCGACCCTTGGACCCCTGCGACCCTTTGACCCTTTGCGACCCCTTTACCCTTAGACCCCTGCGACGACCTTTGATCCCTTTGACCCCTCGATGAGACTCTATGACCCGGTGCGACCGTATGACTCTGTGATCCACTCTGTCACCTTTGACATTGCAATAAATATGACTCGTTTAGACTCGTTTTCAATCATTTCAATAAACACAAGAGAAACACGAAAAACTCACTATACATGCCTGGTTTTTCTGCGGAACGTGCTTAATTGCAAACTTCTTTGTTGACAACAAACGATTTTAACCTATTGGCAGCGAATCTGATGTCGATTTCAAACTACTCTCGTCGGATCTGTTGTGGTGTGGGGGAACAGGAATTTTCGCGCCACAGGAGAGAGAGGAATAGAGGTGCTCTAGAGGAGAGAGAAAAATTGTCGACTAGGGTAATATGAGATTATCAATATTTTAAAGGTAGATTTGAAATTGAAACTTTTTTTTCACCAAAAGAATTTTTGAAACACTTGAGCTCTATAAGGATATTTTTTAAATTCCCGCTTTAAGCCTTATGAATATTTGAAAATTTTGACTCAATAATAATCACATATATTCTATGAATAAATTGCAAGAGACCGACAATTCAACCATTCAAAGAAAATTAAATTTATGAATGTGTCAAAATAGTGATCACAATAGTTTTGTACTTCTATTATATATAACTGGTTTCCGACGTATGTAAAATTAATATGGTCGAGAAAATTCACATGAATACCTAAGATTAATTTTTATATAAGTATTGAATTTGGATACATGAAAGATTTAAATAAATACATATACTATGGTGCATAGGATAAGGTGTGACGTTAATTCATTGTATGTTCATCAATTATTGGCCGACCTTGATTATATAGTATATTCGTATTAATACTATTAAATATTTCGAATATATATACATTATATATATATGTAGTACACGATGTTATATATAATGTTTCTGAAAAGGACCGATACAGATAATTTATGTAATTTTAATCAAATCTTTTGGCTAAATATTATCTGCAATGTTTGACTGAATATTTAAATTTTACAAGTAACTCGTTATAAGTTTTTCCACATTTTGAAACTGAATATCCATATTTCAATAAATTCGGATATCTTTGATTTTCTGTCGATTATTTTACACGTCAGCAATGCCATGCAGGGGAGCTTTTTCTTGAATAATCAATGGAATATTCCTAAGCTTATTTTACCATCAAAGGAAAGGATCTAAATCCTAGAAAAAATATTCTTTCGGGATAAATGACAACTAATTGGTACATGGCGAACTACATTTAACAAGGAAAAAACGTTTTTCTTTTCTATCTACAACGTTAGATGTGGATTTTAATGTAATACTGAAAAATATAAAGAATTTATGTATAATTATATTTTTTATTCGGTTAACAGTATTTATTATGTTAGAATCATATTGAAAAGAAATTATGATTTTAAGCTCAATATATTAAAAGAAAAAGGGTTTGTTTTTTCATAATTTGCTTAAATTTATCTAAGAAATAAATTTGATCTAATTTAGTACATAAACTAATTAAAGGATGCAAAATTACTGAAAATTATATCATCATTAGTCTATAAATCCATGTTATATTTGATATAATTTTCATATTTAATTTTTGAAGAAATCTATGTTTCTATATATATTTTGATTTTTTTTAATAAGCAACAGATTTTTTGAGAAGAGTTGTTCTTTGGAGAGCACAGTACGATGAAAGTTGTAAGCTGTGTTCGGGAAGACAGACCCATTCTCTGCACTATCCATAGGGTAATTCTAGCAAGTCAGAAGACGTGAAAGTGCCTTTCTTTCTATAAATTAGGGGTGGGTAATCCGGGTTTCGGGACGGATTTTTCGGGTTCGGTCCGAGTTCGGGTTCTTCGGGTTTTAAAAAATTGAACCCAAAAAATCCATTTTGTTTTCGAGATGGGTTCCTCGGGTTTCAGGTTTGATTCGGGTTGTTCGGGTTTTGAAACATTGAACCCAAAAAACCCGAATTGTATTAAGATTATTTCGGGGTTTTCGGGTTTTTTGGGTTATTTAAGTACGGTAATTCGGGTTTAAACGGTTAATTCGGGTTTTAAACGGATAATTCGGGTTTAAACGGATAATTCGGATTCCAAATTTAACATACAAAAAATTAGGTTATAAGGGTTAGGGTTTTTTTTCGGGTTCCTCGGATTCTTCGGGTTCTCCCGAACTAACCCGGACCGATCCGAACCTATTTGGGTTTTAGATTTTGAACCCATATGAATTTTCTACAAAATTCATTTATTTTACGGATTGAATTTTTCGGGTTGGATCGGTTCGGATCGATTCGGGTAACCCGGAACGCCGACCCCTACTATAAATTTTCGAGGTGACCTCATATTTTTCCTTCTGCCTCAAGTTACTGATTCCAGATAAATCCTTAACATCGAAAATTCTAATATTATATATGAGAAATCAATTTACATCTAACATAACTAAAAATTAATTTAACAGTTAAAATATCTAAAATTATATATTTAAATACATAAATCTACATATATCTTAACCAATACAAAACAATATAAATAACAATATGTATAAATATATATATCTACACAACTTATTATAAAGAATAATTAATGGTAAGAAATCAAAACAAATATAATGAATATATGTCCAAATTACTCTGAATTATGGATTGTGTTTAAATGAAATATTAGGTTTCCGACGAGGCAATAAGGAATGATACAATGATTTAAAGAAGCCACCTTTAAACTTGTTGGTAGTTCCCATAAGCTTGTTGTGATCAATGTTTCCATTTCGCATGCCAACAAATTCACTCATCACTTCATACGATGCTCCCTCCAACAGCCTCACTCCTATGTTCAATATCCCTTTGGCTTCATCGGAATCCGGTCGCCGGATTTGGTATGCCCGGAACGTTCCTCTCATCCCCTCTTCCTTGTACCTAAATACATCAATATTTATTCAAAATAAAATTTTATTAATATATTGAATAAACATATAGATATTAATGCCCTGTTGATATATCTTAGTTTTCGGAATTCAGTGGTTTGTACCAACTTTATAATTATCTCTTAAGATGAATTTATTTGTACGATTTGTAAATTATATTGCACAAATATTTGGGGTTTATCTAGTGCGCATCTTAAAAATAATGGTTACGCGTTATAGATCGATTTCTATCGTTAAAACAATATGAAAACAAATCTATGGTCACCCTTTAACAAAATTTTTAATATAGAACACACGAAAGATACGTAAAATAATATTAAATGTAGTCTTTTTTTTTCACATTTGTTATTGATTACGTAGTAGTTAGTGTTCACATACGCACGTGTATATTTTACGTACCGGTTGCTGCAATGGACGAGGCCGTCGAGCAAAACCCTAGCCGTTCCGACAAGTTTGTCCTTATGTAAGAATCTTGCACAATAAATCTCAAAAACCACAGCCTTGTTCATGTTACGTCGGAGTTCGTCGGAATCCACAGTGAAATAGAACTTGTCGTTCCACGTCGGATTTTTCCGGCCAACCTTATCAACCCTCGAACGGAGCTTTCGCGCCGGTTCGATATACGAAACGACGTAGCTTTTGGTCCTCATCGGAATCAGCTTCATCGGAGTTTTTAGCCCTTGTGCTGATACGAGATCTATCTCAAGAAGATAAAGTTCCTTTGTTGCTTTAGGCTCCATCGAAGACCTCTCCCGAAAAAAAAAAAGAAAATGAAAAGAGAAATATGAATAATTTTTTAACATTGATTTTAAGGAATTTTGTTAATTATATTCTCTCACAGTTTTTACTTACTGTTTTACAAAGAAAGTTTTGAAAATTTGGATGGTTTACTTTATTTGGGGAGTGGAAAGACTATATCTCACACCCAATTCGATGGGTTACATTTTACTGTAAAGTTACGAATTCTTTCAGAAAAAGAAATGACGAAATTGAAAAATATTAGAAAAACTTCTAATGGGCAGTTTGTTTACATAAATTCAGATTATATGATATATATGTAATTTTCTCCCTTAATTATTTATTTAAATTTTCCATTGATAGGTGGGGCCAGGGGATATGTATCTACACACATTTGAAGAAAAACAATCTAATTAGAAATGAAATTACTTTTTTAGAAATGAAACAAACAGAAATTGACACCTCAAACAAAACTGTAGGATTTTTAATGGAAAAAACAGAAATCCTAATGCATAGCTAAAGTATAAAATTATAGAAAATATTTATGACTAACTATCTAAAACAATTTATTAATAGTTTTTATAAATAATGAATTTAACTTTACTACTTTTAGTGTATATTTGCATTATACCCGGTCTTACTGCGGATTTTTTTAGTTTTATTTCAAACATGAAATTGAATATTACAATTTATATATTTAAATTTTAATGTTTTAATCGATTTTAACAAATTTGACCTAATTTTCAATATTTAAAAAAAATAATTTATATGTTTACTTTTTGTAATAGTTTTACGTATTTTTAAATTTAAACTCTGGCTGCTATCTTGCATCCTTAGATTATGTATATAGTTTTCAAATAATTTTAAGTAATTTGATTTAGAAAAAAGGCTAACCTTGTGTCGTATTAATTTATTCTTAATCTTTAAAAAAATATTATTTTACAGTTTTTACTCTGGTAAAGCCGCGTTGACATTATTTTATATAATTGTTTTTTAATTATTTTAGATTTTAAACAATTTTTATTGGATAATATTAGTTGAAATTTTTATTATAGTATTATATTTTTTATATTATAACTTTAACATTATGAATATTAGATCATTATTTATATTTATGATTAGATATTTTAAACATTTAGATTAATATACTTTTCAAAAAGAAAAGATCTAAAATTTATTTTATAAATTTTATAGAATAGTTTAAAAATAAACTCATTCTATCTTTATTAGTTTTGTTGATATAAGATTTTTCTAAAACTTTATATATTAAAAATTTAGTTTTTGCTCAATTTAGTGAAACCATGTTCCAGCCTATTCTTTCGAACTATATTAATTCTGGTCTATTCCCCCCAAATTATATAAACTATAACCTATTTCCCCCTAACTATATAACCTCTAGTCTATTCCTCCACGAACTATATAAATTCTAGGTTATTCCCCTTGAACTATATGATTTCTCTAAAAGTAACATATTTTCTTTAATTTTAATGTATTAAATTTTTATTCAAAAATATTAAAACAAAAAATACTTTCAATTGTAACGATTACAAAAAATTCTATATGATTTCTCTAATAGTAACATAATTTTAAATTATGGTTATTATATACGTAACACATTTTCTTTAATTTTAATGTATTATTAAATTTTGTATATTCAAAAATAATAAAATAAAAAATACTTTAAATTCTAACGATTACAAATGATTGATAAAAAAATATTAAAATAAAAATACTTTAAATTAAAATAAAATACTAAAATATCTTCAACATGAATAATATATATATATATATATATTCATTGTGTCTTCAAATATTATATACGATATACTGAAACAATGTATTTGTAGTCATTTACATGTTATTAAGCAAAAGTACTCAATATGGATTATTGAATGGAAAATGGAAATTGTAGATTCTATAACTTTTTTTACTATACAAGCTATTACACATTAATAATATTATTATTTAGTTATTATGTTTAATATACATTATATATATATATATTATACGTGTGATGACATTCATACCATGGATTACATTAAATATTACAAAACACTAAAAAAAATCCCGCGGACAATGATTTGTATAATTTTCTTTATAAATGTATTGAAATTATGTAAGAATTTTTAATCAAATTCAATGATACTATAAATTTGTCTTTTGTAGTGGAAGATATTTAGGAATAGAAAAAAACACTCATATCATATGAAAAGAGTGACTAAAGAAGAATTATAAAAAAACTAATTAAATATGATGGATAATAGAGATGTCGATATTGTCTGCAGATTGTAACGAAACAAAAAGCATGTTGATGATCTGGTTTGTGATTAGTGCAATTAAGAGAAATGGATTGATCCATAAAATGAATGCAGATGTGCAATATCTCGTGAAACATTATAAACGAAGAAAATGTTAGGACAAAAGTAATGGAAAAAATTACAGGTATCGATGCATATAATTTAAAAGGTATAGAACCAACTGTAAGTAATAATTGTAATAAACCAATGAGATTTTTTTATATGATGTCAACCTACATAGAAACAACCTTGATCAATTGGTTTCTGACGAATAACAATGTATGATTGAAGATGGCAACTATGAATTTAAAGAATTGTATTTTACCAACATACCTTGTGATTTTGGGAGACCGTTTAAAATTTCTCGATAGACAAATTTTGCCTAATCTTGGCATTTATATCTAATATCTTGAGTCCATTCGCCGAAATTACTCTTGAAAGTGCAATATAAAGCTGGTCGTGGCTGAAAATGGATTGATCCATAAAATGAATGCAGATGTGCAATATCTCCTCAAACATTATAAACGAAGAAAATGTTAGGAAAAAAGTAATGGAAAAAATTACAGGTATCGATGCATATAATTTAAAAGGTATTAGAACTAACCATAAGTAGTAATTGTAATAAACCAATGAAATTTTTTTATATGATGTAAATTTGCATAGAAACAACCTTGATCAATATGATTTCTGACGAATAACAATGTATGATTGAAGATGACAACTATGAATTTAAAGGATTATATTTTACCTACACACCTTGTAATTTTGGGAGACCGTTTAAAATTTCTCGATAGACAAATTTTGCCTACTCATGACATTTATATGTAATATCGTTATGTAAAGGATACATGTATAGGGGTATATAAGATCATTGTAATTAGATTTAGCTTTGTATATCTAGCCGTTTTGGCTCATTTGAATCATTAGATTTCAAATTATCATGGTATCAGAGCACAAAGTCTAACGACACAACAAACTTCCCTAAAAACTAGGCCGGCCTCTCCTCCCCTCTCCAACCGTCGCCACCGCCGACCCCCCTCTTTCTTTGCGGCCGCCGATCATCCTCCGGCCGTTCACCTCTCTCCTCCCTCCCCTGCTGTCGTACCATCACGTACGCCACTAGCCACCACACAAAACGCACCAAAATCCTAAATTTCAGGCCGTCTTCCTCCACTCCTCCCGCCGGCCCGTTATTATCACGTCCCGGGTCGCCGCACACTCCTTATCCCGCGCCGCGCCCCGTTGCTGGTGCATCGTGGTTCCCTTACGTTCCAAACCCTAGATCCGCATTGTTAACCCTAGATCCAGTACCCTAACCCTAGATCTACATCACCAAACCCTAATTCGTGCCACTCTTGCTCACCATCTTCAAACCCTAACTCATGGCCGGCCAAACAAGTCATCCTACCGTCCGTCTCTCCGATACGGCTCCACCTTTTGATCCACAACATCCTCTCAACACCCTTCTCACCATCATGGCCAACATCACCAAGCTGACGCCGACCAACTTCCTCACATGGAATGTTCAGATTCGTGCCCTGCTTGAAGGCCACAATCTCCAATGCTTTACTGAAGACAAATCCATTGTTCCTCCGGCCAAGATCCATCGAGATGGAGTGTCCGTCGACAACCCTAATTTCCAGCCATAGAAGCAACAAGACCGTCTACTCTTCTCAGCCCTATTTGGAGCAATTTTGGCCTCTCTACAGCCCCTCATTGCACGCGCCCCTTCCACCTACGAGGCGTGGAAGACGCTCGCCAACACATATGGCAAAGCGTCTCGCGGCCATCTTCTACAATTTTGTGATAAGATCAAACGCTCCTCAAAAGGATCACAATCCATTGATGAATACCTACGTGCTATCACAACTACTGC
>CM071872.1:6834146-6847073 GCA_036759665.1 Gynandropsis gynandra | reverse complement strand
AAAAATAGTTGATTTTTAATTTTAGTTAAATAAAATATTGTATTGTATGAAAATATAAGACGTTAATTAAAATCTCACATTTACAGCCAAATGATGTTATAAGATCATTAACTTTCTGAAATTAAATGAAATATGAATATGTGAGATGAAGAGATTTATTTTTTGAAGAGAATCTAAAAAATCATTAACTTTTGTTGTTAAAATTAAATGAAATATAAATAGGTGAATTGAAGTGATTTTTTTTTGTAAAGAGATTTTTTTATAATATATAATATTCTTTACTAAGGTGATTTCATCAGAAACAACATTATAAGGATTATTATATATATAATTTTCAATGATATAATACCATTATAATCATATACCGTTAATCACCAAATAGACACCAAATAGAGAAAAAAAACTTTTTGTAAAAAAATCATAAAAAAAGATTTAAGAGAAAAAATCATTTTTTATATTAATTGATTTTTTTCAATTATTCCTACCTCATTTAATATCATAAAAACAAATGGAAAAAAACGTCTTTTTTTCCTTTTAATTCATTTTTAAAGTTTTAAGTTTGTATTATTATTTCTCCACTTAAATACCCACTCATCTATTTCTCTAATATAATTAACTTAATAGTACACCCATCATGTCATATGAAACGATAAATAGTACAAGAATATCAAAAAAGGTTTTGTTCATCAATAAAAAAAGTCTAAAGGGTATAGTAAACCACTTTCGTTCTCACAATTTTTAGAATGATATATTTTGATGTTAATCTATATATAGAGATAAAAGATAAATACATTCAGAAAGAATCTCAAATATGGAACCTTTTGAAATCCCTCGAAGCATTGTTGGTTGCCATTGATGCACCAAAGCACAAAGGCGAAACGAGGGGAAGAACAACCAAGATCTCATCATCTCAGTTTGGTATCGTTTGCTTTGTTAGAATCCAAAAAATAAAAGATGACTTGAAGTTGGCCTTGGGGTTGCGTGAATGCCATGAATCAAGTTCTTTCTCAACAACGTGGGATTACAGGTTTGTTTGTGCATGAATTTTTCTTTAATCTGTATGAATTTGTTCGAATCTAAATTCTAACGAATCAAAATAAGTAACATTTGTCAAAGCAAGCTTGAGATTCTCTCTCCCATTAACTAATATAAAGCAAAAGTTTCCAGATTTAATTGGACAAAGCAGAGAACAAAACGAACATAGATCGGAGATAATGTTCTATACCCTGAACATGATGTCTCAGATACCAAAGATCATGACAATGAAATCGGAGTAGCCAATGACAAGATCCTGCGTCGAAACTGATGGAGGTAAACATAACTTCGCTTATGACAGTTGATACTTTACAAGAGAAAATAAAGGTATTTGGTGAATTCTTAAGCACCAAAATATCTTAATGTGCATGTTTCTTCATGATAAGTTACCAAGTATTTCCCATGCAGATCATAAAAAAAATCTCAACTAAAGGCACTCAAGAGACATCCCAGTAAACACCTTTCGAGCACGTGGATCGGAAGGTGTTGTGTTGAGATCCGGCTATGGGAAGCAAGGGAATGAAGATGGAGTAGAGACTCTTTGGCTTTTCTCCTCACAAAGATGGCTTCTATGACCCTATTGTAAGATTCATTCTTGATGAGAGCCATAACTTTATAGACATGTGATTTTGGAGGCAACAATGAGGGTCGAGGCGGAGTGTTTATCAAGAGGGTGAGGGGAAAGTGGGGAAGAAAGAGAAGATGGGATGGGAGCAACGAGAGCAAGTGAATGAGGAAGAGGAAGAACATGATATGTTGGTGATGGAGGGACACGTGAGGCATATGAAGCGTGAATGAGGAGAAGATGTAGGATGTCATCACTATTTGTATCATCAATGTATAATTTTTACAAAGGTCTCATTTTGTATTTATAATTATTTTTTTATCAAATTGAGAATTAATGTAACAAATACAATTTCTTTTTTCCTTGTTGTATTATTGTTTATAATTCTATATCAATTAGTTGGTATATATGTTATTTTTCAGTTCAATTTATCAATATTATTTTTTCCATTTTATTATCCGTATAATACTTTTTAATCATAAAAATTACATAGCAATCGTGGAAGAGTTGTTTAGGATCAAGACTTACAAATTTATTTTTGTTTTGCTTTTGTATGTGTACCTTAGATGTATTTTCTTTCGTCCAATTGAACACTGAATTGTTGTTCTTTAAATGTAATTGGGCATGTTTCAACCATCAAGGATTCATATGCATATTTCATATGTTCAACCGACCGTGTCATGTTACGTTTAAATTGGCCGGAACAGTTAGAGAACAAGACAAAAAGATTCATTATTAACACTATCGGAATAACCTAAATGTTACATTTTTTAAATTCCGGTGGGATGGAGATCAACACTATAACTTAGGACCAAAAGACCTGGGAACCGTGAGTCAAATTAGAAAATCTCAATTCTCATCCTTTGGTGAATCTTGCGGCAAAAGATAATCCAAATTAAGTTGGAAATTATTTTTTTATCTATTTGTGAATTGTTCCACACAATCTATTGCGAATAGGTTGTTGTATATTCTTATTATCTTTACGATCGTCAAATGTCCACTCTTTTGTTTAGTTTTATATTGAGAAAATATAACCTAATGAATTTTAATCTACATGCCAACTACATATGAATGCATGGTGTTAAAGGAGAAAGTAGGGACAATATTTATATTTATGAATTCATTTTTCTTTATATTACTAACATCTATATTATAGTGTATATATATGTAGTTCACCTTTGTCAATTTTAATGTTAATAACATACCTATTGTATATATTTTTTTAAATTTCGTAACTACAAGTTTGTTCATTTTATATCCTTAATTGTATTGTGTAAAAATTATATAAACAATTCATATTACTTTAAAAATGTGTATAAATATTTATATATAACAGAAAATATTTTTTTTACTTTAAACTATATTGTTTATGTTTTTATGCTTATGTTAACATATATATCTAGATAAGTTTGTTTGAATTATTAGTTCCACTTCATTGATATTACATACAATATTTTTGTATTCCATTTTTTAATAATTATTTATCATTGCTCGATAATTCGTCTAAATTCATGCGAATATCATATTATAACAAATATTATAACCACCCGCGTATTGCGCGAGATATCTACCTACTAATCTATATATAAAAAGAGAAATTTTTTTCTATTTTCTCCTTGCGCTATCTCATCTAGAGAGAGAAAATCCTCTATTTTCCAATTTTTTATTTATCATTCGACATTTTTTTTAAAATATACAAAGATTTATGATAAATGTTAATAAATGTTAGATTGGTATTTATTTTTTTATTATTCAATTAGATGTAAATGAATTATGTAAATCTATTAAAAATGAGTGAAAATCTATATATTTATATATAAAAAGATATGATTTTTTCTATTCTTGTCACTCCATCAAGAGAGAGAAACCCCTCTTTTTTAGTTTTAAATATATCAATTGAAAACTTTTTAAGATATACGAAGATTTATGATAAGTATTAATAAGCGTTAGATTTGTTATTTTTAAATTTATAGTTTTTTATTATGTTAATTTTGTTAAACAAAATTAATTTATAGATATATTGTCAAATTAATTCATTATTATGAAAAATAATATAAATAAATAATTGATTAAACAATATAAAAGACATCTAAAAATCGATAAAAATAAAAAACACAAATATTTCGAATTTGTTTAGTTAAACAATTAAAATCTTTTCAAAACGTTCAAATCTGAATTATTTTCTTTAGATTATATGTTATATGCTATATTTTAAATTTTTGTTTTCTAAAACTTTTCAAAACATTTTAATGGTACACATAACAGTCAAAAATTTATTTTTAAAATTACAAATTAATAACTATAAATTTAAATCAATCAATTAATTCATAATACTAATATTACTCATACTAGAAAAAATCTCACGTGATGCGCGGACGATAATTTGTATAACTTTCTTTACAAATGTGTTGGAATTATGTAAGAAATTTTAATAAAATTCAATTATGCTATAAATTTGTCTTTTTAGTGGAAGATATGTATGAATAGAAAAAAAAAACAATGATATCATATGAAAAGAGTGACTAAAAAAGAATTGCAAAAAAAAACTAATTAAATATGGTGGATAATAGAGATGTCAATATTGTATGCGGATCGTAACGAAACAAAAAGCACGTTGATGATCTGTTTTGTGATTAGTGCAATTAAGAGAAATGGATTGTTCCATAAAATGAATGCAGATGTGCAATATCTCTCCTAAAACATTATAAACGTAGAAAATGTGAGGACAAAAGTAATGGAAAAAAATTACACGTATTGATGCATATAATTTAAAAGGTATTAGAACCAACCATAAGTAATAATTGTAATAAGCCAATGAGAAATTTTTTTTATATGATGTCAACCTGCATAGAAACAACCTTGATCAATGTGATTTCTGACGAATAATAATGTATGATTGAAGATGACGACTATGAATTTAAAGAATTATATTTTACCAACATACCTTATGATTTTGGGAGACCGTATAAAATTTCTCGATAAGACAAATTTTGCCTACTCTTGGCATTTATATCTAATATTTTTAGTCCATTTGCCGAAGTAACTTTTGAAAGTGCAAGATAAAGCTGGTCGTGACTGAAAACGGTTTTGGAAGATAATCCGTTTTGCTTAAGACTTTGTCCTTAACTTTTGTTGATTGTCATTGCGTAGCACAATCAGACTGGTAATTATTATCTTCTCAATCTAAATGGAAGACTTGAATCACTAGGTGATAAAATAACCCTCGGTATAAGGACTTTGTTATGAATTTACAATAATATAGAAAAATAACAAATTGAATAATAATAATAATTTAACATGATTCATATTATATTACAAATAATTGTTAATTTTATATGATGTTATTTGTATTTCAAGAGTCATATATATTTTTAAGTTTTATTATTGTTGTTTAATATCATTAAAAAAATATATTAAATAATGTATGGTAGTATATCTCATTATTTGATTTAATAAAATATAACAATATTTTATTTTTATATGTTTAACATCTTTATTTTTTGGTAAAAATAGATGATTTTTAATTCTAATTAAATAAAAATATAATATTGTATGAAAATATGAGACATTAACTAAAATCTAACATTTACAGCCAAATGATGTTATAAGAAACTAACAATTAAATTTTAATTTTCTTGGAAAATTAAAAAATTGAGATATTATATTAATATTTATATAATTTTCAAATTGAATGATATTAATATTGGTATATATTAATTTGGTGTAAATTTCACATATTTTGAGTATTTTTTTTAATTTTAAAAAATAGAAATTTTTATATATAAGATATAAATTCCTTGCAATGATTATTATATATAATTTAAAAAATCATTAACTTTTTGTTGTTAAAACTAAATGAAATATAAATAGGTGAGATGAAGAGGTTTTTTTGTGAAGAGAATTTAAAAAATTATTAATTTTTTGTTATTAAAATTAAATGAAATATAAATAGATGAGTTAAAGAGAATTTTTTTTGTGAAGAGATTTTTTGTGATATTTAATAATCTTTGCTGAGGTGGATTCACCAGAAGCAACCTTGGAAGGATTATTATATATATAATTCTAACCGCCACATTCTAATTGTACAATCTAAATTTTAATAGCTTCTAGCCTTTTTGGCTTTTCTTCTCACTCCATATTCTAGATTTTAATGCCTTTAAGTCATTTTGGCTTCTCTTCTTTTCTTATATACCCACTGCTGTTTCGACCTTCCTTCTTCTTCTTCATATTACAGTTTCTCTTATCAATTACTTTTTTATTTTCATCTCTGTAATTTATTTCAAGCATCCTAGGGTTTTAGGTTTTAATTTTTAGTAACAATGAAGAATATATGAGATGCATTCATGTAGGAGCGAGAGGCGAATACTATGGCTTTGTCATCGGAAAGTGGTTCTCTAGTGTGTTATTGCTTCAAGGTGATTTACCAATGAAATGGGGAGAGCGAGGCGTCAGTTTCTAACGTTGATGGTGATGGCTCTTCAGAGGTTCCACTATGAATTCATGGATTTTGTGATCTCTCAATTTTACCTTTTCTCCTCTCTCGAAGGCACACATTTCCAATCTTCATCGCATTCATTAGTAAGTTTATTCGCATTGCTTACTCTTTTCTCGCACAATTGCAAAGCCCTAAATTTCTCTTCTAGCATTCTCAGATGTATTCATACATTTGTATTAATATATTAATATATGGATGCTTTTGGTAGTTAGTTGGAGATTTAGGGTTGATTAGTAAGGAGCTGGAGTGAATTAGAGTTTGTTTGATCTTGGAAAATCCATGGAAAATGTAGTTTGGTGAGAAATTATAGACAAGGTGAAAGGAAATGAAGAGGAGAGCGGCGTCTATCGGCATGAGGGATGACGATGGCGTCTGAGGTTCCTCTATGTTGCTTCGTACATCTAATCCTCAATTTTAGCAATCCAAATGTGTTACTGTGATATGCAATTTCTTTATATGGTTGTTCTATCCCGTTGAATTTTTTTATCGGGTGAAATTCTCGCCTTCTTTGTTTTCTTTTAACAGAGAAGACAAGCTAATCGCTTCTTTTTCATGCATTTCTTTGAGATTCTCATTAGTTTAACACAAAGCCATGTCGGATTTGAGTAGAGAAGCGAGATGTGATCCGAAGAAAATAGACAAAAAAAAGAGCTTGAGAAACAGTGTGATTTGGAAGTGAAACTAGACGTAAACAGTATAATCGTGTTCCTTTTGTAGGTCTTACATCCACTCTCGATGAGATCTGCAAGAGAATGTGATACTCCTGTTATGGTTAAGAACTATTACAATCTCCATGCTCTATGAACTCTCATGACCAGATCAAGATATATGATTAAGGTTAAAAAAATGACACCATTTTACAAGTTGCATTATTGTTTCACAACAACATGACTTAGGCATCTTTATCTTTTAGGTTGTGCTTCCTAAATGTATCGGTACTATGCTGGACATTGCTAGCACATGTATGCTTGGTCAATATGGTTTCCTTGACAAGGTAAAAACGAGAATTCCCGTTTGGGTCCCTGATAGCTTGAACATAATGTGATCTACGTTTTTCCATTTCTGGTGCAAGTGTTTTCCATGCTCGAAAATCTGGGCAAATCTGTCTAACGTCTTTGAAAATAGCACATTTATTATATCTTTGTCATTAGATTAATGAAAAATCTGGCAATAAGGGAGAGCTAAAGCAACTATTCTTTATTTTTGTTATCTTATGCATTCTAGCAATAAGGGAGAGATAAAGCAACCATCCTTTGAAAGTGTCTATTAAATTTCTGTTTGCAGGCATTGTTTGTGTGTTTTGAATGTATAAACATATATAGCAACCAAGATAAAATTGAAAGAGAAGTTATCAAACATTCGTGTTAAGAATGCTAATATTTATATATGTGATTTGTAAAAATATGTGTTCTTCTACAAGAGATTGCACAAAGTGTTCTTTGTTCTTTCGATTCCTAAATCGCCATCCGAAACAATCTCAGGAAAAGATTTGAAAGCTTGACATAACTATATCTTTCTATTTCAAAATTCAGGTCAAATTCATTGGTGTATTTTGATACTAATTTTTATTCAGGACTTTCAGTTTGTAACTTTTCATTTACATTAGAAGCATTAGAAGCAAAGTAGAAAGCTTCTCCGTTATATAAAGACCAAGTGGCGAAAGAAATTGGAACATTGGGAAGAGTATTGGTTTAAGATTGTTGTAATATTAATTTTTTTTTATTTTGTTTGATTGATTGCAAATAATATATTCAAGACATCATTGCATTTTATATGATATATTGCACTTTTTAGTTTGGAAATTGTCCCGTTGACATATCTCTTAAAACCCTTTCACGCAATTCTTTCATTATTATTTTCAGTATTGGTTGTCATATATATTTCCAATCAAATTACCATTGAAATTCAATGTCTACTATTCATTCTCTACCATCTTATCTATTTACCCATATCTTTTAATGCAATAATCTTGAAAAACTCTTTGGTTTCTTCAACAATAGTTTTTTTTACAAGTGGTAGTTCACACAAACTTCATTGATTTCCTTAAAATCTAACCAAGTGAGTGCTTGAGCCGCTATCGTTGTGGCGTAAATCCAACATTTTATGTTGGTCATTAGGATAACATATCCACCATTATTCATTAATATATAATAACATAATGTATATATAACGTCAATGCAAGTTTAACCTTACTATGTTTATGATTTAGGCGTTTCAATGACCTTATCATTTTAAATACCTCTCATTTATTTCCATTACTATCATATATGAAAGAAATACAAAAAACACATAGAATTATTTAGAGTCAAAATATTCATGTTGACATTTCGATATCATATTTGATCTATATATATTTCTTTAAACTAACATTTTATGAAATTATTATAAGAAAAATTAGTTAACATAATTTAATTATTTTACTCAAAAAATTATATAATACAATGTTCGTCATGTTTTAATAAACGTATTGCCATTCTTTCAAAAATTGATACATATAAAATATGTATCTTTGATTTTTAATGACTATGAAATGACAATCTATTCATAACGATTTTATTCCAATTCTATTTTAATAAAATTCCACTCAATGCACAAATTCTCTTACTAGTGTATAATAAAAAGTTAGTAAGTATGAGGAACGAAGGAGAAAGATATTGCAAAATAATTAAAAAATATTTATCATTTAGAATAATTTTGTATATTTTAATTGGGTCTAAATTTGTGTAAATCTTTTTCTCGTCTCTTTTACAAAAGTTTTAAATTAACTAGGTAGAATCCCGCGCGATGCGCGGTTGATCATATTATTTGTCATATCATAGTAGCCAAATTATATTGAATGTTATCATTTTGAACAATATAACATGAATATTATCGTCATTTGGTAATTGATGGTTGATATTTAAGCGGCTAATATTCGGACTTGTCCTCATTCTTTTTCCTTTTGTAATTCTTTATGGATCAAATCGAACTCTGATACAACTTAATAAATAGATAAAACTCATCCTAAAAATTATTTTTTTATAGGAGAATATACCTGAAGATTATAAATTGAAACCTATGTGAGTGAATGACAACATAGTTCTACAACTATCGCATAGCAAATAAGGGATAAAGGCATACCCATCAACTTTTTACATTGCTTATATAACCAACGCAAATCCTCTGTCTTTCTTTTAGCGACAAAAGGTAGAAATGAAAACCTAACATGATACATGATGTAGAAGCAAAATGTTTATATTCAGATCTGTTAATAAGTGTGTAACGTTAGTTCAGACCACTTGGTAATATGGTATGGTCTATTTAATGAGTTTTGAAGAGAGAAATATCTTGCATTTCTGGTATCTTGTTCCTATTATGTTTCAGTATTGTTGCAACTAAATATCTGAGAGGATATTGTCGGTGTGCAAACAGGAGGAAAAGCTCATTTCACTAAATAGACTGAGAATCTTCTTTCTACTGTCTTCAACTCTTTCAAGTACTCATCCTACTCGATGGATTACAACTACCCAACGGTATGTTATCATGCTTCTTGTTGTGGTTGTCAATATCTAGAGATCTTGGTATTGAAAGAGAGTTCTTCGCAGATCGCTTTTAGCTGATTTATATCTTTAAATATGAGAGCTATTACAATGTATATGGAGGGGCAACTGCTCAACATCCCATGTATGGCAATGGAACAATGATGGTATGGCAGCAACTGCAGTTTACCCGTATCTCCAGTTTGCAGAAGGAAATGGACCTGTCACTGGCTATGCCTCTGTCTACTACCCGAACCACATGTTTCACCACTCCGCTCTCACTTCATCTTCTGGGAGCAATTACCCGCGCCACTGAAGTACCATGCACGCCTGTGGCCTAACCATGGTTGCCCATTCCTCTTGTCTCTAACTCAAAAGGTAAGAGCTCATATTTGGAATTTGGCCATTTTTTGGCTGTAATCTGACATCTATTCGGACTATATAGGTCAACAACTCTAAACAAACCCTTTGATGCCTCCATGTACTTCTGGTTGGGTTTACCGTGCTGCCAAAGACGAAGCTTCTAGTTGGGTTTCCACCTGCATTCCATACACAAAAGCCACGTGAAGCAAGCACTGAAGATGGTAACTCAACCCAAACGCTCAAAGACATTGGGAGATCCGATTTAGAAAAGCAATATTCGAAAAGAAGAAAAACCTAAAGAGAGGCAGAGATCGGAGAACATACTGTGATGCCAACCTTTTGTTATGTTTTGTATATGTTTTATATCCTAATAGATGGACATGTCAAGCAGCAAACATCATCATACCTGATAACGCAAATTTGCAGATGTTCCCAGAAAGCTTCCATAAACAATTGGTGTTTTCACAATAGGAGACCTCTTAGGTTGCCGAGAGACAACCAACTCTGGTTTGATGAATTTTCGTGCTGCATACAAAGCTTTTGAAGCCGCCACAGCTGCGACACTGGAAATAAATCCAACACCGGCAAGCTTTAGGCCACCAACGACAACTGAAGCAATTCTAAAATTCACTGTCCACTCTGTCCTAGCAAGACTTTTTTGAAATGCATTATCATGTATAGATCCTAAGAGGCCTCTTAGGGCGTCTATGCTGTCACGACCATTCATCTCATCAGCATATGACAAGAAGGACAAAGTTGGGGCTGGAAGCCAAACTGTGAAAAAGTAAACCACTGAACCTCTTATGGTATCAGTAATAACATAGTCGAGTTCTTCAAAAAAAAATTCTCCTTCCTTTTCTCATACTATGCTATGAGTGTGGTTGTTACTGATATAGCCTCTTCTATAGCTAATTTATGCAAGAATTTTTTTATCTGCCAACAACCTTTCCCGGAAACCTTGTACCATGGAATCTTTATTAGTGAAGTTCCACTAACTTATCAGAGCTTTTATTAATTGTGGGCATAAAATGGACACAGGAAAGGGACACGTAATGTACCGTGGAACCGTATGGGAAAAATTAATACAAAATTTTTTCAAAAATAAGTATTATCAAGAATCAATATACCTGGAAACGATGTGTAAGTTCACATATAACAGGATACTGCTCCAGATCAAAGAAACCCAATCAGATACGAGAATTGATTGTATAAACACAGGAAATGAAAGCGACAACGGTGGCTTCCTTACTTGATCTGCAAATTGACAACGGCTTCGCAAGGATCGGTGAATCTCTGACGTGCGAGAGAGATCTGAGAAGTGATTGGAATGGCGAGATCCGCCTTCTTCACCTCCTCGAACGGCTGAAACACCACTCCCGTCATCGGCATATTGTTCGTCTCCACCGAAGATCTAGCAGCCGCAACCACACGCCCTGCGCAATCATACATTTACGCCAGTATAAAAGGATTGAAATCGATAACATAATAGTTTCTCCAAGTATTCAGAACCATGTGCTTGAAGTACCTGTGGAAGGCTAGAACTTGGAGGAGCGGAGCCAAGGGGCAGGGAAGGCAGCATATTCCCGGGCGTGTGGAGCCACCACCACCCCAACAACCACATCAACCCAGAGCGGAGACACAAACCCCATATTCTGACTACCCAAAAATCCTCGATGAATGAGTAAAACCCTCGATGGAATCGAAAGGATATGCGTCAAAGCGCACCGATTGCTCGAGGGTCTGGAGAGACGGAGGATAAAACCTAGAGGGAGACGAAGAGATGGATGGAAGAAGATAATAAGCAGAAGAGAGAAAAGAAGAGAAGAGGATAAGCAGAAGAGAGAACAACCGTAGGATCGCTCGCATCTCCTCCTACTTCTTCTCTGCTTCTCTGAAACTGAAACTCAAATCGTGGGAGAGATCGTGGGAGAAAGAGAATCGTGGGAGAGAGAAGTAAATTATTCTGGTGCGCTGATGTGGAGGGCTGAGAGTGCAGAATGGCTGAGGAACGAGCAAAGTACAGACTTTTTATATATATAATTTGTTTTTCCTAACACAAACCAATTTTTTACAAACTTTAATTACTTTCCACTTTTTAAAACTTTATTAAACTTTTAATTGAATTTTAAATAATTTTAATTGCAGGTTAAAATTTAAAATTTGTAAAGATTTTACGATTAAAAAAATTGAATTTATAAACATATTTTTTTATATGCTATTACCTTTTGAATTTATTTGTATTTATCTAATACAATTACTAAAATATTTTCTAATAAAATTAACCATAATTTTTTATTTGGGCTAACTTCAAAAATATCCTCGTAGGGCTAAAACACTTCAAAAATACCCTTCCCGAAAAAGAAAAAATTTTTAACTTCAAAAGTACCCGTATAAATGTTGATATTCCCTAAATACCCCTCCGACCTTACGACCCAGTTCGACCCACCGACCCAGTTTGACCCTACGACCTTGTCCCTCTGCGACCCTTGTTCCTCTGCGACCCTTGGACCCCTGCGACCCTTGTCCCTCTGCGACCCTTGTTCCTCTGTGACCCTTGGACCCCTGCGACCCTTGTCCCTCTGCGACCCTTGTTCCTCTGTGACCCTTGGACCCCTGCGACCCTTGTCCTTCTGCGACCCTTGGACCCCTGCGATACTAATTTATTATTTACAAATTATTTACAAATAATATGAATAAAATTTTGAAAATACAGCTCAAATCAAAATATGTTGGACCCGTGCGACCCTTCCGACCATTGCGACCCTTCCGACCATTGCGACCCTTCCGACCATTGCGACCCTTCCGACCATTTCGACCCTTTCGACTAGTCTTTTCAATGTCAGACTACTGCTTTCTCCAGGTTCTAGCTATGCTTTTTATTTTACCAATGCCACATTAAAGACCTATATTAAAGGTTCTTTAATGTGGTCAATACATACACCTTGGTCATT
>CM071872.1:6767243-6799981 GCA_036759665.1 Gynandropsis gynandra | reverse complement strand
TAGGAAGTGTTGATGTTAGGTTAGGTTCGTATTTCTTAGGTTAGGTTCATATGTCTAGCTTTAAGGATCGATTTGTGTATTCAAGTGCTTCGTTGAAATTGTTTGTTGGATAGATTATTGGTTTGGGGTGGTATCGATATCTATGCTTTTTATAGGAGAAATTTACGTTGAAATTGAGAAATTGAGATGATTGGTTTGGGGGTGGTATCGATATCAATGTTTTTTATAGGAGAAATTTATGTTGAAATTGAGAAATTTATGTTGAAATTGAGAAATTGAGATGATTGGTTTGGGGGTGGTATCGTAATATTTTAATTTCACATTTCAGTATGTCGTGACACGTTGGAAGAGGCGGTAAAATGAGAACCGCCCTCAGTCCGAGGAAAGTGGCAACCTTTCATCTCATTCCCGACATTCCAATTTAGTGTTTGAAGAATATATGAATCCAAATTTCTTCTGAAACACTGGATCGACACAATCGGGGCAATATACACCTTATTATCCGCAAATCCAACCACCACCCGGTCCAGTAATACATCACAAACCTGAGATGCACGATGAACCAACTGTAGAAGAAATTTTACCAATGGATGAAGAACGACGCAAGCTTCCTCGTTTAGACCCTATTCGAGGAAACAGTGGACTATGGTACGTATACTCAAATTCAAATATCAATTATAAATAGTTAATTAAATGTTAATTTATCTTTCATTTTGATTTGTAGGTTTGGATATGGTCACCTTAATCGTCACATATCAGTGACGATAAAAGCTGATTATGATCGGTCGTGTTACAATTGGACACATACGGATCAGAAATTAAGCAACGATGGTGGAAATCATTTGTGGTATGTTTTAAACAATTTTTTATTTTATCAAGTAATTGAAATTAAAATTTAAATATAATAAGCTTATTATTATTTCAGCAAAAAATTTATTGGAATCCCGCAATTATCGGACTAGCAAAGTCTGAATTTGACAAACATGCGGGAAAGCGTCTCAAGTCTATCGTAAGTTTATGTAAAAAAAACCGAGAGAAGAAAGGAAAACCCCTTTGGATAGTGGAAGAGGTTTGGGATTAGATGTGCGCACATTGGGATGATCCAAAATTTAAGGAAAAGAGCGAGCGAGCAAGTAAATCTCGGCGTTCTGATAGAGAAGGATGCGGGATAAGCGTACATACGGCAAGATCTCGTTCTTTTGCAGAAGTATACAAAGATCAGGTAAGCTTTATTCTACTTTTTATGCATTTATGTAAAATTAACATTTCATTAAACTATATCTTTTTTTTTGTTTCAGGCAAAAGAGAAGGGATCCGAACCATTGTACCTAGAATTGTTGGAACGTACGCACGTTAAGCAGTCAGATGGTTCGTGGGTGGATCTCAAGGCGAAAAACCTTCACGATGAAATTGAAAACATGATAGCGGAACGAGTATCTAAAATTCCCCCGAGAGTAAGATGGAACACAAACTACTCTTAGTCAAGAAGAGTGTTGTATCTCGAGGTAATAATGATATTTCAATAAGATATAATTTTACTATTTATAAATGTCATTAATTCTCGATATTTGTTTTACAGCAAGTTACGCCATACAAAGGTCGTATTTTCGGACTTAAAGGAATGGCCTCACAACATTCAACTTCCTCCAAGAGTAAAGAAAAAGTATCGGAGTACGAGTTCCGACATAAGTTATCAAAAGTGTTCGAGGCGCAACAAGAATCCGACAGGCGCGTTGAACAAGCACTAAAGGAGGCTGAACGATCAAGCAAGCGAGCTGAACGATCAGAAAGGCGAATGGAAAAGTTTTTGCGCATGATGAAATCGCAAATGCCTAACATCGATTGGATGCATATCAGAACAATGATTCTGATCACGACGATCGGAAATACCTCCAACGGATTAGTATTAAAAATGTTAGTTATATGTATGCTTTTTAATTATTGTTATGTACTAATTTTTATATTTTAATCTAATCGAAATTTATTTTAATTTTATTTTTTATTTAAAAATAAATTGGGGACGGACCATTTTCTGTCCCTAAAAATTGGGGACGAATGGTAGCCGTCCCCAAATTCCGAGTCCTATTTTGGTCCTTTTTTTAGGGACCGTTTGCGGACTGAAATTTCCATTCTTAAATACGGACCATTTGCGGACTGAATTTTTCGTCCTTAATTGGGGACAGATTGGGGACGGATGTCATTTGGCGACGCGCGTTTGCGAACTACCACTGGTCGTCTCTAATCCGGCCCTAAATCTGTTTAGGGACGGATTCTTCAGTCCCTAAATCGTGATTTTCTTGTAGTGAATATAGAAAAGTAAGAAACATACTGTGATTGTTGACGTTTCATATTATGCAATTATTAAAAGGAAATGTACTATCTCTAGTCCACTTTTGAAATTTTGTGGCGAAATCACCAAGAAAACCACATGATTAGAAGTATACCTCCAATGAGAAAACAATTTGAAGAAGAAGATTTCAAAGCTAGTTAGGGTTTTAAGTTCTAAGATAAACCGTTCAAAATACTCAATCTGACAAAAAAATATCAATATAGGAAAAGTGAGAACTTTGCATAGAGTCAAGAGACAAAGCGAGAGTGGAGTAAGAAGCTTCTACGGATTCTCTTTTCACCAACCAAAGACTACCAAGTAGAGGTTGTGGGTTTGCAACTCACTCGTGAAGGGGAGAGATAGACACGTCGATAGACAAAATACCTCACCTAGAAAAGAATCCAGGCATGTCTTCAAAAATAAATCATGGATTGAACTGAGCATGAAAAGAGATAGAAGAATAGATGGAGGACTCACGATAGTGAAGAAAGTTTTTAGGTATAACTCGATGTGAGGGTAGAGAAATAGGGGTGGGATGTTGAGGGGAGGAATGGTCGATCCAAGTATGTGAAAACACAAAAAAAGTGGAGACAATAAAATTCGAGATACAAAGTATTTCAATAAACGTATTTTATTCACTGTAAGTAACAAATCCAGTTATAATTTCACTCTGTTTGAGTTGCGACTAATCCACAATCAGTATTCTCTTAGCTCGAATATAATACTCGTGAATAAATCTCCCAACACATGATGTCTCAGAGTTATGATTGACTCTCCAAAATCCTAAAACAACGAACCTAGTGTTTTTCAAACGTTACCTTTATCTGCCTTCACTCAAATTTAGGAAATAGAAACTCAATTAAGCCTTTTGTATTGTGGCTTTCTCCCTCTTTCCAATCCTCAAAGTCCACGTATTCTCAAATGATGCTCTAACTTCTTTAATATCCTCCAAGTTTGACCTAAATTAACTTACATACATGGAGAGTAAACAACTCCTACAAAGTATCAAACAAGAATCGTACAAATGTGGCATTAGTTTGACTTATACTAAATCAACGTTCTCTTCCTTTTGACCTTATATTCACACACACAAAATATCCAAAAGACTTATCCATAAAAGTAGAATCAATAAAACATTTAAGTTCGAAAAAATATTCAAACTAATCAGGTCTTTCAGTTACAACTAAATTGACTATAGTCAAACTACAACTACTAAAATTATTTAGAAGCACAATAACTTGGATCCATATTTGTATATTTCCATCCATCAATCTTTTAGTCACACGTACCATGATCTTCACCAGTACTTTCTCCCCCTATTTGAGTGAGTCATAAGATTCAAAATCATAGTTCATTATTAAATATCAATGGACTAAAATCCCATAAGGAAAAACATTAAGATGGAGAGATAATACTATTTGTGTGAAGAAGCATCTTGATATGATTTAGATATTTCTTATGAATTACAAGTGATTGAGCCATCTTTTTCTCGAGCTTCATGAGAATAGTTTGTACATTTTCTCTTACAAAACTATCCAAGCCTTCCTTATTCACAGCTTCGCTTTTGAGATATTTATCAACATTGATCCAAGAAGGTATGAGTTACTTTGATTCGATAGCACTTACTACCCTATTATGTTGTGTCAAGATCAATTCTTGAATCGGACAAGGAAAAGGTAGAGTATATCTAGAATTGTTAGAAAAAACTTGAGTAACAACATACTATAAATTCAATTTACCCATATTGAATCGAACTCCTTCCTTGACACAATTGAGTTGAATCACCATTTCTTTTTTTTAGAGAGTCTATCTTCTTTGCAGACAACCAGTTTGATCTACAATTTTTTAAGCAGTGCAAGTTCCATGTTCAGCCATGAAGGCCTTATATGCCCATTTCAAGTCGTACCTCTATTCCTTGTGAGGGTTCTTGCAACAACATTCATTGTACAGAGAAGCATCTTGTTATGATTTATATGTTTCTTGTAATTTGCCACTGATTGATCCATCTTCTTCTCGAGTTTCATGAGAATAGTTTGTACATCATCTCTTGGAAAAATATCCAAGCATTCCTCATTCATAGCTTTGTTGTCAAACCTTTTATTAACATTGATCCAAGAAGGTATGAGTTACTTTAATTCGATAGCACTTACTACCCCATTATGTCGTGTCAAGAGCGATTCTTGAATCAAACAAGGAAAATGTAGAGTATATCTAGAATTGTTAGGAAAACTATGTGTAACAAAATATAGTAGAAAATCACTTTACCCATATTGAATGGAACTCCTTCCTTGACACAATTTAGTAGAATCACCATTTCCTTCTTTAGAGAGTCTGTCTTCTTTGCAGTCAACCGGTTTGATCTACAAATGTTTTTAAGCCATGCAAGTTCCATGGTCAGTTGAGAAGGTTTTGTTTACCCATTTCAAGTCATACCTCCATTCCTTGTGAGGGTTATTGCAAAATATTCATATCAACTAGTCTTTTTATCTCATTCTCCCTATGCGTCTCCATATCAGATGTTTCTAGATATTGATTTATGGTTCTAGGAGAAAACTCGAACACATTTCCACTCACTAACACCTTTTGTTAAGAAGGATGCTCTTTTATCTACGTTGGAAAAATATTAGCATAAAATTCATAGACAAGTTCTCTACTAAATTTCATGACCTTTGTTACAGTTCCATTCAACTTTCTTTCCTACAACAAACTCCAAATTCACACCGCTCTAAAGTGGGGAACATTCAAAGATTTTTCTCCCTAGATTTCCCTAGTCTTAACAATTTCGTATCTAACCTCCCCTTCTTCGGTAATGAAGTTATCTGTAAAGCATTTGAAGATGAGATATCAGAAATACCTTTATCAAAGGTTTGTTGCACATGTTCTTTATTTTTTTTTCTATTTTGATCTTTATGAAGGTTCTGTATCCTCTTTTCTTCGTTTTACGGAAAGTAACTTCATATAATTCTTCTGATTCAGTTGTCTTACTTTCGTTTGTCTTGCTATAAAAGATCTCAAATTGTTCTTCTTCTTTGTCGATGGCCTCATGGATGGACTGATATCTACTTGTGGTACATATACGTTCTATTATTAGAATCTATTTCCCTCGAGGAATAACCAACTCTGTTATTGTTTCCTTTTACGGGACTTATTATGCAGTAGGTATCATCTCTTTTACTTCAGGAATTTCTAGTTGAGTGATATTCTCCTCTTTCGTTCGGTTTGAAAGATCTGGTTCTGCAATTTCTACATTAGTCCTAGTCCTTTTCATCTGTAATAATATTCGTGTTTAATTAGCTCCTTTCTCTCTTGTTTGGAGGTAACTTCTCATTCAGTGGTTATGGCTTCTTTGTTGGAAATGTAAGTCTTCTTTTCGGTGCCATTGATAAAAGATTTTAGGTGAAATTTCTGAAATGTTTTGCACAAGAAGAGAAACAAGGAACGTATAACTTTTCTAGAAATATGTATCAAGATACATAGGCATTCAAAGTCAGTTTTTTATTTATTCTAATTCCTTTTTTGTAAAAAAATTAGAAATTCAAAAATCATGCTTTGTTAAATAAAATAACTACTTCTCTCCTAAATTCACACAACCTTTAACAAAACATAGTATATTTTTATTATTAATAATTTTAAAATTTCTTAAAATTCTTTTATGAGATTTCATATTTTCTAAAAATTTTAAGAAAAAAATTCAAGTCTGGCTTAGTTTAAGTATATTCTTAAGAATGATACCTAAAAATATCTATGTGAGGTACAGCTCAAAAACCATAGGATATAATAGGTGCATTAAGCAACCAATATTTCTTGAATATCGTGGTTGATAATTTTCACACCACCTAGTCCCAGACGACCATTTGGTATATTCTTATAAATTCATATAGGAGTATTTAGATCATTTTTATTTTTCGATCTTATACCTTTAGAACGTTGAAGTTGAAAATGTCCCACCATTTAGTTTAGAGTCGTTCCTTTTTTAAGGAAAATTGAATAAAAATGCACTCATGTCATTATTTGGTAAAATACTTTTTTCTTGATAACAAAGTGTTTGGATATGTTGGAAAAAGATAAGATGAATCATATCTAGCAATTGTTAACAATTTAGTTGAACCAAGTAAAAAATGAGTTGCACTTTGTTCTCAAGTATCCAACACTGAAATGAAATTAATATGCTCACATGTTATAATATGAGGTACACCTGAAAAACACACAAATACCTAATGACTTTCTTAGACATACATAACGATTCCTCTCCAAAGATTTTGTGAAAATATTTGCTAGTTAACGTTATGTGGGAACATAATCAATTACGATGTTTTTTTTTTCTCAACTTGTTCCCTAAAAAATGATGCCTAATTTCTATATTTTCGTTCTAGAATGTTACAAGAGATTCTTTGAAATATTTATGGCACTAATATTATCGCAATGTGCTACAAGTTTTTTATAATCCATACCATAATTAGAAAGAATATTTTTCATCCAAATCAATTGAGTGCAATATATTCGACATTGGCTGTAGAAAACGGAGTAGAACTTTGTTTATTGCTATACCATGAAATCAAATTTTTTCCTAAAAAGAAATATCATGTAGTAGTACTCTTTCTATCATTTGAGATACCACCCAAATAAGCATCACAAAAGCCTACAAACTCACAGTTAGTGTCTTTTGTATAGTAAATACCAAACTTACTTAGTGAAACTTCTTCAGCCTTGACTGATACTTGGAAAAAATACCAACACTTAACGAGAGATCATGAGTGTTGGCAATAATATAAAGTAAACTATCAATCATGCTACGATAAAACTTGATATCGACATCTTTTTCATCTTCATCTTTCCTTAATTTGGTCATTGTGGACATAGGTGTGTGATCAGTTTTGTTGTTGTCTAGTTCAAAATGCTTTCCTAGATCTTCAGTATACTTGCTTTTTGAGATAAATATTCATTATATTATTTGTTTTACCTGAAAACAAAAGTAATTCAATATTTTAAACATACTCATCTCAAATGAGTCAACTGATGGCACTGTTCTAACAACCAAAATGTCATTAAATTCCGTTGGTATTATCAATGGAATAACATTGTAATAGAGTTCAACGAATAATAGTCATTGAACATTAACCGTGGTATCCATTGTAAAGCATTGAAAATCTTTCAGCTAAATCAACAGATGCCCTGGAAACCTTTCAATGGTCATCCTTTAAAATTCTCCAACAGATGACATTGATGTATTTCAACTAGGGGTGGTAAATGATTTGTCAATCTGTTGGTTTATCCTGACCAAACCCGTATAAGTGCGGGCTGGATTGACATTTTTTAACCCATATATAAAATAGATTCATGGGCTCAGCTAAAATTTTAGTCGATCCATATGGACTACGGGTCAACCCGCGGGTCAGAATTAAAAATACATTATATAATATACCTAAATAATTTATATATAGTAATAAAATATACTTATAATTTTCTATTACTTTTTTCTTCTAAAAGGTATAGTATATATTTAAATTAACTTTTTCTTACTATTCCTTCATCTTCCTACTTTGCGAACATGGACTATTATTCCTATGATTCGAATTTGAGCTTCATCAATGATTATTTTCTTTGGTCTCTTCTTGTTTTTTCGTTGTCGATGTTGTGTGTTTGTGTCGGTGTTCACCTGATTGCTCCGTGTCTTCCGCGTGGTGTGTATATTTGTGTTAGAGTTTGTCACATTGCTCTGCATCATCCTTGTTGGTGAGTTCTCTGCGTCGTTCTCGTCATGCGTCTGGTCATGTGTCGTCTATCTTCGTCCATCATGTTTTGTGTGTCTAGCCGTCCGTCGTCTTCGTTCGTCGCGTGTCTATTCTGTTGGTCTTTGTCCATCGGTTTTGGTCTATTCATCTTCGATCGTTGTCCATCGCGTCTATCCTCACCATCCATTGTATGTCATATGTCATCGTCTTGTATCGTCTAGCGTTTGTCATCCGTTTTTAATTCTATTCTGGTTTTCTTCGTCCATCGTTAGTTGTGTTATATTTTGTTCATCTTCATCTTTCGTTCGCCGTGTGTCTGTCGTCATTTGTCATGTGTCTGTCGTGTTCGTTCATCGTGTTTCTGTTGCTGGTTTGTCTGTCGTTAGTTCTGTTGTGTTCTTCTTCGTCCATAAATTTAAATTTGGTTTTCTATGTTTCTAGATGGCTTCTTCAACATCATATGAATGCATTACGCTACTGCAGAAATAGCATTGGCATTGAAGGAGAATTTTGAAGCATCTAGCGATGAAATATATGTAAGTAATACTCATAAAAGGAAGAAGAAACTTACTTCTTACGTGTTGAAACATTTTAATAGATTAGACGAGAATCATGTCGAGTGCATCCACTGCAAACAAAAATATGCATCAGATACATCTACACATGTAATTACGACTTTAGATCATCATTTAAGAAACAAATGTCCAAAGGTGCAATCGAAGATGTCCGATTAGAAATTTGTTGAGGCAAAAATTACCAAGTTAATAATCGCACATGATCTCCCATTTAGGTCTATTGAGTATGAAGAGTGTAGAGACTTTGCTGCATATTTGAATCCCAGCTATAAACCTCATAGTAGGCATACTGAAAAATCTCGCGTCTTAGAGCATTTTGAAACAAATAAGACAAGGGTTAAGTTTGAATTCGAAATAATTTCTAGTAGAATATCTTTGTGTTCAGATTGTTGGAAAATTATTAATGGTGACGGTTTCATATGTTTAACAACATATTATGTGGGCGAAGAGTGGAAACTTAATAGTAAGGTATTGTATTTCACTTATATGCCTCATCCACACGCCGGATAAGTTATGGCTATTAAGATTCATGAGTTTTTGAAAGATTGGGGAATAGAGAACAAGGTATTCCCCATTGAGAGAGCAGCTTTGTTGGACAATAATTTTTTGTGTGATGGTAAATTTCTACATGTGAGATGTTGTGCACATCTTTTAAACCCTATCGTGAAAGATTGTTTAAATGTGCTTGGTGATGGCGTGACTAAGATAAGAGATAACATGAAGTATCAACGAGCTTTTAATATGCTCAAAGTGGTTAATAAATGTTATAAATTTTGTCCTTCAAGTGAGAATGGCTTAGGACAGATTAGATATATGATTTGTTGAGGCCTTTTTAAACGATTATCACATTGATGTCGGGTTTAAATTATTCGACTTCAAATTTATACTATGGAAAAATTTGGAAGATCGAGTGTTTGCTAAACGAAAATATGAAAAGTAATGATGTTCTTAGCAAGAATATTGCTTGTAATATGCTTGATAAGTTCAACAAATATTGGGAGGGATACAATCATATACTACCCATGGTTGTTATACTTGATCCTAGGATGAAATATCACTTCGTTGAACAATGTTTGAACAAGATTGATGCCAACACTTCCAAATAAAAGTTTGAGCATGTGAAGATGAATATAGCTTTTCTTTTCAAAGCATATCAAAGAAGTTTGATTCTTTAGGAAATGACATTAATGTTGCATTTTCTTTTCAACTTTGTATTGCAAGCCATCAAAACCAACACTTGGGCATTCTTCAAAACCGTTTTCTACTTTTTTTGTATTTTAAGTTTAATATTTATATTTTCAATATAATTTATCTTATGTGGAGTTATTATCATTATAGGATTTCTTTGAATTTGATGATATTTTTGAGGGGAATGAAGAAGAATGCAAATCACTTTGGTTATATATTTGGATGAAGAGAAATTAAGAATGTTAAATTATCCGGGTTTGGATGTGTTGGGCTATTGGAAGGATAATCGACATCGATACCGTGAGTTGACGCACATGGTTGATGATGTGCTAATCATTCCGATAACCACTTGTGCTTCTGAATGATATTTTAGTATTGATTCTCAGTTTTTTTGAACAAATACAGAAGTCTGAATCATTTTGTAGTATTGATTCTCGGATTTTAGTATTAATATGTAAGCTTTACTTTGTTCTCGTTCTTGAATGTATGGTTTTAAAGATGACAAAGAAGATAATATAATTTCAAATATATCTATTTTTTATAATTTTGTTTAATGTATTTAATTTTATTTTATTTATTGGTATGGATAATGAAGAAAGTAAAGATTGAAGACAAAATTTATTTTTTTAGAATTTCAAACTTTTATTTGGATTTTCTATATTGTTTATGAATTATTTTAATGTTTTAGAATTTTTAATGTATTTAGATATTTTTATTATAAATTTTAGATATTGTTTGAATTATTTATAAATTTTTAGAAATTTTTATTAATTAATTATTATATAATTGTAAAAAAAATTCAACCAGCGGATGAGCCCATATAACCTGCGAGTTTTGATGGGTAGGGGTGGTTTCAAAAATCCCAATCCATTTTTAAATATGGATTGGGCTGGGTTGGGCTGGCCAACCCAGTTAGCACCCCTAATTTCAACGCACATGCATTTGGAAATAACAATATTCATACACCAATCACGAATTTCCTAACATGAAAAGTTGAACTATAAACATACTTTGAAACAATGTCATCCTCTTTAAATGAAAATATATATAGGTCAAGAGAGTAAATGTATAGAAGAAAAGATTTGGTAATAGAGGAGGTTATGCAAAAATTCTTACACGAATTTGAACAATACATGATTTTTGCGTTGATTAACCCTTTATTTCAAGAACGCATGACAATGTTATGTCCCTGCAAATGATGCAAGAAAATGATGTATTGAGTTTAAGAATTTTTTTCGAACACCTTTATAAGGTTTGGTTTCCTGAAGAATTATCAAGTTTGATTCTTGCACGGTGAAGATAATAGCGTTAGAGATGTGATTGTACCCTTATGTGTTTCGTCTTTGGATGAAATACTGGATTCTTTGAAAGATGCAAAGAGCTCTAACTATCACATAACTAATATTATTTTGTTTATGACCAAACTCCTCCTTCCATTGTGTTTCAGAAAATGCCATTGTCTTACTTTGTCCAAATAATCAGAATCCTCGAAAATGGCTTAATTTTACTTGTGTGTTTTGTTGGTAACAAATATTTTCTTAAATTAATTTTTTTAAGTTATCCTCACACTCAGTCCACGTTCTCTTTCACTACTCTAGGTCAACAAAAAATTGTGATAGTGTGACCAATGAAGAGTAACGAAGTCATCGACCTTGGGATAAAGTGGAAGTGCGCAACCACCTTGTTAACCTTCATAAACCCATAGATATTACACCTTTTACCTTCCTCTTTCTTTACTCGTTGAAGAAAAGTTTCTTACTTACAACTTGGATGATCATATAGTGAATAAACACGTTAGGGTGAAGGCTTTAATCAAAGAAATAAAGAATAATATAACATCATAACAGTTTTTGCTTATACTTTTCATATTATATTCTAGATCAATAAATAAAATGAATCCACTTCGAAACTCACAGCTTCTACACCAAAACTTGTTTAGTGGTGGCTTTTAAAGCATGCCACCATATTTTCAATGATGTTTTATACTATAATAAGCAGAGAAGACCTAAGTAAATTACAAGAAAGAAATTACTTTCAATGAGGAGAGAGATTACAACTCACCACTTCGGCACCAAAACATGTTTTTGCAATGGCCATCCCCAAATAATTGTTTTGGTTGGTCTTAATCATCGTTCATACCTTAAGTGTAGCCTCTCTTCTCTATTTCAAGTGCATCACCACATATAAAATGAATTGGGGTTACATCAGAGTTCTCTAACCAGAGAAATGTAGCTCTTATTCCATTTATGTAATGTATGCATCCGAGAAAAGAAACCAGCCTGACCATACTTGCAGTACCTTGAGAACTCGTTCTTGCTGAAACTCAGATTTTGTTCATATTAAGATCGGAGAAAATGAAGGAAAAATAAGAAAGAATTATTAGTTAAAGTATATTTGAAGAGCCTCAGCATTTATTCTTCCGTTATACTACGATATTAATCGTTGAAGCTTTCCATCATGTGAGGTAGTGTTGCTTCAAATTTGGTTCTGTATGCAGAAGCACTTTTAATATGCGCATTACTTCTGTGAAGAATATCAAAGATAAGCATTTGCTTCCCATTCGATTTCTTTAATGGGTTACAGAGAATATTTTAAACCATAGGAAAAAACAAGTAAACCTTTACAGGATCTCATAGTGTTGTGGAGTTTTCAACATCCACATCTAACACAATACTCTTCAATCTTACATAAATTTTTCCAAGAGCCTTGCTGTAAAAGCATCTGTCAACAATAAGAGATTATTGGTATATATTTGAAATAAAGGACATGAAAGAATATGCTAAAACCAAAATTTACCCATAGTTCAATGCTTGCATGTTATATTAGATTGTCACTTTCATCCCAGCCATTGCCAAACAGAACCACGAAATCTTGAAATTGACTTAGGAATGGATCTTTTAATGACCCATAATTCATACATTTGATAACATCCATGTATATATGAATTAATTTTGAGCTCTCACAGGCGCCGTTTCCACATAAACTCCATTCTCCATTTGTACCAAACTTCAAACAAGCATTATATGAGATTTCACCTCAAACCTTACAAATATCTAAAGTTATACTGACTTAGAAGAACTAACCTGATGTACATCAGTAATTCATCAGGCTTACAATCTTGTAAGCTTTTTCCTCATCTTGTCCACTTCCCTTTTCTACTCACTATTCCTAGCATTCCTTAGGAATGCTGCATGAGATCAGTTTCACATGGTAAATCGAGGTAAAAGGGTCATAAATGAATTTTAAGCAATTAAAATGGAAAAATGTATCAATATTTTTTACATTTGTACTGATTCGACAAAGTTTCTATATCCATAGGCGAACGTAGACCTCACAAAATTACGGCACTCTTGTCAAATTAAATGGAAAAACACTTATATGTTTCTAACAATTTGGAAAAAAATCTCTCAAATAACCAAGAGAAAATACTAAAAAATATTAAGAGGCAAAAATATTTATTTTTTCTCAATTCTTTTTTTCTTTTGATTGGGATGCAACACTGATGTGAAAATATCTCGTATTTATAAAAAAAAATGTTTTTGAAAAATTCAACACTTGTGGATACCATAGAATTTAATTTTTCTTCAAAAATGTGCCTAATTGTTTCTTTGTTGGCCACCATGAAAGTGGTTTTGTCACTTTCATTCTCCCACTCGAAAGCACTTTTATTATATTATTTCTTCCTTCCATTTTCTCTTTGTCAATTGCTCATGTTTTTGCTAGACCCATAGAAGATCTACACTGAACAATTTTTTCACCGTTTATTGGCTTCGTCAACATATTTGTCATGTTTCTCTGTGTGGATTTTCTGAATATCCATATTGTCTTCCTCCACCTTTCCCCGAACAAAATGATATTGTCCCCTTATGTGTTTCTCCTTTGGAAGAAATACTGGATTCTTTACAAGATGCAATGGGCTCGAATTATCACAAAACAAGACAATATTATCTTTTTTATGACTAAACTCCTCCATCAACATTTGCAACAAAATTGCCTCTTTGCTGACTTGTGTAGCCACAACATACTCAGCCTCTATAATAGATGTTACGACGATAGATTTTAGTTTTGAAACCAACTTATAGCATCTTCAGTAAGAGTGAACACATATCTTGTGGTGGCTTTGCTTTTGTCGAGGTCAGCGGCATAGTCGAAATCGACATACCCAGTAACAGTCAAGTTTGATCCTCCATAACATAATGCAACATTTGTGGTGCCCTTGAGGTATCTCAAGATCCTCTTTACATCACTCTAATGTTCAACTCTAGGTTTTTCCATGTATCGACTAACCGCTCCCACTGCTTGTGCAATGTCCGGTCTGGTATATACCATGGCAACCATCAAATTGCCCACTGCTGATGCATACGGTACTCGAGACATCTCCATCATCTCTTTTCCATGCTAGGAATCATATCAGAGGATAACTTGAAATTAATAGAAAGAGGGGTAGAAATTTGCTTACAATATTACATATTGAAACGACGTAAGATTTTACTGATATAGTTCTTTTGTGAGAGCCAAATATTCATATTATTTCTATCTCGATGAATTTGCATCCCCAAAATCTTGTTTGCTTTCCCTAAGTCTTTCGTTTCAAACTTCCTAACCAATTGAGCTTTCCATTCTTTAATACGATCATTGTTAGGGCCGTCTACCAATATTTCGTTAACATACAACAAAAAATAATGAAATTATTATTACCAAATCTCTTGTTATATGCACAAGGATCTGAATTCAGTCTGTTTTTTCTGAGGCTCATTATGAAAGAATCAAATCTCTTATACCAGCATTTCAATGCATGTTTGAGACATATAGAGATTTATTTGTTTTGCCTTCAAACTAAGTTCTTTTTTCCTTTGGTTAAAATTCCTAATGGTTGGAGCATATATATTTCTTCAAGTTCTCCATGAAGAAATACAGTTTTGAACGTCTAACTGCTCAAGGTGAATATCCAATGTAACACATATTACTAGGACAACTCTAACTATTGTGAGTCGGACAATAGGTGAGAATATTTCATTGAACTCGATCATTTCTTTTAGAGAGAATCCTTTTACCACTAGCCTTGCATGATACTATTCAACTTGATCGTTGAATTCTCGTTTTATTTTGGCGAATCATTTATTTCCAATGGTCTTCCTTCCTTACGGTAAAGGAACAAGATCCCACGTCTTATTTTTGTGAAGTGCTTCTATCTCTTTTTCTATTAGTGTCATCCACTGAGATGCATATTTTCCTTGAACTGCCTCACAAAATGTGAGTGGTTCTCCATCTTCATGTAGAAGACAATAAGCAACATTTCCCTCCGCAATAAAATTAATATGGCATGCTGGTTTTCTCCTCTCTCGTTCTAAAAGATGGAGCTGTGTTTTGGAAATCTCAGTTGGTCGAGATTCTTTAATATCTTAAGAAGAACATGGAACTCGTTGTTCCATTCGATTTTCAATATCAACTCCCATCGTCTCTGGTCTTTTCAAAGAACTACTATCATTTTTCACCTTTTCTTCTGCAAATATGACATCCTTGCTGATATAAACTTGTAGGCATTAGGATCCCACATGTGATACCCCTTTGCTCCATTTGCATACCCTAAGAATATACACTTTTTGGATTTTGGATCCAGATTAGTTGTTTCTTGGGTGTTATACATCGCATATGTAGTATATCCAAACATATGAAGGTTGGAATAATCAGCTGACTTTCCTATCCTCATCTCCATAGGTATCTTCAGATCAATTGTGGTTGATGGTGATTGATTAATCATATAACAGACAGTCACACCTGCTTCAGCCTAAAACGTGTTTGCCAAGCCGGCAGTTCTTAACATAGCCTTTGTTCTTTCCAACAGGGTTCTATTCATCCACTCTGCTATACCAGTTTATTGAAGTGTATGCCACCATGAACTATCTTTTGATTCCCTCTTATTGACTGAACCAATTAAACTCATTGTCAGTATATTCTTAATGGTCCGTATAACACCATCTTCAGTTTTAACCTTGATGGTGCCAATGCTAGCGATATTCAAAACATGATCATTTCCGTTAAACATAGATTTTCCTGAGATCGGTTCATAATCATGGAACCATTCTCTCCTTGAGATCATATGCCATGATGCTCATAAATCCAGAAGTCATACATCGGAGAAATTTTATCTACAGTTAGTAACCGTGGTTAGCTCGTTGTACAACACTTCACCGTTATGGTATTTGCAACATTGCATTGAGGTTTTGATGATTTCTCTCCATTTTCATTATAATGTCAACATTGCTTCTTCGAATGATATTTCTTTCCACAGTGAAAGCATTTAATACCCTTCTTACTTCCTGACCTTGATTTATCAGCATATTGACTCCCACTTGAACCATGTTCCGTTGATTTTCGTTTGATCATTGTTAAGGCCTCTGCTTGTTGCGAGCCTACTAACATGTCCTGCAGCTCTGTTCTTCTTCCCGAACAGTAGTTACAACATCGTCAAAGACTACATAGTTTGTTAGAAGATTGCTAGTCATGATAACAATGAGTGAATGATACAAATCTGGTAAACTTTGAAACAGGATATCAATATTATTTTACATCTATTTTGTAACTCATTTTGGAGATTTTCGAAAATAGCATATTGAGCTTACTTATATGCTATGTGATGGAAGTAGATTCCGACATTCTGAGAGTGTACAATCTTCTTTTCATGAAGTTCTCGTTGTGGAATTACTTAGTCTCATATAACTTTAAGAGATACTCCAGATTTCTTTTGGAGTCTCCAACTCTTTTACACTATTGAGGTTGTCATCGACGAGACCGAGGTGCAAACTGGTGATGACACTTTCATTTATTTTGATCCAATGTTCATCAACCATCTCTTTCGATCTTTCCTCAATATACTCCAAACAATCCTCTTTCATCAGACAACCCTCAATTTTGTTTTTCATGTTAAGAAATTATTCTTATCACTACTTATCTTACTATAACCTGATCTTCGTATGAATAACTGATATTAAACAAGAGCTTTGATACCATTGTTAGGATCATACGTGAATAAATAATTGTTAGGCAACAAAGCAGATACGAGAATAATGGAAAAATGGAACACAGGGGTTTTACGTGGTTCGGTAAAGTAATTATATGCACAGACAAACAATAGAAGATTTTTTCTGACTATCAGTACAACATATCTCTCAAATTGAAAAGGGAAAACACTAATATTTTTCTCTAACAAATTGGAGAAAAAGTTGTTTAGTCACTTTCATAAATTTCACCCCATTATATCAAACTGCATTTTTAATATATACTGTTTTAAAGTGGTTAGATTTTATTATACCACTTTAAGTTATCATCCATCTAAAATTTCGAACGAATATTTGATTAATCTAACAATACAAAAACAATTATACGAAGAAAAAGCGAGTTGAACTCCTAAAAATGAGTGCCTGTAAAAGATCAAATAAGGATAAGTCACCACACATTCATCAAAGTAATTAAAACTTGTATAACATGCCAAAGCTCCAATCCACAAACCATAATATGACTTCTGGAAATGCCAACACGAGAAAGCAAGATGAACCTCCAAGGAAGGGTCTAAAAATCTTGCAGTGAAATTGCAAATGCACAATACAACAGAAAAATGTCACAGTGGAGTCGTTGAACTACAACAAATGAAGCAACATATAGACCGTCCATCCGATGAACGACGTTGATAACCTCGAATTTTGCGGTGGAAAGCGGGGGCCACGGCGACCACCACATGGTTCTCATCTTGACGACCATTGTTGAAGCTGACCGTCGAGGAATCGGCTTGCCGAGAGAAAACCCTAGGCGAAATGTTGAAACGGGAGGTTCTAGAGTATTCTTCAGAACCCCTCGAAATGAAGATGAGGAGCGGGCCGACAAGAAGACGCGGCCCACGGACGAGTTGAAGAGCGAGGCCCGTGAGAAGAAGACGCGGCCCAGCGGGTGAGGCCCACGATGAAGAAGCCCATCCGTGAAGCCCATGCAAAAACAACAAGAAGAAAGGGGTTAATTTTTTAGGTTAAAATGAAGCAACGGTAATGAATTAAAATAGCAAGACAATGCAGTTTTATTCTAAGGTCAAAGGCTATGTTTAAGGGCCTATTTTGAGGTTATTGTAAGGTGGTGCCAGCGCAAAAATAGCAAGACATTTCGGGTGTCTATGCTATAAGATGGTGCCCGCGCAAAAACGAAGCAAAATGGATGACAAGTCTCAGGTGGGTGTATTTGTTGGATACAGTAGCCAAAGCAAAGGCTACCGTATATATGTGATAGAGACTGGGAAGGTGGAAGTGTCTAGAGATGTCATTTTTGCCAAGGACAAGTGCTGGGACTGGGAAAGATCAGAAGAGGACATGGATAGTTTTATTCCTGTGGTACATCTGATTCCACAGGGCTCCAGCAATCCAGAGAGAGTTCCAGCCACAACTTTTGAAGTTGGGAGTTCCTCTAGACAGAACAGTGAGAGATTTAGGAGGATGGCACCACCTACGACTCCACTACAGCTTTCACTCTCAAACACGCCATCATCAGAAGAGGTGAGCACTGGAAATACCAGTGAGTCATCACGGGAGGTACACAGAATGCAAAGACTAAGCGATCTGTACATGACAGAGGAGGACATAGAAGGGGTACAGCCTGAGGAGGGCTTCTATCTAGCTATGGTAGAACCCTCATCCTACGAAGAGGCTTTGAAACATCCAGAATGGAAACAAGCTATGGACGTGGAAATGGAGATGCTCCATAAGAACCATACATGGTATCTTACGGAGAGACCCTCAAACCAGAAGGTGATAGGGGTCAAATGGATTTATAAAATCAAGACGGATGAGGAAGGAGAGATTCAGAAATATAAGGCACGACTGGTAGGAAGGGGTTTTTCACAGACCTACGGGTTGGATTACGGGGAGACGTTTGCCCCAGTTTCAAGGCACGACACGATAAGAGCCCTAATTGCTATTGCGGCTTAGAAGGACTGGCCTTTACATCAAATGGATGTAAAGTCAGCCTTTCTGAATGGAGAAATTAAGGAGGAGGTCTACGTTGAACAACCACCGGGAGACGAGGTACACGGTTCTGAACACAAAGTTTTACGTCTTAATAAAGCGTTATACGGTTTAAAGCGGGCACCTAGGGCCTGGTATAGCAAGATAGACACGTTCTTCTTGCAAAAAAACTGTGTGCGAAGCTATTGTGATGCAGCAATGTACATTAAGACAGTGGGAGGTATTATTCTGGTTGTCTGTTTATACGTGGATGATATAATACTGTCGGGTACTAGTTTCAAGTTAATTGAAGATTTCAAGGTTAAGTTAAGCTCAGCTTTCGACATGAGTGATTTGGGTGCATTAAAATTCTTTCTGGGTTTTGAGGTTAAGAACCTCGGTGATGGTATTTTTCTGAGCCAGGAGAAGTATGCAACCAAACTTCTCTCGAAGTTTAGTATGCTAGACTCTAAGGGTGTTACAACACCCTTGATCCAACACTGCAAGTCGAGAGAGGACGGCGAAGGACTTACCGATCAGACGTTGTACCGCAGTATGGTGGGAGGCATCCTATACCTTGCTGCTACACGTCTAGACCTCGCATTTCCCACTTTGTACCTGTCACGAAGCAACGCAAAACCGATAGTCTCGAGTATACAAGATGCAAAACGGGTGTTACGATACATAAAGGAGATAAAGGACTACGGACTAAGATTCACAAGGGTTGAATATCAGAACTAATAGGCTATACCGATGCAGACCTAGCAGGCAGCCTACATGATATGCGAAGCACAAGTGGATATTGTTTTACAATCGGAAGTGTTGTGTTCAGCTGGGAAACACAGAAGCAATCAATCGTGGCTCTTTCGACTGCCGAGGCCGAATACATGGCCCTGAGTACAGCGACGAACCACGCGACATGGCTAACTAGGCTATTTGGAGAGCTAGGGTTTCGCATGCATATGGGGGTACCGATATACTGTGACAGTTTAACAGCCATAGCTATCGGGAAAAACCCGATAGACCACAAGCAAACCAAGCATATCAAGATTAAATTCCATGTCGTTAAAGAGGCGCAAGCAGAGGGACGAATAGACTTATGGTTTGTTCGGGGCGAGGAGCAGGCAGCGGACATCCTGACGAAGCCGCTTTCCACCGGACGCTTCTGCGAGCTGAGGGAGAAGATCGGCATGGTTCCTCGGCCGGCCAGGAGGGAGATTGTTGAAGCTGACTGTCGAGGAATCGCCTTGCCGAGAGAAAACCCTAGGCGAAATGTTGAAACGGGAGGTTCTGGAGTATTCTTCAGAACCCCTCGAAATGAAGATGAGGAGCGGGCCGACAAGAAGACGCGGCCCATGGACGAGTTGAAGAGCGAGGCCCGTGAAAAGAAAACGTGGCCCAGCGGGTAAGGCCCACGATGAAGAAGCCCATCCATGAAGCCCATGCAAAAACAACAAGAACAAAGGGGTCAATTTTTGGGGTTAAAATGAAGCAACGGTAATGAATTAAAATAGCAAGACAATGCAGTTTTATTCTAAGGTCAAAGGCTATGTTTAAGGGCCTATTTTGAGGTTATTGTAAGGACTTGTCTGGAAAGGACATTTTCATGTATTTTGTATGAACATTAATATATATGAATGGGATGTGTATGAGACAATACACACTTGAGAGAAATTTCAGAGGGCATTCGAAATACACAAACAAGAGAGGTTGAGAGAAACACTGTGAGCATAAGAGGGAAACACTTGATTTCATCTGTTTTTAATTTTACGTTTGCATAAGCTATTAAGATGGTGAGGGATTAGCTCATGACTTAAAAAATTTATTCATGAGCATATTTACAACAACAACAACCACGTTCTGGCTAGTGAGATCGGAGAGAAAACTGGTGTGCCAGAACGAACAAGGAAGACCCCGGCGGAGAAGAAGATAGGGTCGAGCAAACCGAGATTCCCGGAAGAATAAAGATTGGATTTTACGAAAATGAAAAAAAAAGGGCTAATTTGGTAAGTAAAGTTCCAATTATCTAAAAAATGGAAAACTGAAATGGTCAAGAGAAGTTTATGAAAAATGGAAACCTTTGGCACTACTCTCTCTATATAAAGGATATATCTCTCTCTCCTTTCTCTATCTTTATTTTCTCAAGTAACTCTCACACACACACTCTCTCTCTGTTTTTGCTTTATGTTGTCTTCTCTTCGTCAATGGAGAATCCGGAAGAACGGGGAAGGAGGTCCGACTTCGATTCAGATGCCAGTTCTTCTCGTCCGAGAGTCGTTAGGGATATGCCGATGTGGCTCGTGAACGTCATGAGGAAGATGAACGGTGGAGATCCCAGGCTGATCATAAAGAAGAATCTCCTCCCGACCGATCTCAGCATAAACCACGATCGTCTCTCGATCCCGTTGAAACAAGTTGTCGAACATGATTTCTTTAAAGCCATGGAAGAGGAGATCAAAATAACCAATACGCAGTACGGGATGAAGACGATTCTCGTGGATCCAAGGTTAAGGAATTGGAATGTTATCCTGAGGAGATGAGACTTGATGAAGACTTCGATTTATGTCTTGACCTCTGCTTGGAACGATATCGTTGATGCAAATGGGTTCAAGCAAGGCGACCCGATCGAGCTCTGGTCATTTAGGTCACACGGAACACTCTGCTTCGCGCTCAACAGCTCATCTCACTGATCGTTCGAAAGGATGATTCGTCTGAACTCGATGGGGTTTTTCTTTTCCATTTGCAATTTATGTTTTCTTCGGTTGCTACAAGATATCATCTCTTGGAATCATTCAAGATTGGTTGAGTTAGTNTTCTTCTCGTCCGAGAGTCGTTAGGGATATGCCGATGTGGCTCGTGAACGTCATGAGGAAGATGAACGGTGGAGATCCCAGGCTGATCATAAAGAAGAATCTCCTCCCGACCGATCTCAGCATAAACCACGATCGTCTCTCGATCCCGTTGAAACAAGTTGTCGAACATGATTTCTTTAAAGCCATGGAAGAGGAGATCAAAATAACCAATACGCAGTACGGGATGAAGACGATTCTCGTGGATCCAAGGTTAAGGAATTGGAATGTTATCCTGAGGAGATGAGACTTGATGAAGACTTCGATTTATGTCTTGACCTCTGCTTGGAACGATATCGTTGATGCAAATGGGTTCAAGCAAGGCGACCCGATCGAGCTCTGGTCATTTAGGTCACACGGAACACTCTGCTTCGCGCTCAACAGCTCATCTCACTGATCGTTCGAAAGGATGATTCGTCTGAACTCGATGGGGTTTTTCTTTTCCATTTGCAATTTATGTTTTCTTCGGTTGCTACAAGATATCATCTCTTGGAATCATTCAAGATTGGTTGAGTTAGTTACTGAGAGTGCTGTCTGGCGCGATGTCGACAAGCTGAAGACTGGAGCTGCGGGAGAAGCTTCTGGAGAAGTGAAGCACGGGGGAGCTGAAGAGGAGCTGGTGGACCGGGCTGCTCAAGTCAAGCCCATCAGGAGAAAAGGCCAGAAGCCTACGGACGTGGCCCAGCATGGAGAATCCCAAACGACAGAAGGCCCGATTGAAGACTCAATACACACCAAGGAACAACATCACATGCACGGGAACAAGAGAAAACCGGGGTGAGCAAGGAATAACGGATTGGAGGTTACAACAGACACAAACATAGGCACAAAAAGATTCCTTGTCAGAATTTGTTAAACCTTATCATTTTGTTTAAAAAGACCATCGGATAAATATGTATTAACCTAAGGAATACTAAGTATTATTCAGTGAAATTTTCAGAAAATCAGTCATTGTTCTTTCACCCAAAAAACAGAGAGTAAACACGTGAGGTTGAGAGCTAAACGTCAATACTGATCGGTTCCATATTTGTTCATCTTTATTTTCTTTCTTGTTTGCACAATTTGAAGAAGAAAGGAATGTATTAAGCTCATGACTTTATTCAAATCATTCATGAGCTAAAGAACTACATAACAACAATTGGTATCAGAGCCTTTCGGATCTAAAGGCCGGGAGGGAGCACAAGCACGAGCACGAGACAAGCACAAAAATCCGCACGAGACTACACAACACAAGGAACAAACCAGGAGATGCAGAACGTACCACAGATCCCCATATTCGACGGTAAGAGCTATAATCTATGGCTCATTAAGATGAAGGCGCTGCTTAGGTCTAAGCAGCTCTGGAAAGTAGTCACAGAAGGACTACCGCAAAAACCCGTTACCGGAGGAGTTCCCATGGGAGAGGAGGTGCAGAAGGCTATCCTAGTGTGGGAAGAGCTACAAGCTAACGACTAGACTGTGTTGCAACTTTTGTTTAGCGCAGTAACGGAGGAAATATTTGTTGCGCACATATCCGTGTGCGAGACGTCGAAGGATGCTTGGGATCTCCTCAAGGAGAGGTTCCAAGGGGACCCCAAGACGGCTATGATCAAGCTCCAGCGTCTAAGAGCTAACTACTACACTCTAAGACAAGGAGATAAGGAGACCATAAAAGATTTTGCCAACAAAGTTAATGAACTAGCTAACGAGATGAGGGCGTATGGAGATGATATTAAGGAAGACACATTGGTGTCGAAAATACTATGCTCGCTGCGGGAGCGTTTTGACCCGTATGTTGGGGTCATTGAACAGACCAAGGATCTCACCACACTCACGGTGGGAGAGTTGGTTATCTCTCTTCAATCTCAAGAAGCGAGACTTGAAGACAGACACGGTGGAAGCCTGGAAAGAGCATTTCAGGCGAAGTTTAAAGGGCTTAAGGTCAGCCAAGGCAGACCTGAGTCTAGCAAGAAATCCTATGGGAAAGGTGGATACAAACCTAAGGGGAAGAGCTACTGCATCATATGCAAAAAGGATAATCACATTGAGAGCTAGTGTTTCTTTAGAAACAAGCAAAACCAAGGAGAACAAAGCAAGCAAAACAAGACTAAGAAAGAGTGCTTCACGTGTGGAAAAGTGGGTCATTTCTCACGTGAATGCAAGAATAAGAGACAAACACAAAATCAAGCTCACCTAAATCAACAAGAAGAAAAAAGACAAACACAAAATCTAGCTCATCTAAATCAACAAGAAGAAGAAGAAGAAGAGAACCTACTATTTACGGCAGCACACTTGACCCATGAAATTTTTCAAGACGATGTATGGTTAGTAGACAGTGGTGCTACGACTCATATGGCGAAAAAGGAAAGGTATTTCACAACGCTAGATAGTTACTTTAGAGTACCTATAAAGGTTGGAAATGGAGAAGTTCTAACCACTGCCGGTAAAGGGGATATTCAAGTTAACACGAAGAAGGGCGTTAAGGTTATTAAGGATGTCTTCCTAGTACCGGGGTTGGACAAGAATCTGTTAAGTGTGCCGCAAATGGTAAGAAACGGGTATGAAGTTGTGTTCACAGAACACAAATGCTTGATTAAAGACAGAGTTGAGACTAAGGTGGTTGAGGTTCCAATGGTGAAGAAAGCATATCCTCTAAAGTGGAGGATTGTTAAGGAAGAGGCAAGAGTAGCCGAGGCAAAGATGAGCGCCTCAGACCTATGGCATAAGCGGCTAGGACATACGGGGGTTCATAACTTGCAGAAGCTACAAAGAGATCAGATGGTGAAAGGGTTACCACAGATTGAGGTGGTGAAAGACGTGTGTGAAGGGTATGCCAAGGGAAAACAACACAGGACTGAAATCCCTAAACATTCGGAGTATAAGGCGAAGTAGATACTGGGTTTGATCCACTCAGATTAGTTTGGACCAATGGACACACCGTCACTTGATGGGAGTATCTATCTGTTAACATTTACAGATGATCACTCCCACATGACTTGGGTGTATTTATTGAGACTCAAGTCAGACGTGTTTGCAATTTTCAGAAAGTTTGCAACACAAGTGGAGAATCAAATGGAGAAGAAGATTAAGAAATTGAGATCAGATAGAGGGACTGAGTTCAATACGAAAGAATTCTCAAATTACTTGGCGGACAAGGGAATAGAAAGAGAGCTGACTGTGGCGTATACGCCACAGCAGAATGGAGTGGCTGAACGGAGAAATCGCACTCTCATGGAAATGACGAGATGTATGCTGAAGGACAAGAATATGCCTAATAAATTTTGGGCAGAGGGAGTGTTTACTTCAGCCTACATACAGAATAGGTTGCCTACAAGGGCACTAGAGGATAAGACTCCCTTGGAAGTCTGGAGTGGGCATAAGCCCTCTATTGGGCATCTACGCATCTTTGGGTGTCTATGCTACAAATTGGTACCAGCACAGAAACGAGGGAAACTGGACGACCAGTCACAGGTTGGTGTTTTTGTGGGGTATAGTAGTCAGAGTAAGGGCTACAGGGTGTATGTAATTGAGACGGGAAAAGTTGAAGTGACCAGAGATGTTATCTTTGACGAAGAAAAGAGTTGGGATTGGTATACGAAGGAGAGGGGGAAGGAAGTTCCTAAAACAATGGTCTTTCTGAACCCACATAGTTCTAGAGACCTGGAGGGAGTATCTACACCTTTGGTAGAGGTTGGAAGCACCTCAGGACAGTCTAGGGTGAGGGATAGTGAGAGTAGCATGAGGAGTACACCCCCAGGTACTCCTTTGCAATTTTCATTGTCTAACACGCCTACATCCCAGGAATCTAGCACTGGTAGTTCCAGTGAGTCATCCCGAGAAGTACATAGAACACGACGTCTAAGCGACCTATACCGTATTACGGAGGAAACAGCGGGATTACAACCGGATGAGAGTTGTTATCTAGCTACAATAGAACCTACTTCATACGAAGAGGCTCTAAAGCACCCAGAGTGGAAGGAGGCAATGGACACAGAGATGCAAATGTTGCATAAAAACGAGACGTGGTATCTTACGGATAGACCTGCTAATCAGAAAGTGATAGGGGTCAAGTGGATTTATAAGGTCAAGACGGATGAAGAGGGGAAGATCCAGAAATATAAGGCAAGATTGGTGGCTCGGGAGTTTACACAAACCTACGGGTTGGACTATGGCGAGACATTTGCCCCGGTATCAAGGCATGATACAATTCGAACCTTGATAGCCGTGGCAGCACAGAAAGATTGGCCGCTTCATCAGATATGGATGTCAAGTCGGCATTTTTGAACGGGGAAATTAAAGAAGAGGTGTACGTGGAGCAGCCACCCGGATACGAGGTAACTGGGTTTGAACATAAGGTTTTACGACTTAACAAGGCACTCTACGGATTGAAACAGGCACCGAGGGCCTGGTATAGCAAAATTGACATGTTTTTCCTAAGGGAAGGGTGCACAAGGAGTCATTGCGATGCGGCAATGTACGTCCAAGTTAAGGAAGGTAACATTCTTGTGATATGTCTGAATTGCAAGGAAACAGAAGACGGCGGATAACTTACCTTGCATACGGAGTACAGGAGTATGGTGGGAGGTATCTTGTACCTAGCTGCTACACGGCCGGACCTGGCCTTCGCGGCTTCATACCTGTCAAGGAGCAACAAAAGACCGACAGTACGAAGCCTACAAAATGCAAAACGAGTCCTAAGCTACATAAAAGAAACAAGAGAATATGGTTTGAAGTTTGAAAGGGTTGAACATTCGGAATTAGTGGGGTACGCAGACTCAGACCTAGCTGGAAACCTAATCGACATGCGAAGTACGAGTGGTTTCTGTTTTACGATCGGAAGCTCAGTTTTCAGTTGGGAGACTCAGAAGCAGTCGATTGTAGCACAATCGACCGCCGAAGCTGAGTACATGGCCCTAAGCGTTGCTACAAATCATGCGACATGGCTATCTAGGCTATTTCAGGAATTAGGGTTTCATATGACAGAGGGAGTTCCGATTTACAGCGACAGCACGGCCGCAATTGCTATCGGTAAAAATCTGATAGACCATAAGCGCACGAAACACATAAAAATCCGGTTTCATGTTGTTAAAGAAGCACAGGCGGAAGGTAGGGTGGACTTACGGTTTGTTCGCGGGGAGAATAAGATCGCCGACATCCTCACGAAGCCGTTGCCGCCGGGGAGGTTCTGTGAGCTTCGAGAGTCGCGGGGAGAATAAGATCGCCGACATCCTCACGAAGCCGTTGTCGCCGGGGAGGTTCTGCGAGCTTCGACAGAAGCTCGGTGTTGCACCACGACCAGACAGGAGGGAGACTGAGAGTGCTGCCTGGCGCGATGTCGACAAGCTGAAGACTGGATCTGCGGGAGAAGCTTCTGGAGAAGTGAAGCACGGGGGAGCTGAAGAGGAGCTGGTGGACCGGGCTGCTCAAGTCAAGCCCATCAGGAGAAAAGGCCAGAAGCCTGCGGACGTGGCCCAGCATGGAGAAGCCCAAATGACAGAAGGCCCGGTTGAAGACTCAATACACACCAAGGAACAGCAGCACATGCACAGGAACAAGAGAAAACCGGGGTGAGCAAGGAATAGCGGATTGGAGGTTACAACAGACACAAAAATAGGCACAAAAAGATTCCTTGTCAGAGTTTGTTAAACCTTATCATTTTGTTTAAAAAGACCATCGGATAAATATGTATTAACCTAAGGAATACTAAGTAATTATTCAGTGAAATTTTCAGAAAATCAGTCATTGTTCTTTCACCAAAAAACAGAGAGTAAACACGTGAGGTTGAGAGCTAAACAAAAATACTGATCGGTTCCATATTTGTTCATCTTTATTTTCTTTCTTGTTTGCACAATTTGAAGAACAAAGGAATGTATTAAGCTCATGACTTTATTCAAATCATTCATGAGCTAAAGAACTACATAACAACAGTTACAATAGTGAGGGAGAACTTTTCTTTGATTCTTGAAACTCAGATGTATATATATATATGTATATATACATAAACATGCATTCTATAAGGAATACAAGATCGTTCTTTCTCTTTTCCAACACTTTTCTTCGTCTATGTCAGAATGCAATAAATTATGGCATGAGAGACTTTTCTGAATTTTTTTCTTGTTGCTCCTTGTTCCTGAAGCATTTTTTTTTAATTCAACTCAACATCATGGCTTCAGTATCTATTACTTTTTCGGGGGATTCGTATGATAACCCTTATTATCTTGACAATACCGATCATTCAAATATTTGCCTTGTTTCCGACCGTTTAAGTGATCTTGAAGATTACAGTTCTTGACATTCCTACATAACTATAGCATTTGAAGTACGGAATAAGCTTGGTTTCATTTATTGTATATATTATTGTCTCGTAACAATGTGGTGGTCTGCTTATGTATCCTCAACCCAGTTACAAGAAACACATCTCTTACCCTTTATCGTATACCCGTTGAAGCTGTTTAATCCTTAATATGTTGTGAACCCACAATTGATTTGTCTTATTTCTCATGAAGAATGGCCCTTTCGGAAAGTTTCCGTTACCGCAAATTCATATTTGTTCCTCTTCTTTTATTATCTAAAGTATGCTGGCCTTAAGAATCAGATTCGAATGAATGAACAGTTATACAACTCTGGAAATGTACCAAGCGGTGGTATCACACTTCCCTTTATCATTGTTCAGGTAGTTTTGCTTGTATTTATTCCACTTGTTTTCTCGTTCCTGCTTTTACTTATTTCACTTGTTCTCTCGTTCTTGCTTTTCGATATCACCATAATTTGTGGATTAGTCTGCCTATACCGTCTCCAATGAATCCCGAAACAAGACTATAATTAAGATGATGTTCTTTCTTTTGTTTATGTTTCCCTCAAAACCTGAGACAATAATTAAGATGATGCTCTTTCTTTTAATTTGATAACACTTACTACCCTATTATGTCGTTTCAAGAGCTATTCTCAAGAGCTATTCTTGAATCGGAAAGGTAGAGTATATCTAGCATTGTTTGAAAAAACTTTAGTAACAACATACTATAAAATCACTTTACCCATATTGAATGGAACTCCTTCCTTACACAATTGAGTAGAATCTCAATTTCATTCTTTAGAGAGTCTGTCTTCTTTGTATGCAACCAGTTTCATCTACTAATTTTTTTAAGCAGTGCAAGTTCCATGGTCGGTCGAGAAGGTCTTATCTGCCTATTTCAAGTCGTACCTTCATTCCTTGTGAGGGTTCTTGCAACAAAATTTATTTTACAAAGAAGAATCTCGATATGATTTAGATATTACTTGTGATTTGCCACTGATTTACCCATTTTCTTCTCGAGCTTTATGAGAATAGTTTGTACATCATCTCTTGGAAAAATATCGAAGCCTTCCTCATTCACAACTTCACTTTCAAATCGTTTATCAATATTAATCTAAGAAGGTATGAGTTACTTTGATTCGATAGCAATTTCTACCCTATTATGTCGTGTCAATAGCAATTCTTGAATCGAACAAGGAAAAGGTAGAGTATATCTAGCATTGTTAGAAAAACCTTTAGTAACAAAATACTATAAAATCACTTTAGCCATATTGAATGGAACTCCTTCCTTGACACAATTTAGTAGAATCACCATTTCATTCTTTATAGACTCTGTATTCTTTGTATGCAACCATTTTGATCTACAAATGTTTTTAAGCAGTGCAAATTCCATGGTCAGTCGAGACGGCCTTATCTGCCAATTTCAATTCGTACCTCCATTCCTTGGGAAGGTTCTTGCAACAACTGTACAAGGAAGCATCTTGATATGATTTAGATATTTCTTGTGAATTGTCACTGATTTACCCATTTTCTTTCCAAGCTTCATGAGAATAGTTTGTACATCATCTCTTGGAAAAATTTCCATGCTTCCTCATTCGAAGCTTTGATTTCAAACCGTTTATCAACATTGATCCAAGAAGGTATGAGTTACTTTGATTCGATAGCACTTACTCCCTATTATGTCGTGTCAAGAGAAATTCTTGAATTGGGCAAGGAAAATGTAGAATATATATAGCATTGTTAGAAAAACCTTGAGTAAAAACATATTAGAAAATCACTTTACCCATATTGAATGAAACTCTTTCCTTGACACAATTTAGTTGAATCAGCATTTCGTTCTTTAGAGAGTCTGTCTTCTTTGCAGACAACCAGTTTGATCTACAATTTTTTAAGCAATGCAAGTTCCATAGTCAATTGAGAAAGCTTTATCTACCCATTTCAAGTCGTACCTCTATTCTTTGTGAGGGTTATTGCAACAATATTTGTATCAACTAGTATTTCTATCTCGTTTTGCCTATGCGTTTGTATATAAGATGTTTCTAGATACTGATTTATGGTTCTAGGAGAAAACTCGAACATATTTCCAGTCACTAACACCTTTTGGTAGGAAGGATGCTCTTTTATCTACGTCGGAAAAAAACATTAGCATAAAATTCATAGACAAGTTTCCTACTAAATTTTATGACATTTGTTATAGTTCCATTGAACTTTCTTCCCTGCATCAAACTCCAAATTCCCGTCGCTCTAAACTTGGGAACTTTCAAAGATTTTTCTCCCCAGATTTCCATAGTCTTGAGAATTTCGTATCTAACCTCCTCTTCTTCGATAAAGAACTTATGTGTAAAGCATTTGAAGTTGAGGAATCAGAAATACCTTTATCAAAGGTTTGTTGCACATGCTCTTTATTCTTTTTTCTATTTTGATCTTTATGAAGGTTATGTATCCTCTTTTCTTTGTTTTTATGGAAAGAAACTTCATATAGTTCTTCTGATTCAATTGTCTTACTTCCGTTTGTCTTGCTATAAAAGATCTCAAAATGTTCTTCTTCTTTGTCGATCCCCTCATGGATGGACTGAATATCCACTTATGCTACATACATGTTCTGCTATTTTCCTCGAGGAATAACGAGCTCTGTTATTGTTTCCTTTTATGGGGCCTGTTATGCAGCATGTATCCTCTCTTCAGCTTTAGGAATTTCTAGTTCAAAGATATTATCCTTTTTCGTTTAGTTTGAAAGTTCCGATTCTGCGATTTCTGCATTAGCCCCTATCTTTTTCATATGTAATAATCTTCGTGTTTGCTTAGCTCCTTTCTATCTTCTTTGGAGGTAACTTCTCATTCAGTGGTTGTGGCTTCTTTGGTGGAAATGTAATTTTCTTTTCGGTGCCATTGATAAAAGGTTTTAGGTGAAACTCATGAAAATTTTTGCAGAAGAAGAGAAACAAAGAACATAGAATTTTTCTAGAAATGTGAATCAAGATACACAAACATTCAAAATCAGTTTGTTATTTATTCTAAAAAACTTAAATTCAAAAATCATGCTCTCTTAAATAAAATAACTACTTCTCTCCTAAGTTCACACAACCTTTTACAAAACATATTATTATTTTTGTTGTTGTTGTTGTTGTTGTTGTTATTATTATTATTATTATTATTTTAAAATTTCTTAATATTCTTTTATGATATTTCATAAATTGTAAAACTTTTAAGAAACAAGTCCAAGTCTTGCTTAGTTTAGGTATATTCTTAAGGATAGTATCTAAAAATATCATTGTAAGGTACACCTTAGAGTCTATCGGTTATTCTTGGTGCATCATATATTTTATTATTCTCAATATTTTTTAAAATTAAGCAACCAATACTTCTTGAACATCGTAGTTGACCATTTTCACACCACTTAGTCTAGACTACCATTTGGTATACTCTTATTAATTCATATAGGATTATGGTTGATCATTTTATTTTGCAATCTTATACCCTTAGAACGTCGAATTTGACAATGTCCCAACACTTAGTTCCGAGTCGTTCCTTTTCATTTTTTAAGGAAAATTGAATATAAATGCACTCATGCCATTTTCTAGTAAAAATAACTTTTTTCTTGATAACAGAGTGTTTGGATATGTTGCAAAAAGATAAGAAGAATCATATATAGCCATTGTTCACAATTTAGTTGTACCAAGTAAAAAATTATTTGCACTTTGTTCTCAAATATCCAACACTGAAATGAAACTAATATACTCACGTGTGTATAATATAAGGTACATCTGAAAATGCACAAATACCTAATGACTTTCATATACATACATATTCATATCTAAAGGTTTTGTGAAAATATTTGCTAGTTGACGGTATGTAGGAACATAATCAATGAAGATGTTTTTTCTCAATTTGTTCCCTAAAAAACTGATGCCTAATTTCTATATTTGTCATTCTAGAATCACTACAAGAAATTCACGGATTAGGGACTGATTCTTCAGTCCCTAATCCGTCCGGAAACTCATTTAGGGACTGATTAGGGACTGGCACGAGCCGTCCGCACACGAGCGTCGGCAATCAGTTCCCGTCCGCAATCCGTCCGGAAGTAGAAACGGTAAATGTAGACCGCAAACTGTCCGCAATTTCGGACGAATTGGTTAGTCCGAAAATCGTCGCGAAACCCGACGATTTCATTTTAAAATTTCCGGACGGAGGCTGGCCGTCGGGAAATGTTTTTTTCTTAAAAAAAAATCCAGACAGAGGGCTACCGTCGGGAAATTTCCGGACGGTTGGATGCCGTCGGGAAATTTCCGGACCGAGTCAAGCCATCGGGAAATTTCCGGACGGCAGCCCTCCGTCCGGAATTTTTTTTTAAAAAAATCAAAACATAAAATTTTAAAAAAATTTGAAATTAAATAAAAAACATGCATATAATAATATTTAAATTATCCGTTTACTAATTAGTAGGTGATAATTGGGAATTATTATCGTCGTTACCATCATTGTCTTCGTCCGTATCCCAATTGATAGAATGCATGTGTGCCTTCATTCCGAGCCACTGCTCACGTTCCCTTCTTGATTGTTCTACTTCTTTTTGCAGAGCGCTGACATGTGAGTTTTGTTGTTCTAGTTGTGCTTTCATCTCCGAGATTGTATTTTGTAATTCCTTGTTCGCGACCTTTTCCTTGCCTTTGGAGGAACTCGCACGGTTTGATGACATTCCTCCAAGACCAAATAGACGACCTTTGTACGGCGTTATTTGCTACAAAAAATATTGACATTTAATTTAAATTATTAATAAAAAAATTATTGTAAAAATGTATTAAATTTACCT
>CM071872.1:6748630-6766974 GCA_036759665.1 Gynandropsis gynandra | reverse complement strand
AAAAAAAATCCAGACAGAGGGCTGCTACCGTCGAATTTCCGGACGGTTGGATGCCGTCGGGAAATTTCCGGACGGTTGGATGCCGTCGGGAAATTTCCGGACCGAGTCAAGCCATCGGGAAATTTCCGGACGGCAGCCCTCCGTCCGGAATTTTTTTTTAAAAAAATCAAAACATAAAATTTTAAAAAAATTTGAAATTAAATAAAAAACATGCATATAATAATATTTAAATTATCCGTTTACTAATTAGTAGGTGATAATTGGGAATTATTATCGTCGTTACCATCATTGTCGTCGTCCGTATCCCAATTGATAGAATGCATGTGTGCCTTCATTCCGAGCCACTGCTCACGTTCCCTTCTTGATTGTTCTACTTCTTTTTGCAGAGCGCTGACATGTGAGTTTTGTTGTTCTAGTTGTGCTTTCATCTCCGAGATTGTATTTTGTAATTCCTTGTTCGCGACCTTTTCCTTGCCTTTGGAGGAACTCGCACGGTTTGATGACATTCCTCCAAGACCAAATAGACGACCTTTGTACGGCGTTATTTGCTACAAAAAATATTGACATTTAATTTAAATTATTAATAAAAAAATTATTGTAAAAATGTATTAAATTTACCTGGAAATAAATCTAGTTGTATTCTTCTTGAGAAAGAGTCGGTTGCGTCCCATATTCTCTTGTAGGGATTTGAGACACTCGTTCCGATGCCATGTTACCAACATCGTCGTGAATTTGTTTTGCCCTGGCATCTACCCACGAACCGTCGGATTTTTTCTTGTGTGTACGTTCTAACAATTCCACGTACGACGGTTCACATCATTTCTCTTTCCTCTAAAACAAATTTGATGTTTTACGTATTAACAAATGTCACTCCTAGTAAAACTTTAAAAACTTTTAAATCTTACCATGTCTTCGTAAACCTCCGCGAAAGAGCGGGAACCAGAGCAGTATGTGCACTAGGACCATATCCCGATCTATCAGAACGACGAGATCGACTAGCGTTCACTTCTCTGCTTAAACTGAGGAGAGTCCCAATGGGCAAGCAACTGTCCCTAGACATCATCAGGGATCTAAACGGGTTTGACATTGGTTGTCATCCATTATTTTCTCGTTTCGTATAAAAGATTTTTCAATGGATCTCCCGCATGCTTTTGAAATTCGGACTTTACTAGTCCGGTTATTGCAGGATCCCAATAAAATTTTTGGTGAAAATAATAAAATAATTATGTATTTAAATATTATTTTAAGTTTAAAATTTATAATGAAATGAATATTTAAAAAAATATATACCACAAAAGCTTTCCATCATCGTTCCTTTACTTCGGGATCGTTTCCCAATCCGGAAGATCCCAAAATATGCTCTTCTTGTACCAAATATGGGTAATTCCATAACCATCAATTCTCGGATGATTGTTTCCTCCGCAATCTATACTCCTAAGAATACCCAAAGCGAGAAGTCTTTCATACAATATCTCTTCGCCGATCAAAATTGGAGGAGATTTCCGCACAACAATATTCCTTCTGAAATTCCTCTTGTTGCGTCGTAATGTATCATCAGGAGGAAGAAACCGGCGATGACAATCAAACCAACTCGTCTTTCGTCCATACATCAATTGAAAAGCATCTGTTTCCTCCATGCAATATGGACAAGCCAATCGACCATGCGTTGTCCACCCAGATAGCATACCATAAGCTGGAAAATCACTTATTGTCGTCATTAGAGCACCTCGTAATATAAAATTTTGCCGTCTCGAAACATCATACGCTGGAACTCCTTTCCATAATTCATTCAATTCTTCAATTAATGGTTGAAGAAATATATCCAAACTTCTTCTCGGATGATTAGGCCCGGGAATTAATATTGTTAAGAACAAAAACTCACGCTTCATGCACATATCTGGTGGTAAATTATACGGTGTCATAATAACTGGCCACAACGAATAGTTTCTCCCAGACATCCCGGATGGATTAAAACCATCAGTGCAAAGGCCTAAATAAACATTTCGACTCTTAGCTGCAAAATTAGGATATACCTTGTTAAAATCGTTCCACGCCTCACCATCTGAAGGATGACACATTTCACCGTCAGGACTTGAATGCTCGGCATGCCATCTCATGTCGCTTGTAGTCTTCTCCGATTGATACAATCTTTTTATCCTGTCTGTAATTGGTAAATACCACATATGACGAAACGGAACCGATTTTCCATTTTTTGTCAAATAAAATCGATCTTTTCCACAAAATCGACAATTGATCAAGTCCGAAGTTTCTTTCCAGAAAATCATACAGTTGTCTTGGCAAACATCAATCTTTTGATACGACAATAAACCCAATGATCTCATCATCTTCTTTGTTTCATAATATGACTCGACTGCATTATTATCTTCGGGCAAATAATCTCTATAAGGGTTTTCTACATCTTGAAAAGTCTGAGACACTTCATGATTTACGATACCCCTACTAAAATTTTCCACAACACCCCTCGGTCGTGGTGCAAAATTCTCTCCATGAGATAACCAAATAAAATAATTTGGAGTAAACCCTCTTAAATAGAGATGATTCCAAACGGTTTTCTCATTAGTGAATTTTTTATTTTTGCATTTTATACATGGACAAACCAACTTACCGTTTTCTCTATAAACTTGTTGATTTGTCTCCACCGTCATAAACTGTGTAAGGCCTTCTACAAACTCCTTCGATACACTTTGAGTTTCCGGATCAATTCTTCTATACATCCATTGTCTCGAAATGAAAATATTCGATCTCGACGACGATGCCATTATAATTAGAAACAATAAAAATATATTAAGAGAAATATGTTAGATTTGTGTGTTAGAAACGGGTAGAAGATTAGAGATTAAATAAAAAATTTTAAGACCGATTCTGGACGGATTGCGGACTGGAATGAATATTTCCCGACGAACTGTCCCTAATACGTCCGAAATTTGCGGACGGTTTGTTGACGGTAAGTCTCAAATTGTGGACAGAAAACAGTGGTCCCTAAACCGTCCGCAATTTGCGGACGGATGACTCAGTCGTCCGCAAATTGCGGACGGAATGTGAATCAGTCCGCAATTTTCGGACCGACGAAAGTTTAGTCCCGATTTCGTCCCGAATTCAGGACGACTTAGGGACTACCCAACGGTCCCCAAATTTAGGGACGGATTCGGAACGGTTTTCTTAATCTGTCCTTAAGTAGTCCCTGATTCGTCCCTAAATTTAGAGACAGATTAGTCAGTCCGCAAATTCAGTCCCGAAATCCGAATTTTCTTGTAGTGAATGTTGCAAAAGATTCTTCGAAATATTTGGTATTATCGCAATGTGCTACAAGTTTTTCAGAATCCATACAATAGTTAGAAAGAACATGTTTCTTCCAAATCAATTGAGTGCAATATATTCGGCTTTGGCTGTAGACAACGAAGTAGAACTTTTTTTATTGCTATACCAAGAAATCAAATTGTTTCATGAAAAGAAACATGTAATGGTACTCTTTCGATCATTTGATTTACCACCCCAATAAGCATCACAAAATCCTACAAACTCACAGTTAGTGTCTTTTGTGTAGTAATACCAAACTTACTTGTACATTCGACATATTTAATGATACATTTTACAGCTTGCAAGTGAGACTTGTTCAGCCTTGACTGATACGTGGAAAAAATACCAACACTTAACAAGAGATCATGAGTGTTGGTGGTAATATAAAGTAAACTGCCAATTGTTAAGAAGAAAGACCGTGTCCCGCTCTTCATGACCCGCGTCCCACTCCCGTCTCCGCGTCTGGGGTCGCGTCTCGCTCTTTAAGACACGCGTCCCACTCTATGCGCTCAGGTCACGTCCCGCTCTCTGTGCTCAAGTTGCATCCCGTTGTGTTCCGCATCCCGCATCCCGGGTCCCGTCCCGCAATCTGCGACCAGGTCAAGCCAATTTATGATCTCCGTGGTCTCCTATCTCTTGTTTATTGATCCAGCTCATGCATGTTACATCTAAACTTGTGCCTTACATTTGTACTTGTATTTTCCTTGTTTTTCACCCTTTCTAATTGTATATATAAAAACCTTTGGTTCTAAAGAAATATATAAGAGAATAGTTATTCTTATTCTTTCTAATTCTCTCGATCTTTCAGTCGCTCTTAATCTTTCTATCTTGCTTCCGCTGATTCATCTTTGTTTTACAAATTCTACATGGTATTAGAGCAGTGATCGAATCTATAAAATTTTTTTGATCGATTTTGTTCCTTTTAAAATCTATTCTCTAACAAAAGTTGTTTTCGGTAAAAGTTTTTAATATCTCTTTGTTTTTGTTTCCCTTTATTTTCTCGGATCTCTTGTCATGGACTCGACCAGAAGCATCTCAATCTCGTTCAATGGAAACAATTATTCCAATTGGACGAAGATTGCTAAGGCCAATCTTGGCATGTGAGGTTTTTGGGGTTTTATGATATGATCGGATGTGAAACCGATGGATTCAAGTGCCGGATCAGAAAATGGAAACAAAATAAACTCATTGCTTTTTTTTTTTGTTTTACAAAATTATCTAGAATCTCATATACTTCGTACATATGGGCATATAGAGTCTCCTAAGGAGCTTTGGGACGAGGTGAAACAAGTTTTGGCAATGAATCCAATCTTAGCTGTGTGTATGAAGTAAAGAAAGGCCTTAATAATCTAAGGCAAGAGGGAAAGCCTTTTAATCAGGTTTTAGGTGATTTTAAGGTTTGAACTCGATTCTCTAAAGCCTCATACTGCGGATCCTATGGAAATTGCTCAGAGAGTGAACCAGGATCAGATTTTTTGTCTTTTATTCTCCCTCGACGACAAATACAATGACCTTATTTATCACATACTTTTCCAAAATGAGTTTCCCTTGTTTAATGAAGTTTGTAGGGTGACTAAAAGAGAGAAAGGGGAAAAATGTCTATTTAAAGGAATGATCGAGGATGCTAATGTCTCCAAAAGTACCTCTGGACAAGCCACTACTATCAAGCCTTTTAAAAAGAAGTTCTCTTGTGAGAATTGCAAAAAGAAACGTCATACAAAGGATCATTGTTGGATCCTTCACTCACATTTGAAGAATAAAAGCCGTGACGACCAAGGTAAGACTAATATGGCCTCTGAGTCTGAGTTTGTCACTAAGGCATACCTTGAGGAGTTTTTTCAAATTATTAAATAGGAAATCAAACAAACAAAGCAGATAAAGTGGGAGGTAATGTTACCACTGCTTTCTGTTTTTTTAAAAACCATATTATAATAGATTCTGGGGCTAAAGTTCATATGATAAAAAATCATGACTTGCTTGTAGTGGCTCTATTTCCATTGTGAATGGGGAGAGTAATTCAATTAAAGGAAGAGGGAAGCTTAAGCTTCTCGGTCATGATACAAGGGCTCTCTTCGTTCCAAAGTTTTCTAATAATCTTATTTGTCCAAAAGCTTGCAAGAGACCTTAATTGCTATATTTATTTCGATTCTAACTCATTATGGATACAAGATATTAAAAGCAAACAAGTAATTGGTAAAGGAATGCTCCTCAATGATCTTTATGTTCTCGAGTCTATGTATTGTGAACTTGAGTCCGTGTTTCTATCAAATTCAAATATTTATAAGGTTTCTATATGGCATGCGAGACTTGGACACCCTCATAGTAAAGTTCTAAGTATCATTTTTCCTGATCTTAGAGATAAACATGAAGCATGCGAAGCTTGCATCTTAGTAAAGCATGTAAAACAAGTTTTTCCAAACTCTGTTTAATTTGAACTAATCCATTCTGATGTTTGGACAGTTCCATGTGTTTCTCGTGATCAAAAGAAATATTTTGTAACCTTCATCGATAAAAAATCAAAGTTTACATGGCTTTATACTCTCTCATCTAAGATTTGTGTTTATGATGTGTTTGTAAAGTATCATAAGCATATTTTAACTCAATATGATGCTAAAATAAAATGTCTAAGGACTGACAATGGTGGAGAGTATACTAGTCTTCAGTTTTGCAGGTACCTTGAAGAACAAGGCATTACACACTAAACCTCGTGTCCCTATACTCCCCAACAAAATGGAGTAGTCGCGAGGAAGAAGAGGCACCTAATGGAAGTCTCGAGAACTATCATGTTCGATTGAGATGTTCCTAAAAGGTTTTGGTCCGATGTGGTCACGACCGCATGTCACACCATTAATAGAATTTCAAGAAAGGTTCTAACGGACAAATCACCTTATGAGATATTAAACTCTAAAAAACCTGATCTTGAGTATTTCAGAACTTACGGTTGTGTGTGTTTCAATCTTGTTCCTGACTCACAGCGAAACAAGTTGGAACCAAAGAGCATTAATGCCATGTTCATCGGATACTCAGTAAATCAAAAAGGTTATAAGCGTTTCGATCCAAAATCTAAACATGTAATAGTATCTCGATATGTTATGTTTCTTGAAGACAAGAGCTTTCATGATAAAATCAGCTGGGAAGAGATTAAAGGAATCTCAAAACCAAATGATATAGGTTTGTCCCTTGGAAACTTAGTAAATTAAAATTCAAAAACTAACAATGAAACAGTTCCTCTGCCAAGTGTACCTGAACGTCATGAAGACCAAAATGAGAATGAAGATCAAAGCTATGATCATAACCAAAATGAGGATCATAACGTCGATGAAGTTGAAGGAAGGATTCTAAATGAGATAGTGCCTTGAAGAAGCACTAGAATAAGGTAACCAATCTCGGAATGGATTCACAATCCTATTCAATGGCATGACAACCAAGCACCCCTATTTCAATGGCGTGGCAACCGAACATCCTATTCAAAATTTGTTCTCTTTGACATTTTTCTCTACTGATCATAAAGCTTTTCTTAGTAAAATTGACAGGGATATCGAGCCACAAACCTATAGAGAAGCCGAAGGGAAGCTAGAATGGAGGAAACGATGGCTGAGGAGCGAGCAGCCTTAGAAAAGAATAAAACATGAGAACTTGTCCCTCTTCCTAAAGAAAAGAAGCCTATTGGAACCAAATGAGTATACAAAATCAAATATAAAAGTAATGGTGAGGTGGAACGTTACAAGGCTCGCCTTGTAGCGCAAGGGTATAATCAGAAGTATGGGGAAGATTATACTGAGACTTTTGCTCCTGTTGCTAAACTTAATTATGTTCACAGTATTTTTTCTATTGCTATTAACCATAATTGGAGCTTGTGGCAGATGGATGTTAAAACCGCTTTCCTTTAAGGGGGAATAAATGAAGATATCAATATGAAACCTCCCCCGGACCTCCAAACTGAAAAAGGAATTGTATGCAAACTAAAGGAAGCTCTCTATGGACTTAAACGGTCCCCACGAGCTTGGTACACTAGGCTCTATGATGATGTTCAAAAGTATGGTTTTAAGAGGAGTGAGGCAGATCATTCCATGTTCATCATTCGAAACAATTCTAGTATCATCGTTCTCTTAGTTTATATTGATGATATCATCATAACAGGTTATGATAGTAAAGGAATTGAAAGTGTTAAACGTTTTCTAAAAGACACATTTGATATAAAGGATCTAGGTGAACTTAAATACTTTTTTGGAATTGAAGTAACTAGATCTAATGATAATTTATTTCTTTCTCAACGAAAATATGATTTAGACCTTTTGAATGAAACATGTAAACTCGGGTCTAAGCCGACCAAGACCTCCATCGAAAAAAATACAAAGACATGCGTGAGGGGGAACCATTTCATGATATAGAACAATACATGCGCCTTATCAGTAAGCTAATATACCTCACGATAACAAGACCTAACTTGTGTTATGATGTGAATCAGGTCAGCCAGCATATGCATGCTCCAAAGGAACAACATTGGAAAATGGTGGTCCGAATCCTCTGATACATCAAGAACACTCTAGGAAAAGATATTCTAATGAGCAAAAACAACGACACTAGTCTCATTGGGTATTGTGATGCAGATTAGGTCAGTGACCGCAAAGACCGGAAATCAACAATGTGTTTTGTACCTTTTTCGGGGGGGGAACCTTGTCACTTGGAGAAGGAAAAAGCAATCGGTGGTCCCTCATTCCAGAGTTGAAGTACCGAGCTATGGAAAATGAAACAAGTGAGCTAATTTGGATCCGGGCTCTCCTCAAAGATCTGTGCCTCAAACCATCACAGACCACGGTGCTTCATTGTGACAATCAGGCGACAATTCACATTGCATCCAACTTGGTGTTCCCCAAATGAACAAAACATTTTAAGTTGAATGTCATTTTGTTCGAGAGAAGCTCAAAGATGGCATCATTGAATTCACACAAGAAGCACAAATCAGCTGGCCGATGTCTTCACCAAAGCCACAAGTGAAAATTTTTTCAAATATCTCCATTATCGGATAGGTCTATTTGATATCTTCAGTCACAAGGCATCTCATTCAAGCTTATTCGATCGTCCCTTCAGCTCATAGGCTGTTGTACTCTTTTTCCTTAGTCGGGTTTTTGTCACAATTGGGTTTTCCCCAAAAAGGTTTTAATGAGGCTTCACTTATGCTGCTTTTGAACGCCTAAGCTTGAGCGGGAATGTTAAGAAGAAAGGTTGTGCCCCGCTCTTCATGACCCACATCCCACTCTCTTCTCTGCATCCGCTCTTCATGACCTGCGTCCCGGGCCACGTTCTGCTCTTTGTGCTCAGGTCCCATCCCGCTCTTTGCGCTCAGGTCGTGTCCCGCGACCTGCGACTTGCATCCCACGACCTGCGACCTAGTTAAGCCAATTTATGACCTCTACGGTCTCCTATACCTTGTTCACCGCTCCAGCCCATGCATATAACATCTAAACTTTGTCTTGCATTTGTACTTGTATTTTCCTTGTTTTCACCCTTTCTACTTGTATATTTATGTACCTTTGGTTCTAAAGAAATATATAAGAGAATAGTTGTGCTTATTCTCTCTAATTCTCTCGATCTTTCGCTCGCTCTTAATCTTTCTATCCTTCCGCTGATTCATCTTTGTTTTACCAACTCTACATCAATCATGCTATGTTAAAACTTGACATCAACATCTTTTCCATCTTCATCTTTGCTTAATTTGGTCGTTATGGACATAGGTGTATTATCAATTTTGTTGTTGTCTAGTTCAAAATGCTTACCTAGATCTTCGACATACTTGCTTTGTGAGATAAATATTCATTATGTTATTTGTTTTACCTGCAAAAAAAGAAAGTAGTTCAGTTATTTAAACATACTCATCTCAAATTCTTCAGTCATTGACTTGACAAACCAGACCATTTTTCTTCAGAAGTTGATTTGAGTGATGCCAATGTTCTAATGGTCAATATTTCATTAAATCCTGTTGGTATTATCAATGTAATATCAATAATTTGACACACTTTTCAATGGAATTTCCCATTGAAACATTGCAATGGAGTTCAACTAATAATATAGTCATTCAATATTCGTCGTGACATCAATTGTAAAGCGTTAAAAATCTTTCAGCTAAATCAACATATGCTATTGAAATCTTTCAACGGTAATCCGTTGGAAAAATTTTGATCGTTAGCAATCAACAGTCGTCCATTAATTTTTTCAACTAGAGGTGGGAAATGGTTTGTCAATCCACTAGTTGACCCTAACCAAACCCGTATAAGTGCGGGCTGGATTTAATTTTTTTAACCCATATATAAAATGGATTCATGGACTGGGCTAAAATTTTAGTTGATTTTTATGGACTATGGGTCAACCTGCATGTCAAAATTAAAAATACATTATATATAATATATATATATGTCTAATTGATGGCTGTAACCGGCTCAGACGACCACAGGACGATCAGCAGAGGAGAGAGTCGAGGGCTTGTACTGGAGGAGGAAATGACCTAACTACGGCAGACCCCAGCGGTGAAGAGGAAGCTTCGTGGGCCAGTCAAAATGCTGAGGCCCATAAGCCTATCCAGAAGCCCAAGCCCATGCAGTTTGATGAGGAGAAGCCTGAAGATGGAGCCCAAATTTGAAGCTGAGTCCGAAGTCCAACCATTCTGAAGCCCACCGAAGACAAGTCTCCTTCAAAATTAAAAATCAGAATCAGAACATTTTACTGGATTTATAGAACGGCTATGTTTATTTTTGGAAAATACATAGACTGAATTTTGAGGTCAAACTATGCTTGTGTAACTCCAGATTAGGTATGGAGTGATAGTGACCTGTATTTTGAGAATATATATGAATTAGGGTTGGACAGTGTGTGTATCTGATCACACTCACATAATCCCCATTTTTACTTATATTTCCCATCCAAAACCACACTCTAAAACCACTTAAATTCCTACTGAAGTTTAAGGTTTTCATTTCAGTTTCTTTTTCCTTTATGTTTGCACAAAACAGTAAGAACAAGAATCATCAATAGGGTTATGAATTCTTCAAATTATTTCATAACCTAAAAGACAACAATTGGTATCAGAGCTTTATGGTTTAGGGACCAGAGAGCACAAGCACAACAAAAATAAAGCATTATCAAGCACCAGAAAGACAAGCACCAGTTTTTCATACCTGTTTCAGCCAAGGAAAGCTGAGGTAAAACCCTACAGGTTAAACATGCAGACAACAACTCCACCTATACCAGTTTTTGAAGGCAAAAACTACAATATGTGGGTGATTAAAATGAAAGCAATGTTGAGGTCGAGACAGTTGTGGAAAGTAGTAACAGAGGGGGTTCCCACAATGCCAATAATGGGGGAAGTAACTACAGAAGAAGAGCAGCAGAGAGCACTGGTTCTTTGGGAAGATTTAGAGGCGAAAGATCAAACTGCGCTGCAGTTATTGTATACTACAATGTCCGACGAGATTTCCGGAGCACATTTTTCAGTATGTGAGACTTCTAAATTAGCTTGGGACCTATTGATGGAACGGTTTCAAGGAGACCCTAAAACTGCGATGATAAAGCTACAAAGGCTAAGGGCTAGTTACTACACCATAAAACAAGGAGAAAGGGAGACTATCAAAGACTTTGCGAACAAAGTCACAGAACTAGCAAACGAGATGAGAGCCTACGGAGATGAGATCAAAGAAGATGCAATTGTCTCTAAAGTCTTATGTTCTTTATAAGAACGGTTTTACCCATATGTTGGTGTCATCGAACAAACTAAAGATTTAAAAGCAATGACAGTGGGGGAGCTGGTAATTTCATTACAATCCCAGAAAGCAAGGCTGGATGATAGACACAGTGGTGGAACAGAAGGAGCATTCCAGGCAAAACACAAAAACTACAAATCTGGACAGAAACAAGACTCTTACAACAAGCAGTTCCCTATGACAGACCCTAAACCTAAGGGTAAGAAATGGTGTCCTATATGCAAAAAGGATAACCATGTGGAGGCTCAATGTTATTTCAAAAACAAACAAGACAAGGGAGAAGGTTCAAAACACTACAAAACTAAGAAAGAATGCTATACGTGCGGCAAAGCTGGACACATCTCGAGGGATTGTAAGTTTAAAAGACCTAACCCTAATCAACTACAAGTCATAAGAGAGAAGGAAGAGGATAACAGCCTCTTCACTGCAGCTCATGTGACACAACAGTTGTTTGATAGTGGGGTTTTGTTGGTGGAAAGTGGTGCGACCAACCATATGACTCACAATGACAAACATTTCACAACCATGGATAGGGACTTTAGAGTCCCTATTAAGGTAAAAAATGGAGCAGTACTTATGAAGGCTGGAAAGGGTGATATTGCGTTTTCAACTAAGAAAGGAAGGAAGGTCATAAAGGAGGTATTTTTCGTGCAAGGTTTAGATAAAAACCTGCTGAGCATTCTAGAAATGGTGAGGAACGGTTATGAGGTTATGTTCACAGATCAGTTTTGTATTATCAAAGATAAGAGTGGTTCTAAGGTTGCTGAAGTTCGGATGGTTAATAAAGCCTATCCAATTAGATGGGACGACTCAAACGAAGAAGGAAGAATGGCAGAAGAGGATAAAAACTTATCTGATCTATGGCATAAGCGTTTGGGCCATGCTGGAGTCCACAACCTGCAAGAGATGATAAACAAAGAACTGGTTAGAGGGTTACCTAAGTTTAAAGTAGCAAAGGAAATCTGCGAAGCGTGCGTAAAAGGGAAACAATACAGAGAAAAGCTCCCTAAGCAAGTAGATAACAAGACAACACAGATTTTGGACCTAGTTCACACTGACATCTGCGGACCTATGCAAACCAAGTCCCTAGATGGCAGTGTCTATCTCCTAACACTTACCGACGACTACTCACACATGGTGTGGGTATATTTCTTGCGGTTGACGTCAGACACTTTGGGGATTTTTAAGAAATTCCTAAGCCTAGTTGAGACGCAGACGGACAGAAAATTGAAACGACTTAGGTAGGACAGGGGAGGTGAGTTTAATTCTCACGAATTTACTTACCTTCTAGAGGAGAAGGGGATCCAGAGGGACCTCACAGTAGCTTTCTCGCCACAGCAGAACGACAAAGCTGAAAGACGAAACATAACATTATTAGATATGGCTCGGAGTATGATAAAAGATAAACAACTACTGAATAAGTTTTGGGCAGAAGCTTTATTTACAGCAGTTTACCTACAAAATCGGATGCCTACAAAGGCATTGAAGGATAAGATTCCTCTTGAGGTGTGGCCACAAGCCGTTGGTGGCTCACCTAAAAGTATTCGATGCATTTGCTATGTTTTGATCCCTGCACAAAAAAGGAAGAAGTTAGATGAGAGGTCAGAGAAGGGAATTTTTATGGGTTACAGTAGCTTAAGCAAAGGGAACAAGGTATTCATGTTAAACAGCCAAAACATTGAAGTTGTGAGGGATATTATTTTTGAGGAAGAAAAAAGCTTGAATTGGAATTCTCAATCTGATACAATACACCAGTTTGAGAATCCAAGTTCATCTCATCATGGGTTTCAGAACCCTAAACCCCTAACTACCACTGCAACGAAACAACAGTCTGCTGAAACCCAAGATAATCCTAGACACCCAGATCGACAGGAAAAACATACCTCAGTTCACACCGGTGCCGTTTCGGTTAAGTGACACGCAGCTAAGATCTACCGAGACTAGAAGGAGTACTGATAGCAGCTCTTCTAGACCTGTTCATAGGATGAGAAGGGTTAGCGATCTTTATAAAATTGATGAGGAATAAGAAACAAAAGAAGTAGAACAACATGAAGCATGCTACTTATCTTACGAGGAACCTTCAAGGCAGTGAGAATCCAAGGCTGGAGGGAGGCCATGTGATATGATCCTGGAGGACGCCGAAGACGTGACCAACAACGCAGAAGAGGACGCGACCTGCAGTGCAGAAGAGGAAGAAGTCAGCGCGGCCCGAGACACCCCCAACATGGCCCGAAACGCCAACAGCACGGCCCGAGATGCCAACCCCGCGGCCCGAGACGCCAACAGCGCGGCCCGAGATGCCAACAACGCGGCCCCAGACGCCAACAGCGCGGCCCGAGACACGACCAGCATGGCCCGAGACGCCAACCCTGCAACCCAAGACGCGACCGCCACCAACGTGACCCGAGACACGACTAGGTCAAGATATGTATGTCCCGTAACCCGAGCTAGAGCCATGGAGGAAGAAGCCTTGATCAGACCCGCCAGACCCGTGACCCGAGCCAAGGCCGCGAAGCTCAAAGACGCTATTGTCGGGATTCTTACGACCATCCACACACACGAAGAGTATTCATATTCACGTGAAGTCACGAGCCTAACAAACGTCATTCAAGCCGAAGCTCAACCCGCAACGGTCATTGATTATGTTAAGTGGCCCGCGTGTACCCTTTTTCCTTCGTCGGTTTTGTCCCACGGGGTTTTCCGATGACAGGTTTTTAACGAGGCCGCGAGTCACTTATTCTAGCGACCTAATTAATGACCCGAGACCCAAGAAGAGCGCCTCCCAATGTGCACAGCCAGCAAGAAGTTATCTTCTTGTTTGAAGAAACCAAGATATTAATTAGGGCTTTTGCATGAAGACTAAGCATTTAATGTATTTTTGAATTTGTTTTCTTGTTTTTATCTAAATATGGCCGGCCACCCTTGTAAGAACAATCATCCAACTTTTTTCAAATTAAACTTTGAATCAATCTATTGATTTATCTTTGAATTCCTTGTGAGTTCTTGGTTGTTGGTGCGTAATATCCAGCATCCGTCGTTGGTGTGTCATATCCAACGATCGTTCGTTCTTCATTGGTGCGTAATATCCATTGGAGACAAACCGGTGAATCGAGAGCCTTTCCGCACATCTCGTGTGACCACTCGCCCCACACACGCTTGTGCAATCCGTTACAGCAAGGCATATCCAACCCTAACCTCGTCTAGAGCGTCGATTCAATCGGGATCGCGTCAAGTGGTATCTGAGCTCGTTCTAGCGTCAAAAGGTTAGTTTATTTTCGTTTTGATCTTTCGGTCATAACTTGTTTGAAACCTACAGAAAATCAAAATATATATATATATAAAGATATATTCGAACGTTCAAAAGTTTATCCCGTGAGTGATTAGCTTGAACGAATCCGTGTTATACGATTGAAGTAACTCGTGCGCCTATATTCAACATTAGTAGTCTATCATGTGTGTATCTATATTTCTTACGTTTAAATGCATATTCAGTACTTATATTTACGAACGTGTTCGAAGATATTTGTGCTGTCTAGTTCGTGTGTTTGAAAACTTATTCGTACGTATCTAGTCCGTGCGGTTGAAATTTGTTCGAACGTGTGCATGTGTGACTATACCCGTACGTGTTCTTGTTTAGGGTTTGTGTTTTTTTTTCTTTCAGCTTGTGGGTGCTCCGTTTGTTAAGTGTGCAGGAGCTCACGGGTAGGTACACGCAAGGAAAAACCTAAGACAGCACGGGTGAAATTGAAGGCGATCAAAGCCGTATCAATGAGAGACTCATTGAAGCTCTCGTGGCTCGGCTAGAGCAAAGTGTCACGAACAAAATGGAGGAGTTTCAGCAAGAATTTTGATCCAAACATCCGACCCGATCGAGAGACATTCATGCGTTTCAGCAACGAGAAAAGAACAAGCATGAGGAGGACAGCAACTACTATGAACGAGGCAGTTCATCCTTGTCCCAAAGTAGTCACCGAAGGCGGCATGATCCGAGGGAACGACGAGATGACCCGAGGGACGACCTCGCTGGTCTCAAGCTGAAAATTCCATCGTTCCATGGTAAAGCCGACCCGGATGCCTACATAGAGTGGGAGAAAAAGGTGGAACTCGTATTCGGTTATCAATATTACCCCGAGGCCAAGAAAGTTAGGATGGCGGCCAAGGAGTTCTACGATTACGCCTTGAGTTGGTGGGATCAGTTCGTGACTTCTAGGCGACGTTATGGAGAGAAACCTATAGAGATGTTGCTGGAAATGAAAGCCACAATGCGCAAGCGATATGCTCTGATCACAATCTCCGAGAGTTACACAAATCGATTCTAATCGATCAACAACTCCAGCGAAGAAGGAGCTCTCATTCTAACTTTGATGCTGGAAAATACATCCAACCACGAGAGGAAAAACTGAGCTATCCATGGAGAGACAAATCTGCTCCAGCAACCCGAGATGCAACCAAAGTGGTTCCATCGGCTCAACGAGACAAAGGAGGAGCCAAGGACATCATATCGAAGGCTCGGAATGCGAAGTGCTTCAAGTGTCACGGATGAGATCATTATGCGGATGAATTTCCAAACAAAAGATTTATGATATTTCGTGAGGATGGTGAGAGTGAATCCGAGGACAAAGAATCTGAATCTTTGATCAAGGATTATGAAGAAGAAATCAATTTAAAGGTCAAGAAGCACCCGAGGTCTTCTAAACTACAATGGCTTCACGAGAATGGCAAAATGAATGTGACCAACCAAGTGTTCGTACCTATCACCATTGGTGAAGTTCTTCCAATGGATGCAAGCCCTACCCTTCTCGGTAGTCCGCAACCATCGGATCCTGAGGTAATAAATGACGATTTTACTAACCACCATTCTTTCGAGCATAATGACAGGAAAATGAGTCCTATTCCTAAGATACCAAAGGAAGTACAGCAAGATCAAATGCACTTAAAACAGCAAGGAGAACGCGTGCTTAAGTCTTTGAACTTCTATGCGAAATCGGATGAGATCAAGAAATCTTTTCAATCGAATCAGTCCATATTATTGTTTGTATATAAGAAAGCTCTCTCGAGCTTAGCTAACCATGCACCGGTGCTTCCGAGTGAGATCTCTATTTTATTGCAGGAATACTGTGATGTCTTTCCTGAAGAGAACCCCACCGGATTGCCTACGATACGTGGAATCGAGCATCAAATCGATTTCGTTCCCGGAGCCACGTTACCAAATCGGCCAGCCTACCGAACGGATCCCGTGGAGACTAAGGAGCTGCAAAGGCAAGTGGAGGAGCTCATGGCCAAGGGACACATTCGTGAGAGTATGAGTCCGTGCGCCGTACCCGTGCTACTCGTGCCAAAGAAAGATGGCAATTGGCGCATGTGTGTTGATTTTCACGCAATCAACAACATTACGGTTAAGTATCAACATCCTATTCCTAGGCTAGATAACATGTTAGGTTTACTGCATGGAAGTAGGATATTTTCACAAATTGATCTTAAAAGTGGATATCCTCAAATTAGGACGAAAGACGGTGACGAATGGAAAACGGTGTTCAAAACTAAACATGGATTATCTGAGTGGTTAGTGATGCCTTTTTGGTTGATAAGTGCACCTAGTACTTTCATGCGTCTAATGAACCAAGTTCTTAGAGAGTTTATAGGTAGACTCGTAGTTGTTTACCTTGATGATATGATGATCTATAGTAAAGACTTAGAAGCACACGTTGGACACCTAGAATCGAATCTAAAGGTACTTAGGAAAGAAGATTTTTATGCTAACCTTAAGAAGTGTACCTATTGTACGGATAACGTTGGGTTTCTAGGTTTTGTTATAAGTGCAGATAGAGTCAAGGTGGAAGAGGAGAAGGTCAAAACTTTTCGGGAATGGCCGAGCCCAAAGACCGTCGGGAAAGTCCGAAGCTTCCATGGACTCGCGGAGTTCTATCATCGCTTCGTAAAGGGCCTTAGTACCTTGGCAGCCCCTCTCAACGATGTTACCAAGGAAGATGTAGAATTCAAGTGGGAGGAAGCACAAGAAGAAGCGTTCCAAATGCTAAACGAGAAGCATACTCATACCCCTCCATTAATTTTACCGGATTTCCTTAAAATATTTGAAACTGATGCATCTGGTGTAGGAATGGTTTCAATCTTGATGAAGGAACGGGAACCATTTGCTTATTTCAGCAAGAAGCTTGGAGGCGCAACCTTCAGCTGTGCCACATACGATAAAGAGCTTTACGCGCTTGTGAGAGCGTTGCGAACGTGGCAGCATCAACTATGGTGTTTTCGAGCTCGGAAGCAAATGATTTTCAAACCCGGAGACCAAGTTTGGATTCACCTGCGGAAAGAACGTTTTCCGAACGAGCGGAAGTCAAAGCTAATGCCCCGGATCGACGGCCTATTCTCTGTGACCAAGAAGATCAACAACAACGCCTATCGGCTAGATCCGCGAGGTAAGTATAATGTAAGTTCTGGTTTCAACGTTTCTGACTGAATGCCTTTTGTTGCAGATCATGCGGATTTGAGGACAAATCCTTTTGCAGAAGGGGGGCATGATATGATCCTGGAGGACGCCGAAGACGTGACCAACAACGCAGAAGAGGACGCGACCTGCGGCGCGGAAGAGGAAGAAGTCAGCACGGCCCGAGACGCCAACAGCGCGACCCGAGACGCCAACCCCACGGCCCGAGACGCCAACAGCGCGGCCCGAGATGCCCACAACGCGGCCCGAGACGCAACCTGCGCGGCCTAAGACGCCCATAACGCGGCTCGAGATGCCAACCCCACAACCCGAGACGCGACCGTCACCAACACGACCCGTGACGCGACTAGGTCAAGATACGTAGGTCCCGTAACCCGAGCTAGAGCTATGGAGGAAGAAGCCTTGATCATACCCGCCGGACCTGTGACCCGAGCCAAGGCCGCGAAGCTCAAAGACGCTATTGTTGGGATTCTTACGACCATCCACACACACACGAAGAGTATTCATATTCACGCGAAGTCACGAGCCTAACAAACGTCATTCAAGCCAAAGCTCAACCCGCAACGGTCATTGATTAGGTTAAGTGGCCCGCGTGTACTCTTTTCCCTTCGTCGGTTTTGTCCCACGGGGTTTTCTGACGCCGGGTTTTTAACGAGGCCGCAAGTCACTTATTCCCCCGACCTAATTAATGACCCGAGACCCAAGAAGAGCGCCTCCCAATGTGCACGGCCAGCAAGAAGTTATCTTCTTATTGGAAGAAACCAAGATATTAATTAGGGCTTTTGCATGAAGACTAAGCATTTAATGTA
>CM071872.1:6726885-6737816 GCA_036759665.1 Gynandropsis gynandra | reverse complement strand
ATATGTGTTGCTTTACGTATGATTCCGTATCCGTTTTACTTGTTTTCGTGTTTTCATGTTCTTACAGGTTTTTACGCGTATTCGGTTCATTCTAGAGCTAAAGGACATGCACGAGGCTAAGTACCAACTTCGAGGATCATCACAGGACAAACGGGACAAGGATTAGCATGAAGAGCCACCACCCGATCGGGCAAAGGCTACGGCAATTTTGGACAGAAACTTACGCAGGACTCGGGCAAGGAAATGCACGAGCGGGTGCCTCATACCCGAGCGGGCACACATCATGCCCGATCGGGCACCCCATGCGGATCGCGACCCTGCGCGTCCGACCTAGCCGTGCCCGAGCGGGTAAATTGACAGCCCGAGCGGGTTGCGCACCTCTGCAGCAACTTAAGTTAAGTTAGAGCGGGTAAAGCCCGAGCGGGTTGCGCACCTCTGCAGCAACTTAAGTTAAGTTAATTTAACTTAAAATAAAAGGAAGTTCGTGGGGGATTGAGGAAACAAGTAGACTGACTTTAAGGACATAAAAGGAGGCCAGAGGACGATATTTGAGGAGAATTATTCAGTTCATAATTGAGGAGATTCTTGCGAGGAGGCACACGAGGAGCATTGGAGATCAACCTCCAAACTTCGGTTTTCGTTTGGTTTTCATGTTCCTTAGACTTTCTATTTCGTTTATGATTGTTTACAGACGCATGAGCGAGTAGTTTGTTTGTTCTAGGAGAAGGGATTAGCCCTTGGCTATCCCGGAACCACTTTTGATTTATCTTTGAATGCATCTTCCCGTTTTCGTTTATCTATTCTTTATCTGAATGCTTGAAATTACTTGTGTTTGCGATGGCCACGTAGATGCATGTGTTAGGGGTTAGGAGAAGGACCGAAAGGAGAATTCTAATCCTAGAAGATCAGGTTTAGAACAACCGAGGTTAGACCATGAAAGTAGGGTAGCAGCGGTTGAGGGTTATCGTTAAGAACCAATTCGTTTATTTACTTTCAGTATTTCATTCTTCAACCATATTCGTTCGTTAGCAAGTCTCTGTGGGATCGACACCTAAAATACTACACACGTGCCGTGCACTTGCGGGTAGTTTAGGTTATTTTGTTTAACTTTGAGGACGCATCAGTTTGTCCGTTGTTAGTTCTGTTGTGTTCTTCTTCGTCCATAAAACTATATTTGGTTTTCCTATGGTTCTAGATGGCTTCTTCAACATGATATGAATGACATTGCACTACTTACTGCACAAATAGCATTGTCTTTGAACGAGAATACTGAAGCATCTAGTGATGAAATAGATGTAAGTAATACTCATAAAAGGAAGAAGGAACTTACTTCTTACATGTGAAAATATTTTATTAAGATAGATGAGAATCATGTTGAGTGCATCCATTACAAACAAAAATATGCACAAAAGACACCTACACATGGAACTACGACTTTAGATAATCATTTAAGAAACAAATGTCCAAAGAAACCATTGTTTAAGAATATGGGTATAATGTTTAGAGATGTTGAAGAAAAGGTACAATCGAAGAAGTTTGATCAGAAAAATTGCTGAGGAGAAATTTACCAAGTTAATCATCGCACATGATCTCCCATTTGGCTTTATTGAGTATGAAGAGTTTAGAGACTTTTCTGCATATTTGAATCCCAGTTATAAACCTCATAGTAGGCATACTGAAAAATCTCGTGTATTGGAGTATTTTGAAACAAATAAGACAAGGGTGAAGTTTGAATTAGAAAGAATTCCTATTAGAATATCTTTGTATTATTATTTTTGGAAAAGTATCACTGGTAAAGGTTTCTATATATTTAACGGTACATTATGTAGATGAAGTGTGAAAACTTTTTAGTAAGGTATTGTCTTTCACTTATATGCCTCCTCCACACACCGGAAAAAGCCATGGCTACTAAGATTCATGAGTTTTGAAATGTTAGAGAATAGAGAACAAGGTGTTCACCATTACTTTACATAATGCTTTGGTTAATGATGCTTTATAAGAAATTTTGAGAGGGAGTCTATGTTTGGACAATAATTTGGTGTGTGATGGTAAATTGCTACATGTGAGATGTTGTGCACATATTTTAAACCTTATCGTGAAATATTCTTTAAATGTGTTTGGTGATGTCATGATTAAGATAAGAGATAGCGTGCAGTATCAATGAGCTTTTAATAAGCTCAAAGTGGTTGATAAATGTTACAAATTTTGTCCTTCAAGTGCAGAATGGGCTACGACAGATAGCATATATAGTTTGTTGAGGCCTTTTGAAACGATTATCACATTGATGTCGGGTTGAAGTTATTAGATTTAAAATTTATACTATACACAAGTTTGGAATATTGAGTGTTTGTTAAATGAAAATATGAAAAGTAATGATGTTCTTAGTAAGAATATGGCTTGTAGTATGTTTGATAAGATCAACAAATATTGGGAGAAACAGAGTGATAAAAAATCCATGGTTGTGATACTTGATCCTAGGATGAAATATCATTTCGTGAAACAATGTTTGAACAAGATTGATTCAAACACTTCCAAATAAAATTTAGAGCATGTGAAGATGAATATGGCTTTTCTTTTCAAAGCATATCAAAGAAGTTCGATTCTTTAGGAAATGACATTAATGTTGCATCTTCTTCTCAACTTTGTATTGGAAACCAACTGAACCAACATTTGGGCATTCTTCAAAAAAGTTTTCTACTTTGTTTGTATTTTAAGTTTAATATTTAAATTTTCAATCTAATTTATTTTATGTTGAGTTATTATCATTATATGATTTTTATGAATTTGATGATATTTCTAAGGCAAATGAAGAAGAAAGTAAGACACTTTTGTTTATATTTTTGGATAAAGAGAAATTCAGAATGTTGAATTATCCCGATTTGGATGTCTTGCGATATTGGAAGGATAATCGACATCGGTACCGTGAGTTGGCATACATGGTTTGTGATGTACTAACCATCTTTATAACCACTGTTGCTTGAGAATCATCTTTTAGTATTGATTCTCGGATTTTGAACAGATACAAAAAGTTGACTTCTCCGTGAAAATGTGCAAGTTTAACTTTGTTCTCGTTCTTGGATGCATGTTTTTATAGATGACGAAGAAGGTAATATAATTTTGAATATATCTATTTTTGTTTATAATTTTTTTAATATATTATTTTGATTTATGTATTTATTTTTGTTTCATTTATAGGTAAGGATAATGAAGAAAGTAAAGATCGAAGACAAATGTTTTTATTTCGAATTTTAAACTTTTATTTGGATTTTCTATATTGTTTATGAATTATTTTAATGTTTTGGATTTTTGTATGTTTTTAGATATTTTTATTCAAAATTTTAGATATTGTTTGAATTATTTATGAATTTTTAGACATTTTAATTAATTAATTATTATATAATTGTAAAAAAATTTAACCCGCGGGTCAGTCCATATATCCTGCGAGTTTTGATGGGCTAGACTGGTTTGAAATATTCGAATCCATTTTAAATATGGGTTGGGCTAGGCTGACCTAAAAATAATTTAACCCATGATGGGCTGAACCAGCGAACCCAATTAGCATCCCTAATTTCAACGGGCATCCATTTTGGAAATAACAATATTAATATACCAATCGTGAATTCCCTAACATGAACAATTGAACTATAAACATACTTTGAAACAATGTCATCCTTTTCAAATGAAAATATATATAGGGGCAAGAGAGTGGATGTATAGAGGAAATAATCAGGTAATATAGGAGGTTATGCAAGAATTTCTTACATGAATTGGAACAATACATTATTTTTACGTTGATGCAACCTTTATTTCAAGAACGTTTGGCAATGTTATGTCCGTGCAAAGGATGCAAGAAAATGATGTATTGAATTTAAGATTATTTTTCAAACACCTTTATAAGGTTGGTTTCATGAAGAATTATCAAGTTTGATTCTTGCACGGTGAAGATAGTGGTGTTAGAGATGCGATTGTACAAGAATCACAAGCAATAATTAAGTCGAGGTTTCACTCAAATCTCCCTTTCATTATGATTACTACCTATTACAACTACAATAGAATATTTTGTGAACATATTTTGAATCTTGAATCTCTTGTTTATCCCTAGTTTCATTTCTTTCATCACAATTCATATTAGTTGGAATTTGAGACTCAGGTGTACTTGAATCTTGTTCAAGTCCATCAGCAATTGAAACATTTTCCTTGATTTTTATTTACCGTCATTGTATAGTATAATCTAAATGGAAAATTTCCTCTTTCGTATTGTAAACACACGACCTTAATCAATTAATGATAAATAATTCTTGGTATAAGAATTTTGTTGCCAACATAAATACTTGAGGTTCTCTTTCCAAAATTTTTGTTTCCAAATGACTGACAACTAATATTGTTCTGTTATAGAGATCATTTTGTCAATATTTTTTAACATCATCATCGGAGCACCGACTTTAAAGAAAATTCCATATTTTGGAAGACTTAAAAACTCAAATAATTTAGGCATTCGACATGATAGAAGAAATTTCAATCAATAGTAGGAACACTATCAATTTCGATTATGTTTGAATTTATATATATTCTATCATCTTTCGAGAAAGTTTCAAGAAAAGGAACTCATTTATTTCATCGATATTTTCATTTATAGGAGTTAGAACACTATCAATTTCGATTATGTTTGAATTTATATATATTCTATCATCTTTCGAGAAAGCTTCAATAAAAGGAACTCATTTATTTCATCGATATTTTCATTTATAGGAGTTAAAATTGCCTTATATGTAAATTTTTCGTTCATTTAATGAATATTAGTATTTTTAAATAATTAATTCCATTATAAAAATGATGCAAGATGATAAATAAAAATAGAAAGTCACATGAATAATTTTAAGGAGGCCAGAATGTAACTTCGTTTTCATGTTAGATATGGATTGAAATAAGGTATTTGAATATGTAGAACTAAGTATTTTTCAATCAATTACATGTAAAGAAAATAAATAACTATTTGTTTACAAATTGTGGTTGATCTCTACTAATTGATTCTTGTTGTTATATATCAACAAATATATAAATTTTAATTCTTTTTCAATATATATATAATGTGAGATGGAAAAATGAATGAAATTCATAATAATAAGCTGACTATGCGATAAGAAAAGAAAAAAAAATAAGTAAAGTTTTTATTGTTAACTCCATAACATCTTCAAAATAAAAAAACACTATACATATATAATATATATCATTTCTAATTCTGTAAATATTAATTATCGTATTATTTAATTTTAAGTAATTTTTCTACTGCATTTTATTTTAAATTTCAAAAATTTATTACCTAATCATATATATTTTTCTACTCTAAATTCATTTTGTAAATTTTTTGAAATTGTAGAATTTTTGTTTTTATTAAAAATTATTTCATTTATATTAAGATTTAGACAAATATTTGATATATCTATTAATGTTGTTTAAATAAAAACTGAATGAGATACGTATATGATATGATCCCGGAGGACGTCGAGGAAGCGACCTCTAATGCGGAAGAAGACGTTGTTAGCGCGACCCGAGATGCGACCAGATCGAAAGACGTTGGTCTCATGACCCAAGCTAGGACTAAGGAGGAAGAGGCGTTGATCCTATCAGCTGGTCCCGTGACCCGAGTCAAGGCTGCGAAGCTTAAGGACACAATTATGCGAAGGCCGCATGTCACTTTTCCCAAGACCTAATTAATATCCGAAGGTTTCAAGACAAGTCCACGTTTCCATATGCACGAATTACAACTTGTCTTAATGTTTTATTTTATGTTTTCTATGCATTTATTTATAGCCTTGCATGAAGACTACCCGTTAATGTTGCATTTAATTGTTGCATGGCCTTGGTTTATGTATATGGCCGGCCACCCTCCTTGAACAATCCATCTTTGAATCAATTTGAATTTTCAATTTTTATCTTGAATTTCCTTGTGAAATCTTATTGTTGGTGTGTAATATCCAGCAAATTCATTGGTGTGTAATATCCAACGTCTTGTTCGTTCTTCGTTGGTGGGTAACATCCTCCGGAGACGAACCGGTGAATTGAGAGTCTTCCGCAACTCTCGTGTGATCATTCGTTCCACAACCCTTGTGCAACCCGTTGCAGCAAGGCCTATCCATACCAAACCTAGTCTAGGGCGTCGTTCCAGTCGGGATCGCATCAAGTGGTATCAGAGCTCGTTCTAGCGAAAAGGTTAGTTTAATTTGGTTTTGATCTTTTCGGTCATAGCTTGATTGAACGTTACAAAAAATAAAAAATATATATATATACATTTCGTACGTTTAAGTGTCTTCCTTGTGCGTGTCTATCTCGTGCGTATCTATCTCGTACGTGTCTTTGTCGAGGGTTTTTTCTTGCTTTCCGCTTGTGGCTGCTCCGTGTGTTCATGTGCAGGAACTTGTGAGTAGGTGCACGAAAGGAATCGTATGACGTCATTGGAGAAATAGGTGTCGAGAAAATCCGGGTGAACGAGAGACTCATTGAGGCTCTCGCGGATTGTTTGGAGCAAAGCATCAACAACAAGATGGAGGAGTTTCGGAAAGAGTTTTGGGCCGAACATCCAACCCGACCGAGAGAAGCTCATGCGTTCCAGCAACGTGAAAGGAACCAGCATGAGGAGGACAACAACTACTACGAACGAGGCAGCTCATCCTTGTCCCGAAGTAGCTATCGACGGCGGCGTGCACCAAGGGAACGACGAGACGAACCGAGGGACGATCTCGCTGATCTCAAACTGAAGATTTCGACGTTCCATGGTAAAGCCGACCCGGAAGCTTACCTAGAATGGGAGAAAAAGGTGGAGCTCGTCTTTGGTTGTCAAGCATACCCCGAGGCCAAGAAGGTTAGGGTGGCAGCCACGGAGTTCTATGACTATGCCTTGAGTTGGTGGGATCAACTCACGATTTCTAGGCGGAGAAATGGCAAAGAACCAGTAGCCACTTGGCTGGAAATGAAGACAATTATGCGCAAAAGATTCGTGCCAAACCATCACCACCGAGAGGTACATAGGCGGCTACGGAAGCTCACCCAGGAAAACCGTTCCGTGGAGAAATATTTCCAAGAGATGGAGCTGCTCATGTTACGGGCTGATCTTACGGAGGATCGGGAGGCGACGATGTCTCGGTTCTTTGGAGGATTAAACCTAGACATCCAAGACCATCTCGAGTTGCAACACTACGTGGAGATCGAGGAAATGCTTCACAAAGCAATCCTCATCGAACAACAAATCCAGCGACGAAGGAACCCCCGCTCGGGCTATGGGGATGGAAAACCGCGACGCGTCCAAGGCGAACCCAGCAAGTCGAGACGCAGCGAAGTCCGGTCTAGCAACGCCGCGGGACAAAGGAAAGGCCGAGGCGATGAATTCGAGGGCTAGGGACGTGAAATGCTTCAAGTGTCATGGAAGAGGACACTACGCCAGTGAGTGTACAAACAAGAAGGTCATGATCCTTCGCGACGACGGAGAATTTGAGTCCAAGGACAAAGCGGCCGAACAGTTGGACGAGACGCGAGAGGAGGAACCGGCCACGGGCGAGTTGCTGGTTACACAGTGTTCTCTAAACGTGCAACCTAAGGGTGATGATCAAGAACAGCGAGAAGATCTGTTCCACACCCGCTGCTTAGTTCATGACAAAGTATGTAGCGTTATCATCGATGGAGGAAGTTGCACGAACGTTGCAAGCGCTACAATGGTTCGAAAGCTCGGATTGAAAGTCCAAAAACATCCGAAACCATATAAGCTTCAATGACTGAATGAAAACAGCGAGATGAAGGTGACGAACCAAGTAACCGTCCCCTTTGCCATAGGAAAATACGAATATGAGATTTTGTGCGATGTGCTGCCAATGGAGGTGAGCCATATTCTACTCGGTAGACCTTGGCAATTAGATCGCAAGGTAAAACACGACGGTTATACTAATAAAAATTACTTTGAGTATAATGGCAGGAAAACCGTCCTTGTTCCATTAGCGTCCAAGGAGGTAATGCAAGACCAATTGCATTTGAAGAAGCAAAGCGCACTCGAACTTAGATCGTCAAATTTTTACGCAAGATCGGGTGAGATCAATAAATCTCTTCATTCTGATCAGACGGTGTTGTTATTTGTCTATGAGGAAGCTCTCTCGAACTTAGCTAACCTTGCACCGGTGCTGCCGAGTGATATTTCTAACTTATTGCAGGAATACGGCGATGTCTTTCCCAAGGAGAACCCCACCGGATTGCCGCTGATACGTGGAATCGAACATCAAATCGATTTCATTCCTGGAGCCACGTAACCAAATCGGCCAGCCTACCGAACCAATCCTGTGGAGACTAAGGAGCTGCAAAGGCAAGTGGAGGAGCTCATGGCCAAGGGACATATTCGCGAGAGTATGAGTCCGTGCGTCGTACCCGTGCTACTCATGCCGAAGAAAGATAGCAGCTGACGCATGTGTGTTGATTGTCGCGCAATCAACAACATTATGGTGAAGTATCGACATCCTATTCCTAGGCTAGATGACATGTTAGACGAATTGCATGGAAGTAGGATATTTTCAAAAATTGATGTTAAAAGTGGTTACCATCAAATTACGATGAATGAATGTGATGAGTGGAAAGCAGCTTTTAAAACTAAACACATATTATATGAATTGTTAGTTATGCCTTTTGGGTTATCGAATGCACCTAGTACCTTTATGCGATTAATGAACCATGTGTTTAGGGAATATATAGGTAGATTCGTGGTAGTCTACTTTGACGATATTTTGATCTATAGCAAGAGCTTAGAGGAACACTTAGGTCACCTAGAATCGGATCTAAAGGTACTTAGGAAAGAAGCACTCTATGCTAACATAAGTGTACCTATTGTATGGATAATGTTGGCTTTCTAGGTTTTGTTATAAGTGTAGATGGAGACAAGGTAGACGAGGAGAAGGTTAAACCCATTCGGGAATGGCTAAGCCCAAAGACCGTCGGGGAAGTCTGAAGCTTCCATGGACTCACGGAGTTCTATCGTCGCTTCGCAAAGGGCCTTAGTACCTTGGCTATCCCTCTTACCGAAGTCATTAAGAAAAACGTGGGATTAAAGTGGGAGGAAGCACAAGAAGAAGCGTTCCAAACGCTAAACGAGAAGCTTACTCATACCCCTCCATTAATTTTACCAGATTTCCTTAAAATATTTGATACTGATGCATCTAGTGTAGGAATTGGTTTAATCTTGATGCAGGAACGACAACCATTTGTTTATTTCGCCAAGAAGCTTGGAGGCGCAACCCTCAACTGTGCCACATACGATAAGGAGCTTTATGCGCTTGTGAGAGCGTTGTGGACGTGGCAACATCAACTATGGCGTTTTTTAGCTCGCAAGCGAATGATTTTCAAACCCGGAGACCAAGTTTGGGTTCACCTACGACCAGAACAATTCTCGAATGAGCGGAAGTCAAAATTAATGCCCCGGATAGACGGCCCATTCTCAGTGACCATGATGGTCAGCGACAACGCCTACCAACTTGATTTGCGAGGTAAGTACAATGTGAGTTCTAGTTTTAATGTCACTGACTTGGTTCCTTTTGTCGCAGATCAAGCGGATTTGAGCGCAAACCTTTCCAAGAAGGGGGGCATGATATGATCCCGGAGGACGTCGAGGACGCGACCTCCACTACAAAAGAACGCGCAGTTTCCAATGGACGGGGCAACGGATCCGTTCGTTGGAAACATTTACCAACGGATTTTAACGGATTTGGTGAAATTTTCGATGGGTAAAAATCTGTTGCAATCCGTTACAAAATCCAACGGAATTGTAACTGATATTATCTGTTGCAATTTCCGTTGCGATCCGTCGCGATTTTTAAAGGAGTGTAACGGATTACTTCCGTTGGCCTCGTCCGTTGGAAGGTCCGTTAGAAACCAGGGAAAAGGATTTCAATGGGCGTCCGTTGCATCGTCTAACGGATGCCCGTTGATATTGTGAATTTTGAGGTTTAACTGTCAAATTAAATTACCGCGCAAGAGCAACGGTCATCCGTTGCTATTTCCAACGGGCATCTGTTGGGATATTTGCTATTTATATCGGAACCTAGGGTTACCCCAAATCATCAATTACAAATATCTCAATGTGTAATGTCAAACCTAAAACACCCTTTTGAAACTGTTTCACCGTCGGAACTGAGAAAAGGAATCCAGACGGTGATTCAGTTTATGAGGGGTGTTTAGGTTCGATAATAGACGTAAAGATGCCGAGCGTAAACCTAGAGTTACCTCAAATCATAGGTTCGACAAATATCTTAATGTCTAATGTCGAACCTAAAACACCTTTCTGAAACTGTTTCACCACCGGAACCGGGAATTGGAATCCAGACGGTGATTCAGTTTAAGAGGGGTGTTTTTGGTTCGATAATAGATTTAAAGATGCTGATTTTTGTTCACTATTAGACATCAAAATTTAAATGAATTATAATTATGAAATCGTAATTCATAACATCTAACTATTATAATATGAAAAAAATAACGAATTTGTAAGCACTTGCATTAGGCATTAACCCTTTTGTTAAGATTTCGACGGGCATCCGTTGGAATTGGCAACGGATGACCATTACAACTTGCAATGGATGCGCGTTGGAATTGTTAATTTCGAGGCCGTTGATTGAAATTAATTCACGTGAACCATCGTAACGGTCATCCGTTGCAACTTCCAACGGATGACCGTTGGAAATGTCACTATTTAGATCATACCATAGAGTGCATCAAACCATCAATAACAAAAACATTTTCAAAAAATGTCATCGTCTTCGAATTGAAATATATATAGATCAAGGGAGTAGATGTATAGAAGAAAAGATCCTGTAACCGAAGAGATAATGCAAGAATTCTTACAAGGATTGGAGCAATTAATGAGTTTTGCATCGATGCAGCCTTTGTGTCAAGAACGCGGGACAATG
>CM071872.1:6667750-6683102 GCA_036759665.1 Gynandropsis gynandra | reverse complement strand
CCTAGCCACCAGTAAAAGAAAAAACCCGAAGAACGAAAAACAGCTTTTCGTTCTTCCGAATCCCGCATCAAAGCAATCCCGATCTCGGCGTGGATACGCGTAGAGGGCTTGCATCATCAAGTCTCACATCCGATCATCCGTTTCAACGCAACAGGGATCACTGAAACCGTTTCAATATTTGTTCGCCGTTGAAATCTGTAAAACTAATCCGAACATGACTAGATCTAAATTCGGGTTGATAAAAACACGCTTCCGCAATTGAAATCAACCCTACATTTTCTTCATCTCATTACACGCCAATGCATTTTTTAACGTTAGATTTTATTAGATTTTGACATTTTTTTCAAACATATCAATGCAATTTATTTCCATTGATCGTCACTCCTCCACCACTCTTTAAGTTGCATGAACTTCTCGATTTCAAATAGACCATAATAGATTTCCTTTTTAATTCCTTCTTCACTAGCAATTGTGGTCACGGAAGATGCTCTGAAGAGGTAGAAACGTTAGGCACCATGGATTCACTCTTCCTAGGATCATAAGCTAGTCTCTCACATCCTGAATCCCACGAATCTTCAAGTAACTTTTCGTTTTCAATTTTTTCCTTCACTCACTCAAATCCCAGAGTTCGGTGCTCTTGATAGCTCTCTAGACAGGGTGTGTACGAACGACCGGAGACTTGCAGAAGATGTGGTTAAGTCATGGTTATATATTTTCAGATTCAAATCAGGTACTTATGATTACATTTATTTCATCATCAACCGAAGTCTGAGTGTCCCAAGTCGTCGTTGTGCAAGCATATACTTAGTAAAACCCTAAGATACCCCCTCAAACCTCCAATCGCCACTGAATGATCTAACATCAGACTTCCCTCGGTAATAAACAAAATTGTCCACTGTATCAAAAAAGAAAAAAGAGTTCGAGACTCATATCTAAGGCTAGATATCACATTTTTTCGTTTATGTAATCAGTGTATATGTAATGTGATTTTGAGACATGCAAAATTGTTATCGAGTTTGGATTGTATCCTTTAGGCGACATATTGCGATAGATTCTGCGTCTTATTAGGAAAACTATGCTTATCTACGAAACTTCATCTTCTACATATTCTTACAGGGAAAGAATTTGTGAATGGTAACAATGTTGAGAGGCGGTTGTGAATTGGTATGATTAAAGATTCAAGATGAGGAGCCACAACATATCAAACTCAAATGATTCATCAGATTCAAAAGAAAACTAAACACCAAATTCCAATGATGGTTTAAATATGTGATTTTTGTATTTTTTTTGGTATGGGTTAGGCCATTATATGGAAATCGCTTGGTTGTTGCTCACTAGACCCTTTACTCTAAGTTTGTAACTATCGGGACATAATGAGATGCTTTCGGTCTTGAATCCAACATTTATGTATTAGTTAGAGGTTAATGGAAGGTGAACAATCTATAACAGGTTTTTGTTTTACTCATTGGACATGATTCAATCATATCTTTTTTGGATTGGTCATAAGCTTGCTCCCTAGAAAATTTATTTGATCGTTTGTCGACGATGTTAAAGGACAAGTGGAAGAACCTATTAAATTAGTTCAAGAAGACAAGGTTGAACATATTCTATTCATTTTTTCATCATACAAAAGAACATCATCCATAAGTAGAATTAGTGTGCACGTTTAGAAACCAATTATTTTTTATAGATGTTGTTACTCATCAAGATGGGAGAAATGTGATTCATAATACCAAGTTGTGTGTTGCATCGAGGACATGGATTTTTGCTTTGGATAATGTTGATGCAGTGGGAGAGGTTACTTGTTATAATAATAAAAAAAGGTAATTCTTTATGCTCCGTATAGAACCTCTAGACACAATATCTCAAGATAAACTTTTATAATTCATTGACTATCCAAATCATGATGTGCCTAACAAATTTTAACTTCCTTCACAAGTTGTTGAAGTTATGCAAGATTCTTTGACAGTTGCATTTTATAAAATCAATTAAAGGTAAACCTTTCAAGTGAAAGTTTTCACTATGACTAGTTAAATTATTTTCAAGTTATTACCACTTTATTTTTGCAGTTCTCCATATGACTAGTCAAAAACTAAAAAATGCAAATCATTTTTTTCATTGTTTGCGATCTCTTTTCGAATCGAATAAACATATTATTAAACTTAAGAAATTGTAGGAAAAAAATATATTTTGGTCAAAAGAGATTTAATGAGTTTGATGTAGCTTCCTTCTCATTATGCTAAATAAAAAAACATGACTTTTAACTGTAATTACATGTTTATGGCTAGTGTTCTAAATAGTAGTCTGGGCGGCGAACGACTAATCGGAATTTAAGCAGCGTCAGGGCGGTCCATTCAGAGAAATCGGCCAGCCAAGTGGTCTTTTTAAATAAAAATACAACATTGTGTTCAATTTTTATCTTAAAAAAATTTCACTCGCCTACTACTCATTGCCCTCGCTCTTGGCCCGTCACCTTCGTCTTCGTTTATGCACGTCTTCACCTTTGCACCTCCCCTTAGCATTCGTTCGTCGTCTTAGCCTTCGCCCACCTTCGCACATCTCTACCTTTGCCACCTTCGCATGTCTCTACTTTCGTTCGCCTTCATCTGTCTTCGCATCTTCATCTTTCTAGTCGATGGAGAAGATATAGACACCATAAAAAACAAATGAAAAAGAAAATAAACCATTAAAGAGAAAAACTATTATTATTATTATATAACCCATAATCAAGAATAATTGTATATTTTTGTTGTTCTTTGTAACAATTTATTTTTATTGATAAGATATACTTTTTTTCAAGGTGAAAAAATTAGGTAAATAAATTGGTTGTATTATCTGTCTATTAAAGAAATTTGGTGTATTATGTGTCAATTTCACTCAAGTCAAAATAATTCTAAAATTCTAAAATTTTTATTTATTAGTGTTATTTTTATATTATAATTAATAAATTTATATGAATTTATAATTTAGGTATGATAATTTATTTATGTTTTATTTTTTTGTTGTACGATTTTAAAAATTAACTTTATTTAAATATTTGAATTTATTTAATAAAATATGCAAAACGTCTAGTCACCAACTAGTTAAACTAATTGTTGGACGCTTGCGGACCGTCCGAATAGTTTCTAGAGACTTTTACAACACTATTTCTGATACGTTATAAACAATAGTTATAATGGAAACTCGTATGGTGCAATCTAAAAACAATTATAAATGGAGTTCTGGTTTGTTGTTATCGATTTCGTTGCATCTGAGGAAATCAATAGAGTTTTGGTTTGTTGGTATCTTCTGTTTCATGGAATTCGAGAAGTTGACTTCCCATGTTCCTCCTATTCTGCATTGAGCGTCAAAAAGGGTAAATTCGAGCAGGATGATTTTGATGTTGTCTATGTTGAACTTCATGATATCGTAGCGGGAGGTTACGATACTATCGGTGGGTATGTGTTTCAGATGACCTAGAAACTCAGTATCTATGTATCATCTCCCCAATTCTTCAATTTGTTTCTTAACAACTTAATTACACGATCATTAGAAGCATTGTCAATAGTTATCGTGAACACCTTTTTGATATCCCAATCAATCAAGCATTTCTTAAATTGCTTTGCAATTGTTTCCCCTTTGTGGTTAGATACCGGACTAAAAACAATAATCCTTCGATGCAATTGCCAATTATTACCAATAAATGACCAGTTATGACCATGTAACTCACAGATGTGATAGAAGTCCACAAATCAGTCGTAAAAGACCCTCTTTCCCCATTCATCATCCTTTTCAAAATCCCCATTCATCATACTTTTCAAAATAGCTTTTTCAGATGCATACATTTGAAGCACACTCTAGTGATAGTTTGCCGCGAGGGGATAACATATTTAGGAACAAGACATTGAAAAGATGTCTAAACCCAACATTTTCATCCGTAGAAAGTGACATCTCATCCATAATAATCATCTTTACAGTTGCTCGCCTACATGCTTCTTGACTAAAACTACGAGCAACAAGCATATAACTACCATCTTCTTGACCGCCATTATCATCCACAGTTAAGACCTTCTGAGTTTCACTTTCAACAAAGTTCTTTTATGCTTTATAGATGCGAATATGCTTATTCATGCTACTAGTTCCATTCTAGGTACTTCCACACTTCAACTTTAAGTCACAATATTTGCATTTACTATATTCACTGGATTCTCTTAAAAAAAGTACCCACACAGTTGATCGTTGAACATATTGTTTCTTACATTTTTTAGGCAGCTCACTGTGCTCGGAAGCTGTTGCCCTTTTGCTCGTATCAAGTTGATCCACAACAACCATATGCATATCCATCTATAAACAAATACGCACAATTTTTTTTACTATCTGTAACAAACCCCAATCTAGACAGCTTCTTCATTGATATACAAATGGAAGAAACTCATTTTATCGGGTGAAGACGATGACGAAGAAAGGATAAGGCAGAAGAACTCTGGTCGAAGAAAGGATACGACAGAAGAAAGGATACGCAGAAGAACTCTCGTTGGCGCTCAATCTGAAATAGTAAGTGTCTAAATAAACCACAATCTACGCTAATCTAAAACGAACTAAAGGAACCAAATCTTACAAGATAAGACGAAAGGAAACGAATCTTACCAGAAATCTCGTCGAGCGGTACAGAGGGACAAGAGAATGCTTAGGCGGGATGAGGAAGAGAAAAAGAGGATGGAATGGAGATGGAAATCTATTTGAGTGGTGGGATAAGGGAGAAGAGAATGAAGAGACTAGGGGCGAGATGAGGGAGAAGCGGCGAGATGAGGGGGAGAAGAAGAAAATGAAATGGAGGATCAGGCGGCAAGATGAAGGAGAAGAGAATGGAGAGGCTCAGTCGGGTGGCAAGATGAAGGAGAAGAAGAGGCTCGCTCGGGCGGCAAGATGAGGGAGAAGAGAATGGAGAAGGGATGAGGGAGCAAAAAATGGAGAGGCTCGATTGGCCAGCGGGATGAGGGAGAAGATATTGGAGAGGCTCGGTCGGGCAGCGAGATGAAGGAGTAGAGAATGGAAAGGCTCGTTTGGGCGGCAGTATGAGGGAGAAAATAATGGAGAGGCTCGGTCGGGCAGCGGGATATGAGGGAGAAGAGAATGGTGAGAATGTGTAGCGGCAGAAACAAAAACCACAAAACAAAAAACAAAATCCTATTTTAATTCGGGTTGTTCGAGTTCCTCGGGTTTAACCCAAACCTGGATTGGACTGATCCGAACCAGAACAGATTCTAGGATTTGGATCCATATGTGTTTTTAGAATAATCCATTTTGTAAATGATCCGGGTTTTTCAAGTCGATCCAGGTCGGTACGATCCGGGTAATCCAAATTGACCACCCTTAATTAAAGGGCAAGTGGACAATATCTTCGTAATCAGTCTCACCTCGTGCCCTTGGTTATGTCTCCAGATTTCTTTGATTTCTCCATTTGTGTTCATCATCGTGTTTTTTTTTTTTTGTATTTAATGGTGGAAACAAACAATAAGAGTAAGAGTAGAACAACAATGTGATTTCTCCAGATTACTCTTACTATATATAGGAATCCTTAGTTGAAAGTTTCGAACTTTCCACTTCCTAATCCAAATTTATTACTTATAATTTGTTCTATGATTCAGGAAACTCGGTAAAGATCTATGAGAGATTCCATGAAATCGTCTTTGGTTTCCATTTTTATCTCGACTCGCGTAACAACTCATAAATTTGGTTTCTTTCGATTTAAATTTAATTATCACATTCCGGTTTACTTTTAGTCTGCAATTTCATTGATAACCGAACCGTTTTTTGCTTCTATGTTTTTTTTATGTGTTCTCTTTCTTCGGAGAATGGATGCTCCGAAGGTCTGGCGCGGTCACGGCTCAGTCATATATACATTCTTTTATATATGAACACTACTAGAGAAATGTAGCTTGATGTCTCTAAGCGTTGTCAGCAACTTAATGCACCATGGTTGTTTAGCATCGAGCAAAAGATGTGAAGTCTTTGTCAAGCTCCATGGATGTCACACGATATCGGACAAAATTGAAGACAATTTCGCAAGAATATGGGTGTAAAATGAGTTGACTCAGCTCGTGAGCTAGACTATTTAATTTAAAAGAGTTGTAATATATTAATATTATAATTTTTTTTTCACAAACCAAATAAAATATAAAAGCATTAGTTTGAAAACAAAGTTATTAAATATCAAAACTACTAATTAGAAAATATATTTATTGAAAATTAAATAAAATATAGAATATATAGACATATTTTTTATAATAGTTTTTACATAATTTATTACTTTATTTGTTAATGAAATTATATTAATTTGATATAAAGAGGAAAACATTATTATTATTCTTATTATTATATGTAAATAATACATTAACTTTTCCTTAAATAATATTTAATAAAATAAATAATATGAATAATATGTAAAAATAGGAAAATATGTGTTTGTACTCACCTCGCGAGCCAACTCGTCTAAAAATAAGTTGAATCAGCTCGGCTCATTTCTAAAACGAGATAGAAAATCTCAGCTTAACTCAGCTCGCCTTTAGCTCGTAAAAAAATGAGCTGAATCGTGGGCTAGACTATTTAATTAAAAAGAGTTGTAATATATTTATATTTTAATTTTCTCCACAAACCAAATGAAATATATAAAATATAAAATATTAATTTGAATACAAAGTTATTAAATATCAAATATACTAATTGAAAAATAAAAATTAAATAAAATATTGAATATATAGACATATTTTTTATAATAGTTTTTTAATATTTTATTTCTTTATTTGTTAATAAAATAATATTAATTTGGTATAAATAGTACGATGATAATAATAATAATAATATTATATGTTAATAATATATTAGTTTTCTTTAAATAATATTTAATAAATACAAATAATATATATAATATGTATAAATAGGAAAATATGTATTTTGTACTCAGTAAGCTAGCCAGTTCACCGGCTCGCAAGTCAACTCGTCTAAAAATAAGTTGACTTAACTCAACTTGTTTCAAAACGAGCTAGAAAATTGCAGTTCAGTTTAGCTAGCCTTTAGCTCGTCTAAAAAAACGAACTGCCTCGTGAGCTAGACTATTTATTTAAAAAGAGTTGTAATATATTAATATTATAATTTTTTTCCACAACCAAATAAAATATATAAAATATAAAAGCATTAGTTTGAAAACAAAGTTATTAAATATCAAAAATAATAATTCAAAAATAAATTTATCTAAATTTAAATAAAATATCGAATATATAGACATATTTTTATAGTAGTTTTTATTTACTTTATTTATTTATTTGTTAATAAAATGAAATTAATTAGATATAAATAATAAAATATTATTATTAATTTTTCCTTAAATAATATTTATTAAAAAAATAATATGTATAATATGTAAAAATAAGAAAATATGTGCTTTTGTACTCACCTCGCGAGCCAACTCGTCTAAAAATAAGCTGACTCAGTTCGGCTCATTTTCAAAACGAGCTAGAAAATCCCGACTTCATTCAGCTCGTCTTTAGCTCGTCTAAAAATGAGCTAGCTCGTGAGCTAGACTATTTAATTAAACAAAGTTGTAATATATTTATCTTGTAATTCTTTCCACAAACCAAATGAATTATATAAAATATAAAACATTAATGTGAATACAAAGTTATTAAATATCAAAAATACTAATTGGAAAATAAATTCATCAAAATTAAATAAATATGTATATATAGACATATTTATTATAATAGTTTAAAATATTTTATTTCTTTATTTGTTAATAAAATAATATTAATTTGGTATAAATAGAAAGATGATGATGATGATAATAATAATAATAATAATAATAATAATAATAATATATGTAAATAATATATTAATTTTCATTAAATAATCTTTAATTAATACAAAGAATATGTATAATATGTGTCAATAGGAATATATGTATTTTGTACTCAGCTCGCTGGTCAGTTTACCAGGTCGCGAGTCAACTCGTCTAAAAATAAGCTGACTCAGCTTAGCTCGTTTTCAAAACGAGCTAGAAAATTCCAGCTTAGTTCAGCTAGTCTTTAGCTCGTCCAAAAACCGAGTTGGCTCGTGAGCTAGACTATTTATTTAAAAAGAGTTGTAATATATTAATATTATATATTTTTTTCACAAACCAAATAAAATATATAAAATATAAAAGCATTAGTTTGAAAACATAGTTATTTAATATCAAAAATACTAATTGAAAAATAAATTTATCGAAATTTAAATAAAATATCGAAAAATAAATACCGTACAATGGTTCGTCGCCCTGATTCTCGGATCTAGATATCCGAAAGTTTAAACATAAAAGATGAGTGAAAAATAAGATGAACAAACTTCAATCTCTCAAAAAAAATATTTCGTTCAATTTCTCTCACTCATTCTTTTGTTTTTCTCTCAACTTTTCCTCTCTGATTTAGTTCAGAAATCAAGAATGACTCGAAGTGAATTCTTGATGTTCAAACTAAATCTTGACACTACAAGTGTATAACCTCAAAACTTAAATGAAGTTTCCTATTCTAAGGTGCTTCTATTTCTAACTAAGGACTCTTTATATTTCTATATTACGGACTTTTTTTATTTTCATCTACCCTTCCTTTTTTTGTCCTTTTTCTTTTTCGTTCTCTTTTTTTTCCTTTTGGTGTTTCTCCTTTTCTTATTTCCTTCCTTTTTGTGGTTTCATTTTTTTGTGTTTCTTTTCTTTTTTATAAAACGAGAAAAATTAACTAACTAAATTATAATGAATCAAATGAAAAAACTAAAAACTAAATTAGATAAACTAAAGCAACAATGGGGCTCTAATACCACTTGATATGATACTATATCAATGTTCTTTTGTTAGATGGATGGAATTGGAATGAAATCCACTGACAATTCAAACTTAGAACTTTTCTTTCCGAAAAAAAGAGGTCCTAAACCCTACCTACAACTTGACTAGAGAACCTCAGACTCAGCGAACGATACTACAACACTTTTGATCTAGTGTTGATAAATCGGTTAACAACTCAAAATCTCTCCCAAAATTCGGTAGCTAATCTCTACGATTAGTAAGAAAAAAACATTCTTTATTAATAAAAAACATAAGTAATCATGTCAGATAATGTTTCGTCTATTTATAAGGACCAGATAATAATAGAAACTAAATAAAATAAGACAATTTAACTAAACCCAAAACAAATATCCAGTCAAGTGGTATAACTGCTCAGAGGAGCGCTTTTATGTCTTAAACCCTAATTACATACACATTAAAGTATTTTTGACCGAGCAACAACTATGCTCGTTCAAGTCCTCCAATAATTGGTAGAGTGATACATGCCTCGGGGAGGAAATTCAGGATGCTTACGGAGAATTCGTTAACCTCAATCGCTCGAATAGGATTCATGGTATCAAGGTTGATTTCTTGACTGGCCTAAGGTCACTCTTCAAGAAGTCATCCATTAACAGTGGATGATGGTGGAGGATGGTGGAAGATCTTTTGACCGGCCTAAGGGCTCTCTGCAAGATTTTTCTGACGAAGGTGGAGGATGGAGGTTGATGGTTGAAGGCGAAGTGTTTGAGGTGGAGTGATGGACACAACAAGATGTGCGAAAGCCTCTTCATACAACCGAGTAATATGATTGCTCTTAGAACAAGTTGAAGTCACCTTATTCTTGACACCGTTCAAGAATACGAAAAGAGTATTTTTCTTAAAATTTTCAAATGTGTCTTACAAATGAAATGGAGTCCTTTATATAGAAAACACTTCATGTTACAATAAGGAAAATTCGTAAATTCTAGATAACAGATTAATCTAGCCGTTGGGAAGATTTTATGATCGTTGGGAATCTTTGGAATAGGAAAGACGATGATCAGGTGGAATTAGGGGCGTAAAATGAGCTGGCTCGGCTCAGCTCGCCATGAGCTTGCCAAAAAATGAGCTGGCTCAGCTCGGCTCGTTTTCAAAACGAGCTAGAAAATCCCCGCTCAGCTCAGCTCGCCTTTAGCTCATCTAAAAACGAGCTGGCTCGTGAGCTAGACTATTTAAATTAAAAGAATTATAATATATTAATATTATATATTTTTCTTCGAGAAACCAAATAAAATATATAAAATATAAATACAGTAATTTGAATACATAGTTATTAAATATAAAAAATTTTTAGAAAATAAATATATCAAAAATTTAATAAAATATCGAATATATAAACATATTTTTATAATAGTTATTAAAATATTTTATTTCTTTATTTGTTAATAAAATTATATTAATTTGGTATAAATAGAAAAATAATAATATTATTATATGTAAATAATATATTATTTTTCTTTAAATAATATTTAATAAATGCAAAGAATATGTATAATATGTAAAAATAGTAAAATATGTGTTTTGTTACTCAGCTCGTGAGCCAGCTAGTCAGCTTGCGAGCCAGCTCGCCTAAGCTCTAACTCGTTTTCGGCTCAGCTCGTCAGCTCGTTTTTTAAATGAGCTGGAAAATACCCAGCTCGGCTCGCTCAAATATGATCCGAGTTAGAGCTGACTCGCGAGCCAACAGCTCATTTTACACCCCTAGGTGGAATAAGATTGGCTTGAAAGATTTCCTAGCCGTTGGAGATTATGTTCTTGTTGTTGGAAAGGATAAGGAAAGATCTTTATCTTCTGCCTTTCCTTATACATATCGTCCGAGCTTGTTGATCCTTATGTGGATGGATTGAAGCCCGTTTTAATGTAGAAGACCGACATGATGTTTGTTTGGGTTAGGCCCGAACCCTCCTTCTGATTAAGTGTTTCCCATACCTTCATCACAATCTCCATTGCCTTGTTATGCAAGCTCCTTGCTTGTCCACGTGTGAGTAGGCCGTGGGAAGATTTGGTCTGTTGGTTTCCTTGTGGTAGCTCCTCGTTCATGTGACCCTCTTTTGGTTTCGCCTCGAGCCCATCGTGCTCATCATTTCCTCCTCATTGCAATTGATTCGTCCTCTAATTGTAACCACCAGGTAGTCCAAGGTGGTGGGTATTTTTGTTGATACGCTCTGGATTGTGGAATAGCTCATCTCCTTTTGGTGCTTGCTTTAGACTCCTTCTTGCAGGAATCCCATGTTGTCTCAAGTGCAACCGTACCCAATCTCTTTCCTTGCTCTTGAACCTATCTCCAAAGATGAAGTCTATGGGTGGTTCTTCTACCCTTAAAAATCTTGAAGCCTTGTCTTTTATTAAGATTTGAATGTGAGCAAGTGTTTCCCATTGCGTCTTTTCGTCCGGTTCCATAAATGTGCTTAGAACTTGGCTAGTGATTAGGAAATCTTCCTTAGCAAGTAGATAAATTTGTAATCATGTATTTATACAATTTCTTGGTTTTAATATGGAGTCTTTGCTATATAAAGGACTTCACCTCATTTGTAATAGGTAGACTAGAATTTGCAGAGAATAAACTCTTTTTTCTTTATCGTTCATCAAGAACATGATGTTTTCATCGAGTCCTATCGTGCTTAAGTCGAGCGGTTAAGCCTTGCACATGTTCTTTGGGTCTAAAGGATTCGTTTGGGTCGAGTGAACCTTTGCTCAGCCGAGCACATCGACCATCTCCTATCCAGTGGGTTCGCTCAAGTCGAGTGGAACTTTTCTCGAGCCTAGTGCCTCTGGTTCTCCTAGCTTATTACTCCTTCCAACCTTTTCCACTTGTATGTACGTCACATAAGCTTATCTTGATGTCTCTTGATGTCCTAGTGGTGCCTTAGCAAGTACGTCTGTCACCAATCGAGTTAACATATTTTGCATCCCCATACCTTTATCTCATATGAACGGACCTTATGTTATCGGTGTCTCTGGCGGAGTTTTATCCTCATTAACACGTTTGAAACGTGGATGACCACTTGGTTCTAAAGATAAAATCTTCGAAAAATAAAAAAATAGATAAAGATATTGATCCTAAAATAATTTAGAATGGAAAAAAAGAAACAAATGAAAATATTATTTTCAACATGAAAATGATGAAAACAATTTTGAAAATACAGAATATGGAGAGATTTATATAAACTATATTTATGATAGAACGATATTTAGAAAAGACAAAATAAATGAAAATGATAGAATATTTTTTCTATATATCTAAAAAATTAAAATGGGAATGAAGATATTAGACTGAAAATATAAGACTATCAAAACATATATGATTGAATAAAATGAAAATTAACTATGCAAATAGAATTAGACTCATCATAGAAAAATGGATTCATTATTCAAACTCGTAATGGTGTTAAACCAGTTGGATGCAAATGAGTTTTTATGCAAAAAAAATGAAAAAATGGAATCATAAGATGTAAAACACGTTTTGTCACACAAAATTTCTCTTAAAGACCAGAAATTGATTACAAAAAACTGGTTTTATGTTATATATGCACTCACTTTTAGATATTTGAAGAGTTTAATGGCTTCAAAAAATTTAAAATATACCTTATCAATGTTCTTTCAGAATATCTATATATATATACACAACTTTTTGTATAATGATATATACATAATAAATCCTAAAGGATTAAAAATGTTAGAAGAATATGTTATTCTTATCTCGATCAAAATAATCTAAACATATGTGGTATAATCGTTTAACAAAATATCTGTTGAAAATTGAAACAATTATCCTCGTATATTCATCTAGAAAATTGAAACAATTGTATATATTTATGTGGATGATTTAAATATATTTAAAAGAGGAATTTGAAATGAAAGACCTTGGACGAACCAAATTTTCTTGGTTTATAGATGGAGCATTTATAGAATAAAATATTTGTATACCAATCAAATTATAAAACAATAGATTTAAAATGTTTCTAACATGGATAAAACAAATCCATTAAATATATCAAAGGTCTGTAATCTCTTAATATAGAAAATGATTCATTTTTTCTTGTGAAGTAACAAAAAAATATTTCAATCAAAATTATCATGTATGAGTGCGATAGGGGTCCTTTTGTATATGAAAAATTATATTCATCCTTATATAATGTTTTCTATATATATCCATTAACCCGAAATCCTCCCTCGGGATCAAAAATTTCCATTAACATCCTTCCAAGGGTGACCACGTTTCACATGATCATTAATTAAAGAAGTATTTTACTTAATAATATTCAAAATATGGAAAATCCAATATAATCGTTAAATAGCATATAGAGACTTAATTGAATATAGAATGAAAATAGAGAGTAAATTTCACTACTCTCGAAGAACACATCGTGACCATCGGCATCTGCTACTTAGTTATCGTCCACATCCTCATGCCTCGTCCATCTACGATAGTCCATAAACAGGATGAATACGATTAATCGCACATCCAACTGCTCACTCATGACATACATATATGATATATAAATATAATATATAGCATTCAATCACACAATCCACCCCTAAATGATATCCACAATTAAAGACTAGTACCCCTCCATGATCGTGGTTTGTAAGGTCCCACTAGAGCCCAACTACCATACGACTTGCGATGTCCACGTGACCCCTAGCCTCTCGACACAACGCTCTAAAGATCTCACTAGATCCTAGCCAACATAACAGGTGCTCACATAGCCCCATCTAACTTCAACACGCCGTGATGCTCGCAATGTCCATCGACCCTAATCGTCTGGCTTAAATACTCGCAAGATCCCACCAGATCCTAGCACGGGTTGCCCCTCCTCTCGTGATCTTAAATCATCGTAGCATTATCGTCTCTAATCCAGTATTCTTCACGAGACACAATCATCTTTCCATCCTGCATGTCTCTCATCAAGACCACATTCTCACTCGAGTACCACAATAAAAAAACTCCACCCTCGTGATCTCACTACTCTTTTGAACCCTTCACAGCCCCTAGTAAGAAAATGCTCGACCCGAGCAACCTCGTGCTCGTCCGAGAAATTTTCTAGACACAAAAAATATCTCGAGAAAATGCTCAAGCCAAGCATGAAGTCTAAACAATCCCTAGCTCAATCGAGCAGTTTTTACAAAGCTTTCCACTTGTCTAAAAACCTGAAAATTTTATCGTCTTCCTCATTTTGTACTCAGTTGAGCAAATTAGAGTGCTTGATTAAGCATTGTATGCAAATTAATGAAATTCACTAAAAATCTTTGTTTTCTGGTGAGGCAGTCTCTATCTTCACAAGTATTTCTTCTCCACAATTGTAGAATCTAAATCTACATTCATTTCACTCCAATACTCATCGCACGAACTCCATCTCGTATCACAGAAATCTTTATAACATTTTAGTTCTCCAATTATCACTCCTACAATTTCAATGGTGTTCATGCAACCAATTCATACGAATAATCTATCTAACATACCCCCTTAATAAAATCATCACCATTGAAATATTTTTAATAAAATGGCGAAGGTTCTCACATTGTTTTCCGTCGAATTTGACAATGAAAATATTGTCTCCAAGGATGGCGAACCATTAAAAATTTGTTATCACACCTCTCACGTTTTTGCTTATTCTTTTTTCCCTTTCGGTCTATCCTCATATCTTGTTTAGGTTTAAAAACATTAATTTCAAGTACCTTTCATTTCCTCGACCCCTTTGATTTAATTTTGAGATCGTTACAAAATCATTACCATTTATTACAATTATGACAAATTATTCCATAAATTTTGAAAAACAAAGTTTGACATTACATGCTACAAATCTTTTAGCAAGATGTAGTTAATGCCTTACACGTCATCACTAGACGAAGATTAAATCTATTTATATTTTTTTGTAAGAGACAATTGATTTAGGATTATTTTATCATGAAGATTTCAAATATCAGTTAATTGGTTTTGTAGATACATGTTAGTTATCAAATCCTCATAAAACTTTGTGACAAATAAACATATTTTAAAATTGAAGGCACAACGGTATCGTGACATTCTCAGAAACAAACATTATAACTTGTTCAAATCATGTTGAAGTCATTACACTTCATGAAACAAACCGAGAGTATGTGCGACCCATAGATATAATTTGCCACTTAAAAGGAACATGGATATTGTTGGCTCTTATTGCAACGATATTATATGAAAGACAATATGCCATCAGTTGATTATATGAATGAATTGTTAGAATTAATTAAATATTATGGCCCATGTAACTTGGGCTTTTGGGCTTTAATATTAAAGTAGATCACTTTGATGGTTATGTATCTATTAAAGAATTAAAGCCCGTGGGCAATTATCTAATTAAGGCACATCTCTCCTTACCCATATAGTATTAGGGTTTAGGGTTTCCTAAACCTATAAAAAAGAGACCTTACCGTCTACGCTTTTATCCATCAAAAGGCAAATCACAGAAAGGGTAAAAGGAGAGAGAACAAACCCTAGTTTCA
>CM071872.1:6634969-6661530 GCA_036759665.1 Gynandropsis gynandra | reverse complement strand
ATTGAAGGAAGTCAATGAGAAGATCAAGGAGAAGAGGGTGGAGTCAAGTTTGGATCTGGCGAAGTCAATGCTGAAAAGAGATCAGCAAGATGGTGCGGTTGGAGAACCGGGAGGTTAGCTGAGCCGTGTGGAAGATAGAAAAGTTAACCTGAAAAGAAAAAGAGGGTTAACAGATCTGGGTGATATCTGAGAAGTACGCAAAACGAAGAGAAAAAGAGTTTTGATGTTTTAAGTGTACTTAGATAGATATTATACTGAGTGGAGTAAAACAATAGAGGTTTTTTATATGATCTTGGAGGACGTTGAGGACGCGACCTCCAATGCAGAAGAAGACGCTGCTAGCGTGACTCGAGATGCGACCTGATCGAAAGACGTTGGTCCCATGACCCGAGCTAGGGCTAAGGAGGAAGAGGCTTTGATCCTACCAGCCGGTCCCGTGACCCAAGCCAAGGCTGCGAAGCTTAAGGATGCAATTATCGGAATTCTCGTTGCCGTCCATGTTCACGAAGATTATTCGAGTCCACGTGAAGTCACGATCCTAAGAAACGTTATTCAAGCCGAAATCCGCCCCGCAACGGTTATTAATTGGATAAGTGACCCACATGTACTCTTTTCCCTTCGTCGGTTTTGTCCCACGGGGTTTTCCGACGGCGGGGTTTTAACAAGGCCACATGTCACTTTTCCTGCGACCTAATTAATATCTCGAGGGTTTCAAGACAAGTTCGCGTTCCAACATGCACGTTCTACAAGCTTGTCTTAATGTCATTTTTATGTTTTCTATGCATTTAATTGTTGCCTTGCATGGTGACTTACATTAAATGCTACATTTATGTGTTGCATGGCCTTATTTTGTTTATTATGGCCGTCCATGTGGTGCTTGTGTAGACAACTTCGAATTTGAAACTTTATCTTTGATTTTCCTTTGTGAAATAATCATTTGTTGGTGTGTAATATCCAGCAACCCGTTGGTGTGTCATATCCAACGTTCGTTCGTTCTTCGTTGGTGCGTAATATCCTTCGAAGACGGGCCGGTGAATCGAGAGCGTTCCGCAACTCTCGTGTGACCACTCGTTCCACATCCCTTGTGCAATCCATTGCAGCAAGGCCTATCCATTCCTAACCTAGTCTAGAGCGTCGCTCCAAGCGGGTTTACATCAATTTTATTTACGTCTAACTCGCGGGAGTTATCCGTGGAGATCTTTGGTGCATTGTAAAAGCTAACAAGTGTACTTAAAGATTGACAAGTAAATGAACGAGTACTGTTTTATATCATTGATCTTTAAGATTCGATTATCTGCTAAGTTGTCTTCTACAAGTCTTTCAATTGGCATCAGAGTGGGTAACCAAAATTTAGAGTAAATCTAAAAACTGGTTTGAGATTCTAGAAGACAAAAAAAAAATAGAAGGACAAAGAGATATGTATTCGTTTGGAAAACCTGTCATGTTAGATGCGTCTAACTATAGATATTGGAAAGTCAAGATGAGGGCAAGTGTACGAGGAATTGATGAAGATGCCTGGAGTGCCGTGAAGAATGGATGGACACCACCAACTGTCATTGATGAAAATAGAAATGAAAAAGAGAAGCCATTAGATCAATGAACACCTAGTGAAAAAAGAAGTTCAACGTTCAACGCAAAAGCCCTGACAACTATTTTTCATCAGTGGATATTAATGAATTTACACAAATTCAAGGATGCGAGTCTGCCAAAGACGCGTGTGATACGTTGGAAACTATTCATGAAGGCACCACAAGTGTCAAAAGAACACGTCTTGATATATTAGAACATCAGTTTGAGAAGCTGGAGATGGGGGAGTTTGAAAGCGTAAAAGAATTCAGCAGTCGAATAAATGCCATCGCAAATCAAGTAAGTGTACTTGGGCAGAATCTGGATGATAAGAAACTGGTTAAAAAATTACTGAGTTGTCTTCCTAAGAAGTTTCATGCACAAAAGGTTGCTATGAACATGTCCTTGAATACAAATACTACAATCTTCAAAGAAATAGTTGGAATATTGGCTGCATATGAACTTGAACTTCAACTTGAACAAGGAGATACAACGAAAGATGGAAGCAAAGGAGTAGTATTACAGGTTACCTCAGAAAGCACCAGAATGGACAGTCTTGAAGAAAATATTGTCTTACTGACCAGGATGTTTGGAAAATTTATGAAGAAACGATCAGGAGTGAAAAAATCATCAGCTGAGGAAGTTGGATATAGAAAGGAGAATAAATCCGGAGCTCAATGCCACGAATGCAAAGGATTTGGTCACTTCAAATCAGATTGTCCTAGCATCGCAAAAAGAGAAAGTATGCTGAAAAACTTAAGAGAGACACAGTGTTTCAAATGCAAGGGTTTTGGACATACTAAAAATGAATGTGCTGACAGTAACTTGGCAAAGGGAAAATCACTAATCATGTTTAGTGAATCCAGTTCTGAATCCGGAGATGAGTCTGAAGAGGAACAGTCGAGTTTTGTTGCTTTTATCGGCATTATTGGTGAAAATGATAAAGGAAGTGAAAAAGATCAACTTGAAGAAGAAGAAGATGAAGTTGATGTAGAGACTATCTACAATGAGTGGCCTAGGATGAGCAAATTAAATGTCCAACTGATCAAGAAAAATGAGAATTGGAAGCTTAGATTCAAGATATGAAGCAAGAAGTAGCTGCTAAGGAAGAAGAAGTGCACTTTGTTAGAAGACAATTAGAAGAGATCAATAAACAACTAAAGCTGCTGTCAAATGGTATTGAGAAATTGGACCAGTTGCTCTCTATTGGCAAAAGAAAAGGCGACAACCATGGAATTGGATATATTGGGAACTCAAACAAGTCGGAAAACAAATTTGTTTCTAGAGGGATTTGCAAGAAAATCTGAAATGGAAAGAAAAACAGCTGACTCACGGTACTCCTAATAAAGGTCAGAATATACAAAATTTTAGGACAAGAAGAAGTGGAAATGATCATGTCTTTGAGTACAGGCCTAGAAGACAATTTGAGACGGCTTATTAACATAACAACCAGAGAAGAACAATGCATACACAGCATAATAGACATAATCATGGAAGAATGCACCAAGGTAAGAACAGGAAGAGGAACTCAATTATTTGCTTTTTCTGTGGAATCAGAGGTCATAAACAACGCACTTGCTACAAAAAACTCAGGTATGACGCATGTAAGTCACTAAAAGTTAAACAAATTTGGGTAAAGAAAAGTGATATGTATTGCAATGTTGCATATATTTCTGCTCAGAAAGAAAAATCTAATACCTGGTACTTTGATAGTGGATGTTCCAGACATATGACAGAAACTAGAGAACTGCTTTCAAACTTTGTTGAAATTAAGAATGCAGGAAGTGTAGTGTTCGGTGATGGAAATAAAGGAAAAATCCTTGGCAGAGGAGATATCAACTCACCTGAACAACCGGCTTTAACAAATATTCAATTTGTTGCGGGCTTAACGACTAATTTAATTAGCATTAGTCAACTATGTGACAATCATCACCAGGTTAAATTCACTAAAAAGGAATGTCAAGTGATGAATTCTGATAATAAGTGTGTGCTTACAGGTTCACGGTCTTCAAATAATTGCTACGTGTAGACTGAAGAGAAAGTTTGCTTCAAAGCAACAGATGATATACTGTCATTGTGGCATCAACATTTAGGACACATAAACTACAGATCTCTGGTGAAATTATCTGATTCTACAGCAGTAAGAGGTATGTCTAAACTGAAATTAGATAAAACTGAAATATGTAAACCATGTCAGCTAGGCAAACAAGTCAAAGTTCACCACAAACGGATGCCCGAAGTGAAGACTAATAAAATTCTAGAGCTGGTACATATGGACTTGATGGGTCCAATGAGAACAGAAAGTTTTGGAGGGAAAAGATACATTTTTGTTATTGTTGATGACTTTTCTAGATATACTTTGGTAAATTTTCTGAGAGAAAAATCTGAAACATTCGAGTTATTTCACTTCTTGTTTCTTCAATTGAAAAATACTAAAGGTTGTATTGAGAGAATCAGGAGCGATCATGGAAAAGAATTCGAGAATGATGTATTTAACAAATTCTGTCAAAAGCATGGCATCGTCCACCAATTTTCAGCACCCAAGACACCTCAGCAAGAAATGGCTCGGGCTATGCTGCATGGCAAATCAATATCTATCAGGTTTTAGGCAGAAGCCATACACACATCATGCTACATTATTAATCGTGTTTACATTCGCCCAGGTATGTCTAACCCCCCTCAAGCTGTGGAAAGGTAAGAGTCCGAACTTAAGTTATTTTCATGTTTTTGGGTGTACTTGCTTTGTACTGAATGATACAGAATGCTTGGATAAGTTCGATGCTAAAAGCGATGAGGGAATCTTTCTTGGTTATGGCAATAACACAACTGCGTTTCGAATTTTTAATTTGCGCACAAGGAAGGTTATTGAATCTGTAAATGTTGTTTTTTATGAGGACCACTCAACTGATCGTATCATTTTTCCTTTTTCTTTAGAAAAAATACAAGAACAATTAGATTCAGCTAATGAACATTTAAGTGCACCTACTGATCAATAAGTGGCTGAATGTAAAACAGATGGAGATATCTCGGAACATGAAAATCCTAGAACCAACATGGAGCAAACAATGGTGCTCAAGAATCAGTCAATAGAAGATGTTATTGGCAACATTGAGGATGGAAGACGCACACGTAACAAACCACGAGTAAACTATCATGATATGGTAAAATTTGCATGTTTTACTTCGCAAATAGAACCTAAGTGTGTTCGTAATGCGTTAGATGATGAATCACGGATAAAGGCCATGCACGAGGAGGTAGAACAGTTTGTTAGAAATGGCGTTTGGATTTTAGTTCCTCGATCAATGAACTTGAATGTGATTGGCCCGAAATGGGGTTTTAAGAACAAAACAAATGAACAAGGTGAGATTGTAAGAAATAAAGCAAGATTAGTAGCACAGGGGTATACACAAGTAGAAGGAGTTGATTTTGATGACACTTTTGCTCATGTTGCTAGATCAGAATCAATTCGTCTACTGCTTGGTGTTGCTTGTTTCTTTGGTTTCAAGCTTTTTCATATGGACGTGAAAAGTGCATTTCTAAATGGGATACTTCAAAAGGAAGTTTATGTGGAACAGCCGAAAGGTTTTGAGGATCCACATTATCCAGAGCATGTCTACAAACTAAAGAAAGCCTTATATGGGTTGAAGCAATCACCCCGTGCTTGGTATGAAAGACTTACAAACTTCCTAATTCAGAACGGCTACAAAAGAGGGGGAGTTGATAAAACCTTGTTTATTCATTATTCTGATGGTATTTTGCTGGTTGTGCAGATTTATGTTGATGACATTGTGTTTGGTTCTAAATCGCAGGAGAAAGTAAACTGGTTTGTACAGACTATGAAGCGGGAGTTTGAAATGAGTATATTTGGAGAACTTAGTTACTTTCTTGGTTTACAAGTGAAACATCTCGACGATGGACTATTCATCTCTCAGAGTAAATATGCCAAAAATCTGGTGAAAAGATTTGAACTAGACCATAGTAAGTCAGCGAATACTCCCATGTCAACAACAACAAAGCTGACTGATGCGTTCTCAAAGTTAAACAAATAACCTAAACTACCCGCAAGTGCACAGCACGTGTGTAGTACTTTAGGTGTCGATCCCACAGAGACTATGCAACACAACCTAAACTCTAACTATGAATCAAACTTGCTAACGAACAAAATATGGTTTTAAGAATGAAATAATAAAAACAAATAAATAATCTAGTTCTTAAGAATGAGACAAACGTTCCAGGAAATCGGTTTCACCACAACACTACCGAAACCAACAATCATTCTATCTATCATGCAATCCCAGTCAAGTTATCTAAGGCAAACGATCCTAATATGATATCTACCCTCTCTCAAGGCATAGACACGTGATCTAGTCAAGTTGCCACCTACTTTCGTGGCTGACACCTTGAACTAAACCAATAAGACCTGTGATTCATCCGTTTTACCCTGAACCGCTGGCCTAACCTCGGTTGTTCTAAACCTGATCTTCTAGGACTAGAATTCTCCTTTTGATCCTTCTCCTAACCCCTAACACATGCATTTACGTGGCCTTTGTAAACACAAGTCGTTTAAGCACTGAGATAAAGAATAGATAAACGAAAACGGGAAGATGCATTCAAATATGAATAAAAAGTGGTTCCGAGATAGCCAAGAGCTAATCCCTTCTCCTAGAACAAACAAACTACTCGCTCATGCATATGTAAACAATCATATACGAAATAGAAGGTCTAAGAAACATGAAAACCAAACGAAACCCAAGGGTGAAGTTGATCTCCAATGCTCCTCGTAAGTCTCCTTCGCAAGAACCTCCTTCCTTTCTCCCTCGATCAAGAATTGAATAATGAATGAATGAATCAATCTCGATCTCTAGCCCCTTTTTCCTTCTTTAAAGTCGTTTTCCTTATTGTATGAGTCCCCCACAAACTTCCATTTGTTTTAAGTCAAATCAACTTATTTTAAATTGCAGGTGACGGTCGCGACCCGCTTGGGCAGAGAAAATGACCCGATCAGGTACGGCGCGGAAGATCGTGCAAAAACGCGATGAAAAAGAGGTGCCCCGATCGGGCTAGGGAGTGCCCCGGTCGGGCTTGAGTGTGCCGTGGTCGGGCTCAAGTTGCTGGACAGACTTGCCGACTAAACGCCCCACGCGGGCAAGGGTGTTCTTCGCCGATTCTCGTCTTGTTTGTTCCGTGATGATTCTCGATGTTTGTACTTTGTCTCGTGTATGTCCTTTAGCTCCAAAATGAACCTAATATGCATTAAAACCTGTAAGAACATGAAAACACGAAAACGAGTAAAACAAATACAAAATCATACGTAAACATCGCATCTATATCGTAAACGTCTCTAAAATCGTGCAAGAAATACGTATGAAAACGAGATGATCACTGAAAAAAGACTCAGATGGTGAAGATGATGAAGTTAAACTGTATAGAAGCATGATTGGAAGTCTTCTTTATCTCACCGCAAGTAGACCTGATTTGTGTCTAAGTGTAGGGATTTGGGCCAGATATCAAGCAAAACCGAAAAAATCCCATTTGCTGGCTGTGAAACGAATTGCAAAATATGTCAAAGGTACAACAGAATATGGCATTCTATATTCCAAAGATACTAACTGTGAACTTGCTGGCTTCAGTGACGCTGTTTGGGGAGGCAATGCAGATGATCGAAAAAGCACGTCTGGTGGATGTTTCTTTCTTGGAAACAATTTAGTATGCTAGCACAGTAAAAAAGAAAAATTCCACGTCTTTATCTACTGCTGAAGCTGAATACATTGCCTTGGGAAGTTGTTGCATCCAACTTTTATGGATGAAAATGCTTATGGACTACGATATGAAATCCAGAACTTTTGCTGCATGGTGTGATAATACAAGTGCTATAGATATATCGAAAAATCCTGTTCAGCATTCTAGAACAAAGCACATTGAAATAAGACATCATATTTTAAGGGAGAAAGTTGAACAAAAACAAATGAAAGTGGAATATGTGCCTACGGAACGTCATCTTGCGGATATCTTCACAAAACCCCTGGATTTAAATCGATTTGTTTCTCTGAGAAAATCACTTGGTGTCTGTGAGCTTTGATTATCCTATGCGTATTACATTAATAGATTTTTTTCAGAGTATTTGATGATCTTATGTAGAAAAGGGAAATTACTCAGATGTCTGCTTGATTTAAGTACACTTAATTGCTCATTGTTCTGTGTTTTGAACACTTTTAGAGTTTTGCAAGTTATAAGTTCTCTATCTGGTGACCCAAGTGCACTTAATTTTCTCGCTTACTCCTCTGACTACTTTTATGCTTATTTCTATGAAGAGATAAAAATAGTTTGTTATGAGTATATGATCGGATCTAAGTTGGAAGATATTCAGTTTCAGTTATAACGTCCTATGATACAAAGCTAAAATTGAGCTTACATACTCCTCTATGCTTGCATAAGAGTATACCTAAAAAGGGTAATCAAGGAGCTTGTTATATGAACAAAAGGATATCTACACAACGTCTTAGAAGCTGTGAATGAGTCTTTAAAAATAAAAAAAGGGAAAAGAAAAAAAGAATAAAGAAAAAAAAAGAAAATAAAAATATTAAGAAGCAATACAGTGCTGCAACTTGTTTTAAATGGAGAACAATATTCAGTAAGTGTACTTAAACAATCAGTCGTTTGCAGTTCTTGACTAATTCTTAACGGTCTGATTTTGCTTTGTTTCTTTCTATCATGTTTTATAGCTAGGGTTTACACATTGATCTGACGAGTGATATCAGTACTGGAGTGTTTCTTCAGAGAAACTTGACAGTTTTTTCAAAAAATTTTAAATGTGATGGGATAGTTTGTGGGCTGACGTGACTAGTGCAATTACTTCAAATTTTTTTCAAAATCCATATTTTTTCATTGTTTCTGCAACTGCACTTATCTTTCTCTCAACTGCTGCTTTCTTTTTTGTTGTTTAAAATTCTGAAACCCTAACCCACACCTCCGAGACGCGAAGCACAAAATTTGGTCTAAATGAGAATGATACTCTCCTGCTTGACAACCAGGAGGTACGAATAGGAGATTTGGTGTTCACGCGGAACCCATCGCGTGTCAATGGACAAAGGTACAAAGTTCTGGAGACCAAGTATTTTGTTCCCAATAAAAGTGAAAATAGACGACCGAATGCAACATCAATGGTGCATCTTCAAACATTCCCTGATAGTCAACCAAGGGTCTCCTCTACGTCGACCCCACAACGTGAATCGCAGCAAACTTCAACCCCACAAAGGGAAGCTTCGCAATCTTCGACCCCACCAAGAGAAACACAGAATACCTCGACCCCACCACCGAGTGATGCTCCATCCACTGTTCAGACAATGCCTGTAGCTGCTCAACGACCGGTCTCTGCTACAGACAACCAAACCTCTGCATATTCACGAAGAGGTGCTTCTTTCTCTTCATCCCAGTCCTATTCACACAAATTATACAAGGAGTCATACGTCTCTAGGCTTAAAATGCTTAAGGAAAGGGAAATTTTCTCCGAATGTGGTCTAAGCATTAATCAGTTCAAGCATCTCTCCATCTGGAAATTCTTAGTGAACCGCAAGCTAACACACACAGTCACTTCTGCAATTCCTGTATATAAGGAACTTATCTATGAATTCTATGCGAATTTCGTTCCGGAGATTGAAGATTCAGGTTCAGTTTTCTTTGGCACCACGTATGTTCGTGGTCATGTTTTCAAGTTTAGTGCTGAGGTTATCAATGAGTTCCTTGGCATCTCACATGTGAATGTGACACGCACAAAGTAACTTCAACTCGATTTGGATATGGACACTGTCACTAAGGAACTGACATATGGTACGTGGCCTGGTCAGATTCCTAATTCCAAACTTCAGTGGGAGTACACCCTGCTTAACAAGATTTCTCGTACTAACTGGGTGCCAAACAAAAAATCTGATGGGCTTAGGCAAAATACAGCAATCTTTTTGTATTTCCTGAAGAATGATATCCAAATTAACTTTGGAAAGGTGTTCCTGGACTCCATCGTAGGACTTGGTTTATCCAACTCTACGAAATTCATTCTTTCGTCCCGTGCTTGATTCAGAATATCCTGAGTCAACAAGTTCCTGATATTTTTGGCAAAGATGAGATGAGAGAAAATATACCCCCATGGATCATTTTGGAGAAGAGGTATATGGCCAAGATGCCCTCTTTAGCTGCTGAAGGAACTTCAAGAAACAATATGGTTCAGGAGCTCACAGAGTTAAAGCAGACTCTAGATGCAGCCCTGAAGTCTGTTAACGGGCTACTGCTACGATTCTAGAGTAATCAAGTGCACTTATATTCTCTTGTGTATTGGCTACTATAGTTGTGTATCTCATCTTTTTTGAACTCTTATCACATAAACAGGGGCAGAAGTGCAGGAGGAGGACGAGGACGAGGAGGTTCGTGAGGAACCGATCATAGGAAAAGGTAGAGGAAAGAGATAGAGGAACTACCATGTTCCTACGCATTTATCGTTTTTTTAAGTGAATTTAAAGACAATGCTTATTTTAAGTGTACTTAATCCTTTACTTTTCTTGCTTGAACTTATTATGCATTGAACATATATCCGTGAATCTATTTGTGTTGCTTGATCTTATGTGGTGTTTGGTTTGTGCTTGAATTATTTTATTGCATTGTTTTGAATTCTATATGATTGATTGAAGTATGTTTATGTGATAAGAATTTAAAGGGAGAGATTGTTAATGCAATAAAAATAGGATCGTAGAATATATTTGTTAATTCAGGTGGTTGAGACATTCAAGGAGCAGAAATTCAAATGAGGAGATATTGAAGGAAGTCAATGAGAAGATCAAGGAGAAGAGGGTGGAGTCAAGTTTGGATCTGGCGGACTCAATGCTGAAGAGAGATCAGCAAGATGGTGCGGCTGGAGAACCGAGAGGTTAGCTGAGCCGTGTGGAAGATAGATAAGTTAACCTAAAAAGAAAAAGAGGGTTAACGGATTTGGGTGATATCTGAGAAGTACGCAAAACAGAGAGAAAAAGAGTTATGATGTTTTAAGTGTACTTAGATAGATACTGTACTGAGTGGAGTAAAACAATAGAGGTTTTATTTACGTCTAACTCACGGGGAGTTATCCGTAGAGATCTTTGGTGCATTGTAAAAGCTAACAAGTGTACTTAAAGATTGACAAGTAAATAAACGAGTACTGTTTTATATAATTGATCTTTAAGATTCAATGCTAAGTTGTCTTCTACAAGTCTTTCAATATCGAAAAACAAGGACGAGAGAACAAGCGAAATAAATAAAAGCAATAACGAGAAAACAAGTGAAATGAGTACAAGTAAAAGAGGAACAAATATGAATTTGAGGTAACAGAAACTTCCCAAAAGGGCCATTCTTCATGAGTAATAAGACAGATCAACCGTGGGTTCACAACATATTAAGGATTAAACAGCTTTCACAACGAGTATACGATAAAAGGATAAGAGATATGTTTTTGGAAACTGAGTTGAGGATCCATAAGCAGACCACCACAATGTTACGAGACCATAATTTGGCGTTAGGATCATCATCAGTGGGCTTCAAAAGAGTACAATAAATGAAACCAAGCTAATTCCGTACATCAAATGCCATAGTTATGTAGCAATGTCAAGAACTGTAATCTTCAAGATCACTTAAACGTCGGAAACAAGGCAAATATTTGAATGATCGGTATTGTCGAGATAATAACGGTTATCATACGAATCCCCCGAAGAAGTAATAGACTCTGAAGCCATGATCTTCAGTTGAATTTTCAAGGAAAAAAATGATTCAGGAACAAGGAGCAACAAGAAAAAAATTCAGAAAAGTCTGTGATACCATATTAACACTACAAATTTATTGCATTCTGACACAGACGAAGCAGAGGATTATGGCTAAGAATGAAGTAGATTGCAGAGGTGAAGGAGAAGGATTGTAGAGAAGAATTAAGAAGGAAGAAGAAAAGGGTTGGAAAAAGAGAAAGAACGATCTTGTATTTCTTATAGAATGCATGTTTATGTATATATATATATACATATATACATCTGAGTTTCAAGAATCAAAGAAAAGTTGTCCCTCACTATTGTAACTAACTCAACCAATCTTGAATGATTCCAAGAGATGATATCTTGTAGCAACCGAAGAAAACATGAATTGCAAAATGGAAAAGAAAAACCCCATCGAGTTCAGACAAATCATCCAATCCATTCGAACGATCAGTGAGATGAGCTGTTGAGCGCGAAACAGAGTGTTCCGTGTGACCTAAATGACCAGAGCTCGATCGGGTCGCCTTGCTCGAACCCATTTGCATCAACGATATCGTTCCAAGCAGAGGTGAAGACATAAATCGAAGTCTTCATCAAGTCCCATCTCCTCAGGATCACATTCCAATTCCTTAACCTTGGATCCACGAGAACCGTCTTCATCCCGCACTGCTTGTTGGTTATTTTGATCTCCTCTTCCATGGCCTTCAAGAAATCATGTTCGACAACTTGCTTCAACGGGATCGAGAGACGATCGTGGTTTATGCTGATATCGGTCGGGAGGAGATTCTTCTTTATGATCAGCCTGGGATCACCACCGTTCATCTTCCTCATGACGTTCACGAGCCACATCGGCGTATCCCTAACGACTCTGGGACGAGAAGAACTGGCACCTGAATCGAAGTCCGACCTCCTTCCCTGTTCTTCCGGATTCGCCATTGACGAAGAGAAGACAACATAAAGTAAAAACAGAGAGAGAGAGAGTGTGTGTGAGCGAGTTTCCTGAGAAAATAAAGATAGAGAAAGGAGAGAGAGATATATCCATTATATAGAGAGAGTATTGCAAAAAGGTTTCCATTTTTCTTAAAACTTCTCTTGACTATTTCAGTTTTTCCATTTTTGATATAACTGGAACTTTAATTACCAAAATAGCCCCTTCTTTCAATTTTCGTAAAATCCAATCTTTATTCTTCCGGGAATCTCGATTGCTTGACCCTATCCTCTTCTCCGCCGGGGTCTTCCTTGTTCGTTCTTGCACACCAGTTTTCTCTCCGATCTCACTCGCTCAGTAACGTGGTCGTCAAGATGAGAACCATGCGGTGGTCGTCGTGTCCGCCGCTCTCCACCGGAAAATTCGAGGTTATCGCCGTCGTTCATCGGATGGACGGTCTATATGTTGCTTCATTTGTTGTAGTTCTACGACTCCACTGTGACATTTTTCTGTTGTATAGTGCATTTGCAATTTCACTGCAAGATTTTTAGACCCTTCCATGGAGGTTCATCTTGCTTTCTCGTGTTGGCATTTCCTTAAAGTCATATTATGGTTTGTGGATTGGAGCTTTGGCATGTCATACAAGTTTTAATTACTTTGATGAATGTGTTCTGACTTCTCCTTTTTTCATCTTTTACAGGGCACTCATTTTTATTTTCAGGAGCTTAACTCGCCTTTTCTTCATATAACTGTTTTTTGTATAGTTAGGTTAATGAAATATTTGTCCGAAATTTTAGATGAATGATATTCACAAATGGATATTGTCGTCCATAGTATCGTGTTTTCTAGTACGAGAATTTACAGATGAATATTGTTCTCTTTCGTTACGTAAATTGGTATTAATAAAATTTATCCACTTTAAAATAGTATATATTAAAAATGCAGTTTGATATAATGGGGTGAAATTTATGAAAGTGACTAAACCACTTTTTCTCCAATTTGTTATACAGAAATATCAGGGGTTTTCCTTTTCAATTTGAGAGATGCGTTGTAATGAGAGTCAGAAAAAATCTTCTATTGTTTGTCTGTGCATATAAACACTTTACCGAACAACGTAAAACTCCGGTGTTCCATTTTTCCATTATTTTGGTCTCTATTTTATTACCTAACAATTATTTATTCACGTATGATTTTAACAATGGTATCAAAGCTTTTGTTTAATATCAGTTATTCATACGAATATTAGGTTATAGTAAGATAAGTAGTGATAAAATGTTAACACGGTATGAGATAGAGAAATTCAATGGGAATAATTTCTCGACATGAAAAACAAAATTGAGGGTTGTTTGATGAAAGAGGATTGTTTGGGGTATATTGAGGAAAGACCGAGGGAGATGGTTGATGAACTTTGGATCAAAATAAATGAAAGTTCCAGCACCAGTTTGCACCTCGGTCTCGTCGATGACAACCTCAATAGTGTAAAAGAGTTGGAGACTCCAAAGGAAATCTCGAGTATCTCTCAAAGTTATATGATACGAAGTCATTCCACACCAAAATCTTCTTGAAAAGAAGATTGTACACCCTCAGGATGTTGGAATCTACTTCCATGACATAGCATATAAGTACGATCAATATACTATTTTTGAAACTCTCCAAAATGAGTTACAAAATAGATGTAAAATAATGTTGAGATCCTGTTTCAAAGTTTACCAGATTCGTATGATTCACTCATTGTTATCATGACTAGCAATCTTCTCACAAACTATGTAGTCTTTGACGATGTTGTAACTACTGTTCTGGTAGACGAACAGAGCTGCAAAACAAGCAGGACATGTTAGTAGGCTCGTAACAAGCAGAGGCCTTAATGATGATCAAAGGAAAATCAACGGAACATGGTTCAAGTGGGAGTCAATATGCTGATAAATCAAGGTCAGGAAGTAAGAAGGTTATTAAATGCTTTCACTGCGGAAAGAAATATCATTCGAAGAAGCAATGTTGGCATTATAATGAAAATGGAGAGAAATCAACAAAACCTCAATGCAACGTTGCAAATACCATAATGGTGAATTGTTATACAACGAGATAACCACGATTACTAAATGCAGATAAAATTTCTCCGATATGTGATTTCTGGATTTATGAGCATCATGGCATATGATCTCAATGAGAGAATGGTTCCATGATTATGAAACGATCTCAGGAAAATCTATGTTTAACAGAAATGATCATGTTTTGAATATCGCTAGCATAGTACCATCAAGGTTAAAACTGAAAATAGTGTTATATGGACCATTCAAAAGGTATGTTATGTGAAAAGCTTGACAAATAATCTATTTTCTATTGGACAATTAGATGGCAAATCGTGCAAAACCTATGTTAAGAATATATTGGCGATGAGTTTAATCGGTTCAGTCAATAAGAGGGAATCAAAAGATAGTTCACGGTGGCATACACTTCAACAAAATGGTATAGCAGAGTGGATGAATAGAACCCTGTTGGAAAGAACAAGGGCTACGTTAAGAACTGCCGACTTGGCAAACACGTTTTAGGCCAAAGCATGTGTGACTGTCTGTTATATGATTAATCAGTCACCATCAACCACAATTGATCTGAATATACCTATGGAGATGAGGATAGGAAAGCCAGCTGATTATTCCAACCTTATTATGTTTGGATATACTGCATATGCGATGTATAACACCCAAGAAACAACTAATCTGGATCCAAAATCCAAAAAGTGTATATTCTTAGGGTATGCAAATGGAGCAAAGGGGTATCACATGTGGGATCCCAATACCTACAAGTTCATATTAGTAGGGATGTCACATTTGCAGAAGAAAAGGTGAAAAATGATAGTAGTGCTTTGAAAAGACCAGAGACGATGGGAGTTGATATTGAAAATTGAATGGAACAACGAGTTCCATGTTCTTCTTAAGATATTAAAGAATCTCGACCAACTGAGATTTCCAAAACACAGCTCCATCTTTTAGAACGAGAGAGGAGAAAACCAGCATGCCATATTAATTTTATTGCGGAGGGAAATGTTGTTTATTGTCTTCTACCTGAAGATGGAGAATCACTCACATTTTGTGAGGCAGTTCAAGGAAAATATGCATCTCAGTGGATGAAACTAATAGAAGAAGAGATAGAAGCACTTCACAAAAATAAGACGTGGGATCTTTTTCCTGTACCGTAAGGAAGGAAGACCGTTGGAAATAAATGATTCGTCAAAATAAAATGAGATTGCAACGATCAAGTTGAAAAGTATCATGCAAGGCTAGTGGTAAAAGGATTCTCTCTAGAAGAAATTATCGAGTTCAATGAAATATTCTCACATATTGTCCGACTCACAATAGTTAGAGTTGTCCTGGTAATATATGTTACATTGGATATTCACCTTGAGCAGTTAGACGTTCAAAATTGTATTTCTTCATGGAGAACTTGAAGAAGAAATATATATGCTCCGACCATTAGGATTTTCAACCAAAGGAAAAGAGAACTTAGTTTGAAGGCTAAACAAATCTCTACATGGTCTCAAACAGGCACTGAGATGTTGGTATTAGAGATTTGATTCTTTCATAATGAGCCTCAGATAAAACAGACTAAATTCGGATCCTTGTGCGTACAACAAGAGATTTGGATATGATGTTTTCACTATTTTTTATTGTATGTTGATGAAATATTGGTAGATGGCCCCAACAATGATCGTATTAAATAATGGAAGGCTCAATTGGTTAGGAAGTTTGAAACGAAAGACTTAGAGCAAGCAAAAACTATTCTGGGGATACAAATTCACCGAGACAGAAAGAATAGATATATTTGGCTTTCAAAAAAGAACTATATCAGTAAAATCTTACGTCGTTTAAACATGCAATATCGTAAGCAAATTTCTACCTCTCTTCCTATTAATTTCAAGTTATCCTGTGATATGAGTCCTAGCATGGAAAAAGAGAGGATGAGGATGTCTCTAGTACCGTATGCATCTGCAGTGGACAGTTTGATGTTTGCCATGGTATATACCAGACCAAACATTGCACAAGCAGTGGGAGCGGTTAGTCGATACATGGAAAAACCTAGAGTTGAACATTAGAGTGATGTAAAGAGGATCTTGAGATACCTCAAGGGCACCACAAATGTTGCATTATGTTATGGAGGATCAAACTTGACTATTCCGGGTATGTCGAATTTAGACAATGTCGATGACCTCGATAAAAGCAAATCCACCACAGGATATGTATTTCCACTCTTACTGAAGGTGCTATAAGTAGGTTTCAAAACTACAGTCTATCATCGCGACATCTACTATAGAGGGTGAGTATGTCGCGGTTACACAAGTCAGCAAAGAGGCAATTTGGTTGCAAATGTTGATGGAGGAGTTTGGTCATAAACAAGATAATATTGTCTTGTTCTGTGATAGTTAGAGGTCTTTTCATCTTGTAAAGAATTCAGTATTTTATCCAAAGATGGAACACATAAGGGTACAATATAATTTTGTACGGGGAAAGGTGGAGGAAGGCAACATGGATATACAGAAAATCCACACAGAAAAACATGACGGATATGTTGACGAAGCCAATAAACGTCGAAAAATTTATTCGGTGTCGATCTACTATGGGTCTAGCGAAAACATGAGCAATGTGACAAAGAGAAAATGGAAAGGAAGAAATAATATAATAAAAGTGGTTTTGAACGAGAGAATGAAAGTTACAAAACCAATTTTATGGTGGTCAACATTTAGGCACAGTTTTAAAAAAAAATAAATTTTATAATATCCACAGGTGTTGAATGTTTTCAAAAATATTTTTTCATAAAAAACGAGATATGTTCATATCATTGTTGCATCCCAATCAAAATAAAAAAAATGAATTGAGAAAAAAATGAATAGTTTTCCCTCTTAATATTTTTAGTATTTTCTCTTGGTTATTTAAGAGAAGTTTCCCAAATTGTTAGAAAAATATCAGTATTTTTTCCCTTTAATTTGACAAGAGTGTCATAATTTTGTGAGGTCTACATTCGCCTGCGGATATAGACACTTTTTCGAATTCGTAAAAATGTAAAAAAGTAGTGATTCATTTTTTCCTTTTAATTGCTTAATAGTCATTTATGACCTTTTTTACCTCGATTTACCATGCGAAAGTGATCTCATGCAGCATTCCTAAGGATGCTAGGAATAGAGAGTAGAAAAAGGAAGTGGACAAGATGAGGAAAAGACTTACAAGATTGTGATGATGAACCGCTTCCGGAACTACTAGACACAAAGAGTTCTATCATGAAGCATTGTTGATGTAATAATGTTAGTTCATCTATGTACTTCTTAGACAATATAATGTTAGATTTTTGTAAGGTTTGACGTGCAATCTCATATAATGTTTGTTTGACGTTTGGTACAAATGGAGAATGGAGTTTATGTGGAAAAGGCGCCTGTGAGAGCTCAAAATTAATTCATATATACTTGGATGTTATCAAATATGTGAATTATGGATCATCTAAAGATCCATTCCTAAATCAATTTCAAGATTTCGTGGTTCTGTTTGGTAATGGCAGGATGAAAGTGAAAATCTAATATAACATGCAAGCATTGAACTATGGGTTAATAATTTGGTTTCAACATATTCTTTCATGTCCTTTATTTCAATTATATACCAATACTCTCTTATCGTTGTCAGTTGCTATTGCAGCTAGGCTCTTGAAAAATTTTATGTACGATTGATGAGTATTGTATTAGATGTGGATGTTGAAAACTCCACAACGGTATGGGATCATGTAAAGGCTTACTTGTTTTTTCCTATGGTTGAAAATATTCTTTGTAACCCATTAAAGAAATCGAATGGGAAGCAAATGCTTATCTTTGACATTCTTCACAGAAGTAATGCGCCTATTAAAAGTGCTTCTGCGTACAGAACCAAATTTGAAGCAATACTGCCTCACATGATGGAAAGCTTCAACGATTAATATCGTAGTATAACGGAAGAATAAATGCTAAGGCTCTTCAAATATACTTTAACTAATAATTCTTTCTTATTTTTCCTTCATTTTCTCCGATGTTAATATAAACTGAATCTGAGTATCAGCAAGAATGAGTTGTAAGGTACTGCAAGTGTGGTCAGACTGGTTTCTTTTCTCGGATGCATACGTTACATAAATGGAATAAGAGCTACATTTCTCTGGTTAGAGAATTTTGATGTTACCCCAATTCATGTTATATGTTGTGATGCACTTGAAATAGAGAAGGGAGGCCACACTGAAGATATCAACGATGATTAAGACCAACCAAGACAATTATTTGGGGATGACCATTGCAAAAACATGTTTTGGTGCCACAGTGGTGAGTTTTGATCTCTCTCCTCATTGAAAGTAATTTTTTTCTTGTAATTTACTTAGGTCTTCTCTGCTTATTATAGAATAAAACATCATTGAAAACATGGAGACATGCTTGAAAAACCACCACTAAACAAGTTTTGGTGCAGAAGCTATGAGTTTCGAAGTGGATTCATTTTATTTATTGATCTTGGAAATTCCTTGAATACAATATGAAAAGTATAAGCAAAAATTGGTATGATGTTATATCATTCTCTATTTCCTTTATTAAATCCTTATGATCATCCAAGTTGTAAGAAACTTTTCTACAACGAGTAAAGACATAAGAAGGTAACATGTGTAATATCTATGAAGGTTAATAAGGTGGTTGCGCACTTCCACTTTACCCCAGGGTCGATGACTTCATTACTCTTCATTGGTCACACTATGACAATTTTTTGTTGACCTAGAGTAGAGAAAGAGAACGTGGGCTCAGTGTGAGGATAACTTAAAAAAATTAATTTAATAATTCGAGGATTCCGATGATTCGGACAAAGTAAGACGATGGAATTTTCTGAAACACAATGGATGAAAGAGTTTGGTGATAAACAAGATAATATTAGTTCCGTGATAGTTAGAGCTTTTTGCATCTTGCAAAGAATCCAGTATTTCATCCAAGGACGAAACACATAAGGGTACAATTACATCTCTAACGTCACGATCTTCACCGTACAAGAATCAAACTTGATAGTTCTTCAGGAAACCAACCTTATAAAGGTGTTTGAAAAAAATTCGTAAATTCAATACATCATTTTCTTGCATCATTTTCCGGGACATAACATTGTCATGCGTTCTTAAAATAAAGGGTTAATCAATGCAAAAATCATGTATTGTTCAAGTTCGTGTAAGAATTTTTGCATAACCTCCTCTATTACCGAATCTTTTCTTCTATACATTTAATCTCATTACCTATATATTTTCATTTGAAGAGGATGATATTGTTTCAAAGTATGTTTATAGTTCAACTTTTATGTTAGGGAATTCGTGACTGGTGTATGAATATTGTTATTTCCAAATGGATGCCCGTGGAAATTAGGGGTGCTAATTGGGTTGGCCAGTCCAACCCAATCCATATTTAAAATGGATTGGAATTTTTCAAACCAGCCCAGTCCCTCAAAACTCGCGGGTTATATGGGCTGACTTGCGGGTTGAATTTTTTTTGTTTACAATTGTATAATACTTAATTAATAAAAATTTTTAAAATTTTAAATAAAAATATCTAAATACATTAAAAATTCTAAAACATGAAAATAATTCATAAACAATACAAAAAATCCAAATAAAAGTTTAAATTCTAAAAAAAGTTACATTTTATCTTCAATCTTTACTTTCTTTATTATCCATACCTATAAATAAACCAAATTAAATACATTAAATAAAATTATAAAAATAGATATATTCGAAATTATATTACCTTCTTTGTCATCTTTAAAACCATGCATCCAAAAAACGAGAACGAAGTAAAGCTTACACATTAATACTAAAATCCGAGAATCAATACTAAAAGATGATTCAGACTTCTGCATTTGTTCAAAATCTGAGAATCAATACTAAAAGATGACTCAGAAGAACAGTGGTTATAGGAATTATGAGCACATCACAAACCATGTACGTCAACTCACGGTATCGATGTCGTTTATCCTTCCAATAGCCCAACACATCCAAATCGGGATAATTCGACATTCTTAATTTCTCTTCATCCAAATATATAGCCAAAAGTGATTTGCATTCTTCTTCATTCGCCTAAAAAATATCATCAAATTTGTAGAAATCCTATAATGATAGTAACCCCAAATAAGATAAATGATATTGAAAATATAAATATTAAACTTAAAATACAAACAAAGTAGAAAACGTTTTTGAAGAATGCCCAAGTATTGATTTTGTTGGCTTGCAATAGAAAGTTGAAAAGAAGATACAACATTAATGTCATTTCCTAAAGAATCGAACTTCTTTGATATGCTTTGAAAAGCATAGCTCTGTTCATATTCACATGCTCGAACTTGTATTTCGAAGTGTTAGCATCAATCTTGTTCAAAAATTGTTTAACGAAATGATATTTCAACCTATGATCAAGTATAACAACCATGGCTAGTATATCATTGTATTCCTCCCAATATTTGTTGAACTTATCAAGCATATTACAAGCCATATTCTTTCTAAGAAAATCATTACTTTTCATATTTTTTGTTTAGCAAACACTTGATCTTCCAAACTTGTCCATAATATAAATTTGAAGTCGAATAACTTGAACCCGACATCAATGTGATAATCGTTTAAAAAGGCTTCAACAAATCATATATCTTATTCCCCCTAACCCATTCTTCACTTGAAGGACAAAATTTGTAACATTTATTAACCACTTTGAGCATATTAAAAGCTCGTTGATACTTCATGTTATCTTTTATCTTAGTCACGCCATCACCAAGCACATTTAAACAATTTTCACGATAGGGTTTAAAAGATGTGCACAACATCTCACATATAGAAATTTACCATCACGCAAAAAATTATTGTCCAAACAAAGCTGCTCTCTCAAAATTTCTTGTAAAACATCATTACCGGAAGCATTATCTAAAGTAATGGGAAATACCTTGTTCTCTATTCCCCCATCTTTCAAAAACTCATGAATCTTAGTATCCATAACTTAACCGGTGTGTAGATGAGGCATATAAGTGAAAGACAATACCTTACTATTAAGTTTCCACTCTTTGTCCACATAATATGTCGTTAAACATATCAATCCTTCACCATTGATGTTTGTCCAACAATCAGACATGAGTGTATTTTTATTCATTTTTTCTTAAAAAAGGAACGACTTGAAACCAAATGGTGGGACGTTTTCAACTTCGACATTCTAAGAGTATAAGATCGCAAAATAAAAATGATCTAAATAATCCTATATGAATTAATAAGAGTATACCAAATGGTATCAACTACGACGTTCAAGAAGTATTGGTTGCTTAATTTTAAAAAATAATGAGAATAAGAAAATATAGGATGCACCAAGTATATCCGATACACTGTGAGGTGTCCTTCACAAAGATATTTTTAGGTATCAGTCTTACGAATATAGCTAACTAAGTAAGACTTGAACTTGTTTCTTAAAAGTTTTAGAAAGTATGAAATCTCATAAAAAAAATTAAGAAATTTTAAAATAATAGTGATAATAATAAAAATAATATGTTTTGTTAAAGGTTGTGTGAACTTAGGAGAGAAGTAGTTATTTTATTTAACAGAGCATGATTTTTGAATTTCAAATTTTTTACACAAAGGGAATTAGAATAAATATAAAAACTGACTTTGAATGCCTATGTATCTTGATTCACATTTCTAGAAAAGTTCTATGCTCCTTGTTTCTCTTCTTATGGAAAATCTTTTATCAATGGCACTGAAAAGAAGACTTACATTTCTAAACCATAAACACGAAGATTATTACATATGGGAAAAACTGGGACTAATGCAGAAATTGCTGAATCGGATCTTTCGAACTGAATAAAAGAGGAGAGAATATCACTGAGTTAGAAACTCCTGAAGCCGAAGAGAGGATACCTACTGCATAACAAGCCCCATAAAATGAAACAATAACAGAGTTGGTTATTCATCGAGGAAAATAGATTCCGATAGCAGAACATGTATGTACCACAAGTAGATATTCAGTCCATCCAAAAGGCCATCGACAGAGAAGAAGAACAATTTGAGATCTTTTATAGCAAGACAAACAGAAGTAAGACAACTGAATCAGAAGAAATATATGAAGTTTCTTTCCATGTAAACAAAGAAAAGAGGATACAAACCTTCTTAAAGATCAAAATAGAAAAAGAATAAAGAACATGTTCAACAAACCTTTGATAAGTAATTTCTGATATCTCAACTTTAAATATTTTACACATAAGTTCTTTACCGAAGAAGGGTACGAAATTGTTAAGACTGGGGAAATCTAGGGAGAAAAATCTTTGAATGTTCTCCACTTTAGAGCGGCGGAAAATTGGAGTTTGTTGCAGGAAAGAAAGTTAAATTTAACTGTAATAGAGGTCATGAAATTTAGTGGGGAACTTATCTATGAATTTTATGCTAATATTTTTTTCCAACATTGATAAAAGAGCATCTTTCTTACCAAAAGGTGTTAGTGAGTGGAAATGTGTTCGATTTTTCTCGTAGAATCATAAATCAATATCTAGACACATTTGATATAGAGACATATAAGGAGAATGAGATAGAAATACTAGTTGATATAAATATTGTTGCAATATCCCTCACAAGGAATAGAGGTACAACTTAAAATGGGTAGATAAGGCCTTCTCAACTGACCATGGAACTTCCATTGCTCAAAAACATTTGTAGATCAAATTGGTTTCCTGCAAAGAAGACAAACTCTCTAAAGAACGAAATGGTGATCCTAATCAATTGTGTTAAGGAAGGAGTTCTATTAAGTATGGGTAAAGTGATTTTCTAGTATGTTGTTACTCAAGCTTTTTTTGAGAATGCTAGATATACTCTAGCTTGTATGATTCAAGAATCGCTCTTCACATGACATAATGGGGTAGTAAGTGCTATCAAATCAACGTAACTCATACCTTTTTGGATCAATGTTGATAAACGGTTTGACAACGAAGCTGCGAATGCGGAAGGCTTGGATATTTTTCCAAGAGATGATGTGTAAACTATTCTCATGAAGCTAGGGAAGAAGATGGCTCAATCACTGGTAAATCATAAGAAATATCTAAATCATATTAAGATGCTTCTTTATACAAATAGTACTATCTCTCCATCTTAATGTTTTTCCTTATGGGATTTTAGTCCATTGATTTTTACTAATGAACTATGATTTTGAATCTTATGATTCACTCAAATAGAGGGAGAAGGTACTAGTTAAGATCATGGTACGCACGAGTAAAAGATGGATGGATGGAAGCAAATAAGTATGGATCCAAGTTGTTGTGTTTCTAAATAATTTTAGTTGTAGTTTGACCATAGTCACTTCAATTGTAACTGAAAGATGCAATTAGTTTGACCGTTTTTCAAACTTATGTTTTTTGATCTTTGAATGTTTTATTGATTTTTTTTATGGATAAGTCTTTTGGATATTTTTTGTGTGAATATGAGTCAAAAAGGGGGAAAGTGTTGATTTAGTCTAAGTCAAACTAATGCCACATTTTTAGGATTTTGGTTCGATACTTTGTAGGAGTTGTTTATTCTCCATGTATGTAAGTGAATTCTGGTCAAACTTGGAGGCTATAAAAGAAGTTGGAGCATCACTAGATAATACGTGGACATTGAGGATCAAAAAAAGAGAGGAAGCCACAATACAAAAGGCTTAATTGAGTTTATATTTCCTAAATCTTAGTGACGTCAGATAAAGGTAACGTTTGGAAGACAGTAGGTTAGTGTTATAGGATTTCGGAGAGTCTATCATAACTCTAAGAAATCCTGTGTCGGGAAATTTATTCACAAGTACTATATCCGATCTAGGGGAGTACTGTTTGTGGATTAGTCGCAACTCAAATTGAGCGAAGTTGTAACTCGATTTATTACTTGGTGAATAAAATAGGTTTATTGAAATACTTTATGTCTCGAATTTTATTGTCTCCAGTTTTAATTGTGTTTTCACATATTTGGATCGACTAGTCCTCCCCTCAACATCCCTCTTCTATTTCTCTACCCTCACATCAAGTTATACCCATAAAATATCTTGACTATCATGAGTCCTCAATCTATTCTTCTATCCCTTTTCATGCTATGTTCTATCCATGATTTATTTTTTAAAGGCATGCTTGGATTCTTTTCTAAGTGAGGTATTCTGTCTATTGATGTGGGTTAATCTCAAGTAATAATTTACCTAGACTAACGCTTCCGCAAGAATACGGATCGTATAGTACCAGGGTCGAACACAAGGAATTGATGCAACTCTAAAGATAGTAACTAATGAATAAGACGTGTGAAATCAATGAGTTAATGGGAATGCGAACTAGACTAAACTAAACTAATGAACGGAATGACTCAACGACTAAACACCACGGATTTCGAGAGATGCACGATGATGTAACAAAGTTTTAACAAGATCATTGGTCTTAGATATTATCACGTGTTCAAAGAATTCAAGCTCTTATATAGGAACAGATTGGCGTAGACTTGTCCACTATCTAGCATGCGTATACCAATCTCCCAATTGTGTATCTCACCTACTAGACGCATTAAGACCGCTATCCTAATCCCTAAATTCAATCGATCGACCTGGCGTAGATTCTAAACCGATTCAATCCGAAATTATGGCTAGATTCCAAAGTCTAATCCCTGGCGTAGATTCATTAGACTTCTATAATCATCCATTCGAGTGGCGTACAGGAATGAAAGCATTAAAAACAACCAATCGATCTGAAAACGATCAAATACCGAATTCATTCATTCAAGTGGCGTACAAGAACAAAAGCGTTAAGAACCACCAAGCATTAAGAACAAGACTTCGTTACATATTGACAATACTCTCTAACCCATGGCTGTAGTTCTACTCGGACATGAACTTAGAAAACGAAACACAAAAGATAACTATATTCAACATTGATAAAGAATGAGATCCCTCCCTATTCATATACTGACGTCTTCAATAGCTCCTCCATGCTCCGGATCCCTTGTTTCGTCCTTCTCCCTCTTTCTCTATGTCTCTAAGTGTGTCCTCTAATGTCCCCCCTTCGTTCCGTTTTAAAGTCCAGTTCGAATCCTAGCTCTAAAAGGTCTCTTTTCTCATTAATTGGTTGTTCTAAAATCAAGGAGTTTGTTGAGAAAAAGGTGGACCCGAGCGGGCACAAGAGCAGCCCGGTCGTGCAGGACCTCTGCCTGATCGTGCACCATTTCTACCCCGAGCAGGCACCCATGCCCGAGCGTGTGGCTGGCCAGCCCGAGTCGGGTAAAGCTATGGAGAATTTTGGTAACAATTAGTGCCCAAACGAGCACACCTTTGCCACCCGAGCGGGCACACCTTCCCGATCGTGTTCTTCATGTGCGCGAGTCATGCAAAGCTACAGGGATCTTCAGCCTCAATTTCTCAACTTGTGCCCGAGCGGGTCCTCTCATTGCCCGAGCGTGCAGCTCTTGTTTTGGTGTTTCTGCTCCTTTCGCTCGGTGTTTGAGTATTCGCTTTTAATCCGTGGCCTTGCACAAGTTGTACCTTGTCATTCAATTACGTTTTTGGGGTTGAATTGCCGTAATGTCTCATGTTTCGATTCATGTCTCCGTTTCCTATACAAAACACAAAATGTAGATGAAGTCTTCGAATAAACTCGATAAATCGGTGAGATCTAAGAAATCTACTCAAAACTAGACCTAAGAATCATGTAAATACTACGACGGATTACGTGTTATCAAACTCCCTCAGACTTAACCTTTGCTCGTCCTCGAGCAAATCTAGAGTCGAGTACAAGAAGAGCTAAACAACAATGGACACTAGCACAAATACCTCGAAGGATTAGCCATCATGCAAAACAACGCGTCACATGAACGCAAGCCTAAGCGTACCTAGTTCAGACATCTATCAACCGAAAGTCATGAGCCATGCAATCCTACCAATGACCTAAGTTTATTTCATTCCCCTAGACAACGTCCAAGCGATCTCCATACCAATTCTCCTAAGCTTGAGATATCATTAAACTCGTATTCTCGTTCTTATTCTCTTTTCTTTCATTTTTTAATTGATCCACGCTTGGTTCCTAGGACGTCGAAGTCAAAGAGGGATGGCTTTCTACTTAGACCCAGGTTGCCTATGGCACACTCATAAGGTCTTTTAACCCTAGCGGAGTGAAGAGTTGCATCATTGAAGAACATTTTTCTGTTTTTTTACGAAGAATACGCATCACTCTAACCCTTAGGACGTAGAATAGCGCCTCAACCCACCACTTAGACCCGAACCATCGATCTCGATGTACTCATGTCAATGAAAACCTGAAATAGTTAAA
>CM071872.1:6597752-6609606 GCA_036759665.1 Gynandropsis gynandra | reverse complement strand
GTTCTGAATACCCGCTCTGGCAATCAGCCATCCATTCTGCCCCGAAAGTTTACGCGACTCGGGCTCCTCAACCACACGATCGGGTGACCACTACCCGATCGGGCGCAACGCTCACCACGGTCGGGCAAGCCTTTACCCGAGCGGGCAACACCACTGCCCGAGCGGGCCGCGTAATCCGTAACAACCTAGATCTAAGTTTCAAACGAGCAAATAAAAGGAAAGGAAGAGATCTAGGGCAAAGGGGGGCGACGAACAGGGAAAGAAAACACTGGAGAAACATCTGGGAAAGCTCGGGAAGCATCGGAGAAGAAGAGAAGCACCGATCCGTACACCGGTAACGCTTTAGGGAAGGTCGAGGCATCGAGTTCCTTAGGGTTTTATCATGTATTGGGTTGTGTTATCTTCTGTTTTCATGTATTCCATGAGTGAGTAGAGTCCCTACTGCGGGTAGGGTTATCGGATTTGTATGTATGAACGATGATCTTCTTTAATGCTTAGTTTTATGATTTTTACTCTTGATTTACGGTTCTATGCTTAGCAATATCAATCATATGTTAGTGCTGACCGCTCAACAACAATGGATATCGAACCTTGCTGGAAGGTTAAGGAACGAATCCGGTCCGCTAAGTAGTAGATTAAGCCTTGGCTAATGAGAATCTGACCGGTCGGTTAGCCAACTTAGGGATAGTGATTGCGGTCTTAATGCTGCCATGGTGCGTGTTAATCGGCTGTCGGAAGGCAGGGTTGCATGTATCCATGGTTAGGAGGTTTAGGCTCGGAAGAATCACTCCTCAACCGTAGAGCATGAATTTCTCGTTGTCAAGAGTAGGTTGTAGATCTATGATCCTTAGTCGTTCATGTATGCAATATCCGGTATCCCGTACACCCGTAGTATTCATCATATCTAGTTCATCTTTACCCTCGTTTCGTTGTCTCCATTAGGATAGATTTAGGACCATTAGAACCATATCCCTTCCTATCACCTTTCTTCCTAGTTTAGTTTTGTTCTTAGTTTAGTTATATTAGTCCCTGAGATCGACCCTGGTACTTCCGTATCCGTATACTTGCGGTGAAGTGGACTAGGTTATTTATAACTCGCGTTTCCACACGTCAAGTGGCTTGAGAGTCATCCTGTAATCTAAGGCTATTGTGAGAATAGTCTTAGGCGGTCATACACGAGTGTGTGACGCTCGGGGCTTAGAATTTGGATTCAAGACGGATAGAGTCTCAGGGTGAGTCTGAGTCTGTATTCAGGTGTACTTGGAAGACCGCTTGAATTAAATAGAAAGGCCTTTGGAGTTTTAAAACTCCACCAAAATTTTTTGGTCATCTACTCTTTATTTCTTTCAATTGGTATAAGAGCTGGAAACAAAAAATAATATTGGTTTTAGATCCGGTTAAAGAGTGAGATGGAAGGAACATGGGATCAATACTCGTATTGCAAGCCCGTAATACTTAACTCCTCTAATTATGGGTATTGGAAGGTCAAGATGAGAGCAAATATCCGTGGCATAGATGAAGATGCGTGGAGAGTTGTGAGGTATGGTTGGAATCCTCCAATGGTGATTGACGACAAAGGCAACGAAAAAGAGAAACCACTTGACCAATGGACGTTGGCCGAGAAGAGATCATCTACTTATAATGCAAAGGCATTAGCTGCAATATTCGCTTCAAATAAAATGGATGAATTTAAACAACTACAAGGTTGTGAATCTGCTAATGAAGCTTGGGACAGACTTAAAACAATGCACGAAGGAACTCCTAGTATGAAGAGAACAAGATTGGATATTCTTGAACATCAATTTGAAAAGATTGAAATGGGAGGAAACGAAAGCGTGAAAGAGTTTAGTGGAAGATTAAATGCTTTGGCCAATGAAGCACATGTTCTTGGTCAACCTTATGAAGACAAGAAGCTTGTCAAGAAACTCTTTCGGTGTTTACCCAAGAAATTTTCGGCACAAAAGGCAGCAATGAACATGTCACTTAATACCGACATAACAAGCTTCAAGGAAATTGTGGAAATATTGTCCGCTTATGAAATGGAGTTGCAGATGGAATAAGGATCACTTAGTAGAAATTCATCTCAAGGAATAGAACTCAAAGTGGAAGAAAATTTATCAGAAGATGATGGAATTGTAGGAGACATATCTTTGTAAGCGGAAAAATCTAATAGAATCTTAAAAAGAAGACCAGGAGGATATCCAAGACACGCAAGGCATACCCAGAGAAAGCAGGGAAATCTAAAGTTCAATGTCATGAGTGTAAGGGATACTGACATATTAAGAATGAATGTTCGAGTGCTCAAAAACAAGAAGTAATCCTAAAAGCTTTGGAGGCAACAAAATGCTTCAATTTTCATGGTTTTGGACATATGAGGAATCAGTGCCATGATGTGAAAAAGACAAACAAGTCTATTCTTACTCAAGAAGATTCAACTGATTCGGAGGAAGAAAGTGAAGAAGAGGACATAGCTAGGAATGTTACATTCTACGGTGTCATAGGAAGTGAAGATGAACAATCGAATGAAGAAAGTGATGATGATGAGATGACCATGAAAGAGTTATTCGAGAAATGTATTGAGATGGGTCAACGAAATTTGAAAATTCTTAGAGAAAAGAATGATGTTGAGTCAAAATTAAAAGTTGTTACGGAACAACTTTTAAAAAAGGAGGAAGAGGTGAATCAAGTCTCAAGTTAACTAGAAGAAACGAAGAAGAATTTAAGGATGTTGTCAAATGGAACCGAAAAGCTGGACTATCTACTAACAATAGGAAAGAAAGATTCAAATCACTATGGACTTGTTTACAAAGGAGAAAGTTCTCGCAATGAAGGAAAATTTGTCAAAAGTGAAAATCTGACAGAAACAGACACACCTTCAAATGCACAAAGTATACCTGTCGCGCCTGTGAGTTCCAAATATCAAGAGCAAGGAAGATGTTACTACTGCGGAAAAAAGGGGGCATATTCAAATAAATTGCTATCAAATGACGTATTATGAATGGAGGCCTCAAAGAACTTTCAACAAGAGGACAACAAGGAAAATATTGATTCATTTTCAATCACAACGGTCCCAAGGTAAGTCACGAAGGAAGAATCAATCACAATGGTTTTGAGGTAAGTCACGGCAATATCAAGGTAAATTTTCTTACTGGTCTACACCTAATATAAGACAAATATGGATTAAAAAGAGCGAACGGTATATGACAGTAAGAAAACCTACGATTAAACAAATCTGGGTTAGGAAATCGGTTCTAAGTTGCAATCTTTCTTTTACTTCGATACAAAATGAGAAAGATTCAATGTGGTACTTTGATAGTGGTTGTTCAAGACATATGACAGGTAATCTTAGTTTGCTGTCAAACATTAAAGAAAGTGCCAAAGGAAGAAATGTAACCTTCGATGATGGACGAAAAGGAAACATACAAGGAAAAGGTGACATTATGAGGACAACCAAAGCTGACTAATGTGCATTTTGTGCAAGGACTTCAAGCAAATTTGATTAGTATTAGTCAACTATGTGATCAAGGGTTACGTGTCTCTTTCTCACATGAGAAATGTATTGTCACTGATGAGGATGGTAAGAATGTTTATGTACGGAAAAGAGCACCTAACAACTGCTACATCTGGACAGAAAGTGAAGTGTTTTCATGTTATACAAGATCCAATTCACCTATGGCATCAACATGTAGGACATGTAAATTATCGAACTATTGTTAAATTGTCTAACTCTGAGTTGATTCGAGGTAAGCCCAGGATGTCAAAGACAAAAGAAGCTATTTGCAAACCATGCCAACAAGGGAAACAAGCTCGAATAAATCACAAGAAGATGCCGCAAATCAAGACCACACACTTACTAGATTTGCTTCACATGGATTTGATGGGACCGATGAAAACTGAAAGCATAAGTGGAAAAAGGTATGTTTTCGTATGTGTTGATGATTTTTCGAGATACACATGAGTTAGATTTTTGCGAGAGAAAGGTGAAACCTTTGAAGTCTTTCATTATTTGTGCTTAAACTTGATAAATACTAAAGGAAGAATTAAGAGGATCATGGTCGTGAATTTGAGAATCTGTGTAATAAACTTGGTATTTCACAGAATATTCTGCTCCGAAAACTCCACACAATGGAGTTGTGGAAAGAAAGAATAGAACTTTGCAGAGAATGGCTAGGGCAATGCTGCACGGTAAGGGAGTTGCACCTCGATTCTGGGCAGAAGCCATAAACACGGCTTGTCATATTATCAATAGAGTGTATGCTCGAACAGGTAGTGAGAAAATTCCATATGAAATAATGGAAAGGCAAGACACCAAATATCAATTATTTCCATGTGTTTGGGTGTAAGTGCTACATACTCCATGATCGAGAGTATCTTGGTAAGTTCGACTCAAAGAGTGTTGAAGGTATGTTTCTAGGTTATGGTACAAATTCAGCATCTTTTCGAGTTTATAATTTTTGTACCAAGACTGTTAGTGAGTCCACTAACGTTGTATTTGATGAAGAAGGTCAAAACATAGAATATGTTGACAGAATTGTAGCTCAGTTACAAACAGATATACTAAACATGCCTGTTGAAGTCGAAGGTTCACATGAGGAACAAACTGACAACCTAGAAACAAGAATTACCGAGGAGAACTTAGCAAAGGAGATGGAAGGAGAAATCAATTCAACTCAAGTACACAAAAATTAGTCCATAGCAGATCTCATTAGAAATGTTCATGACCCAAGAAGATTGAGGAACAAACCACGTATCAACTACAAAGATTTGGTGAGATTCGTTTGCTTTACATCCCTATCCACGACAGAGGTGGAATATATAGCATTGGGGAGTTGCAGCACACAACTCATTTAAATGAACCAAATGCTATCGGACTATGGTATGGATTCTAAATCTTTCATTGCTCACTGTGATAATACAAGTGTCATAAATATTTTAAATAATCCAGTACTACATTCTAGAACAAAGCATATTGAGATTATGCATCATTTTCTTAGAGAGCTTGTTGAGAAAAAGCAATTGAAAATGGAAAATGTGCCTACAGAACGACAATTGGCTGATATTTTTACCAAACCTCTGGTCATGAACTGCTTTGTGAAATCTGAGAAAAGCACTTGGTATGTGCAAGATTTAAAAAGAAAATGGTAAAGAATGTGCTTTATTGTTTGAGAAATATGTTTAGTAGGAGTATGCTTACGTTGATATTGAGGTGCACAGATCGGAACAACACTCCTATTCTCCGCTGTCAATAAAGTACTTGAAAAATGTACAATCATTGATAAGATTGCAATGGAATTGGCTCGGATCTAAGTGGTGAGGCGGATTTCCAACTTCGACGTTTTAAGGGCATAAGGTTAAAAAATGAAAAAGGAAAAGAAAAAGATAAAAGAAAAAATATATTCAAGCATACATATGCAAGTATAAACGAAAAGAAAAAATGAATGATGATTAAAGAACAAAATCTACATACTCCGCTATGATTTAAGAGTATACCTACAAGGTAACCTGAGTCTAAGTGATGGGGAAATGTGTCAATTTCGACGATCTAGAAGTCTAGAGTGTTTGTTCTTAATCAGGTATAAAATTCTATTTGCATATATGTCGCGTGTACCTAGTGGATGTTTTGCGTATATTTGTGCTGACTATTTCTTTTCAATTGAGTATATTTGAAAAAGAAATGATTACGAAAGTATTTTTGAAGGGTTTTGTGGTAAATGTCAGCTAAATTGAAGTGAAGTATCACATTTCAAGTAGAAATTGTTTAAAGGAAATAAAAACGTCTTAGGATTTAAAGGATAATTAAGTTCGATATTGCATGCATTGTTTATCATTTGAATGAGAAAGTTGAAATTCTTTGTACGAACGAAATAGTAATCCAATGACGTCAAAGAGAAAAGATAAATCTTCTGTAGGAATGTTTAAGAAGTTAAAGTAAAGTTGCTGATAAGGACTACAAGCAGTATTTTTTTCACGATAATTTCCTTTTAATCTCGAATATTTGCTTTAATGTGAGTCTCATGCAGGGGGAGAATTAAAAAGGGGGAGAAAAATGTACTAGTGCAAGCGTAATTATTACCTATGCAGGCAAACCTGAAGACATGCAGAAGTGGATAACAATAATCGTGGATAGTTGGTGCTTGGTCCTTCAAAGATATGGATGCTGCAATGATGTGTTTGTTTAAGTATAAGATCAAAAAGGGGGAGATTGTTAGAGTATTTTGATCTTAATTTGATTGCTAAAATTTCATATTTGAATAGGTCAAAAATAGTTAAGTCAAGGCTAAAAACATGGAGTTTGTTGGAGAAAATCAAGGAGCTAAAAACATGGAAGTTGTTGGAGAAAAAACAAGGAGCATAAAAATTGGAACAAACACATCATGAAGATCTATATAAGGAGTGCTAGTCCGATTTAACAAAAAGAAGACTTCTCCATCTGAATTGAGAGTTCATAAATGTAAAAGAGAGAAGTGGAGCTTAAATGGGGAAACCAAACTAAAGTTTCTTTTCACTTTGCGAAGTGGTTTTTACACAAATCGTAGATTGTGTATCTAGGGATTTATGGGAGAGTGACTTGAGAGTCATTTTGTAATCTAAGACTATTGTGAGAATAGTCTTAGGTGGTCATACACGAGTTTGTGATGCTCGGGGTTTAGAATTTGGATTCAAGACGGGTAGAGTCTCAGGGTGAGTCTGAGTCTGTATTCAGGTGTACCTGGAAGACCGTTTGAATTAGACAGAAAGTCCTTTGGAGTTTTAAAACTCTACCAAAACGTATTGGTCATCTACTCTTTAGTTCTTTCAAAATATATATGACAAAAGAAATATATATATTTATTACTAAAATTATAATCTATTTTCTCCTTCACATTTAATCAAATAATTTTATTCTCCAATTCGTGAGTTGGTTCGTCTAAACTCTAACTCATTTTTTGCTCAGTTCGCCAGTTCATTTGAAAACGAGCTGAAAAATAATTAGTTCAACTCACTAAAATCTAGGGATGGCCAATCCGGGTTTCGATCCGGGTTCCTCGGGTTTTCGATCCGGGTTCGGGTTTCTCGGGTTTACGAGAATTGAACCCGAATTGAACCGGAATTGAACCCCAATTGAACCCGAATTTTTTTCGGTATGGGTTCTTCGGGTTTCAATTCGAGTTCGGGTTTTTCGGGTTCTGAAGCAGTGAACCCGAAATAACCCAAATTAAGTTCGGGTATCCATGGGTTATTCGGGATATTCGGGTTATTTGGGTTATTTGGGTTCGGGTTATTGGGTTATTTGGGTTATTCGGGTTATTTGGACTATTTGGGTTGGGATTATTCGGGTTATTTGGGTTATTCAGTTATTCAGGTTATATGGGTTATTTGGGTTATTCGGGTTATTTGGGTTATTCAGTTATTCAGGTTATATGGGTTATTTGGGTTCGGGTTATTCGCGTTTTGTAAGGGTTTTTCGGGTTCTCTAAAAAACAAGTTAACATACAAAAAAATTTAAAAAAAATACATATCTAAATTAGATAATATAACTCATAAAAATTAACTTCGCAAATACCAAAATAAAATGAATTCTAGAAACCTAAAATATTAGTCATGTGGTTCATAGAAAATAACCTAAAATATTAGCCATAAAATTTAATTCGGGTTCCTCTGGTTTAACCCGAACCCGGATCGAACCGACCCGGACCCGAACAGATTCTAAAATTTGAACCATATGGGTTTTTAGGGTAACTCGTTTTGTAAACGATCCAGATTTTTCGGGTCGATCCATGTCGGTCCGATCCGAGTAACCCGGATTGACCACCCCTACTAAAACAATCCGAATTAAAAATGGCTCGCGAGACATCAGCTCATTTTTAATCCTATTTATGAACATCATGGCTATGAAAGAGAAATGTAAAATCAGTACTGAGTTGATGTTATTGAATTAAAAAGAAAGAAATTGGTGATTTGCAATCTTTTTTTCTTTGTAAAGAAAGATAGAGAGCCCAAAAACCTAAATAAGAATTAATTTTGGAGATTTATATTATCAAATTTTAACGAATGGGTTTATATAATACGAGGAAAGGAATAAAACTTTCATAAGAATATTAGAAAAATAAATTGAAAAAAAAACAATGAAAATTAGTTAACAATCGACACCCGTTTCTCGGATAAAAATATTTGATATACTGAAAATAAAAGGGTATAATGTAATTTTGGAGACTCCTACGCAAAGATATGAACGTTTAATTTTTGTTAATAATATATATATATATATATAATAGATATCTGGACATTTTTTAAAGTTTTTAAACATTTCCTTATTAAAATATGAATAAAAAATATACGCAACATTTTCTAAAAGAAAAAATTATAATTCCGACTATATATGATTATTTATTTCATTTAAAAATATTGAATGATTATAATTTAATATAATTAGGTAAATGAATATTGTGGCGGAATATCAGATATACCCTCGTAGGGCTAAAACGCTTCAAAAATACCTTTCCCTAAAATAATTATTTAATCGGGAAAAAAAACTGGAGAAAAGACAAATTTACCCTTAATTTCCGAACGTGGAAAAAACCGCATTCTGGGAGAGTAAAAGCCAAACCCGCATTCTGGGAGAGTAAAAGCCAAGAAAGAACAAGTGATTTCGAACTTGAGAGGGATCGATTCGAAGTTGGCAAGAAGGAAATTCGAAGTTGGCAAGAAGGAAATGGCTAGAACCAGCAGCGGTGGAGAAGAGAGCACGAGTCAATCTTCAATGGCGTCAATAAGTGTAAGTAGATCGATTTCTAGGGTTTTGGAGGATGTCGAGTCCCAAAATGGTTTATTGATTTGAAATGGTGTGAGTGTCAATGAGTCGGTTGAGTCTCAGTGAGTCGGTTGAGTCGCAAGAGTCGGTTGTCTCAGTGGGTCGGTTTGGGTCGCGATGGTCGGTTGAGCGTCGATTTCTAGGGTTTGCAGGCTGTCGAGTCCCAGAATGGTTTATTGATTTGAAATGGGTGTGAGTGTCAGTGAGTCTGTTGAGTCTGAGTGGGTCGATTTGGGTCGCAATGGTCGCTTGAGCGTCGCAGGGAGTCTAAGGGTCGTTTGAGTCGGTTGTCTTAGTGAGTCGGTTTGGGTTGCATGGTTCAGTCGAGTCGCATGGGGTGGTTGAGTCAAAGGGTCGGTTGGGTCGCATGGGTCGCATGGGTCGCATGAGTCGCATGGGTCGCATGAGTCACGTGGGTCGCATGGGTCGCTTGAGTCGCTTGAGTTGGTAGAAGTATAATGTATTCTTTAATTAATTGGTCTTGCAGGTGGCCCCAAAGCCGAAGTTTGTGTATCAATTCAAACACATGGACAGAATGCCAAAGATCACCACCAAGTGTTATCCTCACGAGACAATAACGAAGCTGAGAGGAATCTTAGATGAATACGACGTGCATTACTTCGAGAAGGAATCGCAATTTAAGCATTTATTCCATTTCCAATGTGATTCCACATTGACTAAGGTTCAAATGTCTATCCTCCTAAATCACTCCGTGATTGTACGGGACAAGAAGGAGTTGTGGTTCGTCTTAAACGGTGTTCCCATCCGGTACTCTATAGTGGAGCACGCACTAATTTCCGGATTGAACTGCGGACCATATCCCAAAGGATGGGAGTCCAAAAGGGGTGATACATTCAGGCGGAAGTATTTCGGCCGTGGAAAGGTGACCCCCGTACAAATCATTGGAAAGCTTGTGAAGGCGAAGAATGACGAGGACCGAAAGAGGTTGGCAACTTTGTTGTTGTTGGCGCAAGTTATTGCTCACAAGCCTTCATCAGACAACTCTATCAGCCATGATCTCATTGACATGGTTGATGATTTGGAATTTTGTGAAGACTTTCCATGGGGGCGTTACACATTCGACAAGATTGTGGATACTTGCCGCAAACACGTTAGCGGGGAATCACCGAAACTAAAATGGTATTGTGACGGTTTCATGATCCCACTAATGGTAAGTTGTATATATTATTCGAATAACTTTAATTTTTTTATACTTTTTGCATTCTGATTTTTTTTAATGTTGCAGTTACTTCCTTTCGAAACCATCCCTAGTTTGGGCGGAAAGGGATGGTATGTTGATGTAGAGAATGCGGATCCATCATGCCCAAGAATGTGCAAGAAGATGGTTAAACCCAGTATTAACCTGAAGTACGCAGAAGTCATAAGGCTGATCGGAGATTCTAAGGTAACAATTATACAAGGGTCACAAGGAAAACAAGGGTCACAGAGGGTAATAATGGCTATTTTTTGTTTTTCAGGATATTCGAAGTATTCTTTGTCCTGATTACGATGAACATTTTACAAGTTATGATCTGGACGACTATGAGGGATGCGATCCCGATGTTCAGATATGGATGGAACATATTCGTAGAAATCCGAAGGGACTTTGTTGGGAGGACATTCGTGAGCAAGAACTGCTGACGCGGAAAGCAGTTCTTGGAGATGAAAAGAAGGGGAAAGGGAAGGGGAAGGGGAAGGGGAAGGGGACTAAGAGGAAAAAGAGCGTGGGGGAAAAAATGATAGAGCTTGAAGATGATGAAGCTGATGCTGAAGCTGATGCTGAAGGTGATGAAGAAAGAGATGGTGATGCTGAAGCTGATGCTGAAAGAGAAGGCGAGGATGAAGATGAAGCTGAAGGAAAAGAAGCTCCAGTCCGGCTGACACTGGAGCAGAAATTAGTGAAGGAAATAAAGAAGTCGGAGAAAAGAATCATCAACGCTGTCAGAGATCTTCTAAGGGATGCCGGGTTTCATTTGCCTAATACAAAAGCAGAGGCGGCAAATCCCAAAGGTGCTGAAAAGGCAAAATCAAAATCTGCCGAGATAGATTCGAGCACCGCAAACCGATATTCCGGCAGTGTTAGAGACTATGAATTCCTTCAACGTTCATATCCAGGTCCTTACGAAAAGCCGGTTGAGTCAGAGTCTGAAAATGTCCGTGGAGATGGCGCAGAAGAGGATTTGGCAAACCTTTCGTTATTAATTGAAAATATCGCATCTGTCGCCGACATTCCTCTAACTGCAGTCGTTGCTCCTGATGAAGTTCCACCAAGTAAGTAATAAATAGCTCAAAAGTTCATTTGAGTCAATTTCCATCGAGAGTCGGCAAGGGTCGCATGGGTCGCAAAATACGCATCTAATGAATGAAGTAATTTTATGCAGATGCTCCAGTCGGTCCTGTCGAAGAGGCCCCCCCAAGGGAGGTTGCTTCCGAGGACCCTCCGGTCGGTCCTGCCGAAGAGGCCCCCTCTAAGGAAAAGGAGGTTCCTTCCAAGGAACCTACAGTCGGTCCTGCCGAAGAGGCCCCCTCTAAGGATAAGGAGGTTCCACCAAGTAAGTACGGTCTTTTGAGTCACATTGGTCACATGGGTCGTATGGGTCTAATGGGTCTAATGAGTCGTATGGATCGTATGGGTCGCAGAGGTTCAAGGGTCGCAAAGGGGTCCAAGAGTCGTATGGGTCGTATGGGTCGTATGGGTCGTATGGGTCGTATGGGTCGTATGGGTCGTATGGGTCGTATGGGTCGTATGGGTCGTATGGGTCGTATGGGTCGTATGGGTCGTATGGGTCGTATGGGTCGTATGGGTCGTATGGGTCGTATGGGTCGTATGGGTCGTATGGGTCGTATGGGTCGTATAGGTCGTATGGGTCGTATGGGTCGTATAGGTCGTATGGGTCGTATGGGTCGTATAGGTCGTATGGGTCGTATGGGTCGTATAGGTCGTATGGGTCGTATGGGTCGTATAGGTCGTATGGGTCGTATGGGTCGTATGGGTCGTATGGGTCGTATGGGTCGTATGGGTCGTATGGGTCGTATGGGTCGTATGGGTCGTATGGGTCGTAT
>CM071872.1:6580200-6594825 GCA_036759665.1 Gynandropsis gynandra | reverse complement strand
GGTCGCAGGGTCGCAGAGGTTCAAGGGTCGTGACCCTTGGACCCCTGCGACCCTTGTTCCTCTGCGATCCTTGTCCCTCTGTGACCATTGGACCCCTGCGATCCTTGTCCCTCTGCGACCATTGGACCCCTGCGATCCTTGTCCCTCTGCGACCATTGGACCCCTGCGACCCTTGTCCCTCTTCGACCCTTGGACCCCTGCGACCCTTGTCCCTCTTCGACCCTTGGACCCCTGCGACCCTTGTCCCTCTTCGACCCTTGGACCCCTGCGACCCTTGTCCCTCTTCGACCCTTGGACCCCTGCGACCCTTGTCCCTCTTCGACCCTTGGACCCCTGCGACCCTTGTCCCTCTTCGACCCTTGGACCCCTGCGACCCTTGTCCCTTGGGGGAACTTCAATACTATCATTTACAAATCATATGAAAAATTTATTATTTATTATTTACAAATACAATTACTTATTTACAAATAATATGAATAATTTATTATACTTACTATTGAATCGGGGGAACTTCAATACTATCATTTACAAATCATATGAAAAATTTATTATTTATTATTTACAAATACAATTATTTATTTACAAATAATATGAATAATTTATTATACTTACTATTGAATCGGGGGAACTTCAATACTATCATTTACAAATCATATGAAAAATTTATTATTTATTATTTACAAATACAATTACTTATTTACAAATAATATGAATAATTTATTATACTTATTATTGAATCGGGGGAACTTCAATACTATCATTTACAAATCATATGAAAAATTTATTATTTATTATTTACAAATACAATTACTTATTTACAAATAATATGAATAATTATTATTTCGTGTCCATCTGCGACCCTTGTCCATCTGCGACCCTTGGACCCCTGCGACCCTTGTCCCTCGGGGGAACTTCAATATTATCACAAATGTTAACCATCCAAATACAAGACACAAATGAAAATCATCCAAACACATCTGAAAATCATCCAAATACAAGACACAACTGAAAATCATCCAAACACAACTGAAAATCATCCAAATACAAGACACAACTGAAAATCATCCAAACACAACTGAAAATCATCCAAATACAAGACACAACTGAAAATCATCCAAACACAACTGAAAATCATCCAAATACAAGACACAACTGAAAATCATCCAAACACAACTGAAAATCAAACACTGTCATTTTTAGGGAAAAACTGAAGCATGGGTAATGCTGAATTATCAAAGATTTCGACTACGAGGTTACAACCCTCGGTTAGTCGATGGTCGAGACAAAACTTTCTCCAACCCCTGCTGATGGAAGCGCCACCACGTGCCACGGGCCTTAGCCGTGCCTCCCACGCCGTGGAGTATCCTAGCATCAGATATACCTTAGACCGTCTATGGCAAAGACCGTTCGACCTCGCAAACCCTATCGGAAGTGTCTGCGACATCCGAAGAAAGGAATAAAAATCGTGAAAATCCTTACCCATGCAAGGAATAAAACCATATTGAAGTCACTTACCACTTCATCTGCGGCCAGATTCGAACGAGTGACTGGTACCACAGTTTCTCGTAAAATCCTTGGAGCAGGAGTGGCGAACTTGACAAGGAAGACCATGTCACCTTCGTGAGTGAAAAGTAAGTAATCCCCAACACTTAAGTCTAGGTCGTTGGCGAAATCTTTCCACCCATCAGTGAATCTGGAGCCATCCAACTTGACATACCATCTTCTGATAGACCCAGTCCATTTAAGCGTTGCTATTTCCCTCGTGTTCCCGTACATGACATCATCGAAAAATATCGTCGGGATGTCCTGTAACAAAAAATGAAAAAACAAGTCAAATCTTTACATTCTCTACGTGTAACATACCGACAGAGAGACTGATGAAGAAGATTACAATGTAGTTCTCTTCCAGATAGCGCGGAAAAATCTCTCTGAAGAAAGAAGGGAACACGAACATTTTCGGAAAAATTGAAGGAACGATAGTAGAGAGAGAGTTTGTGTCGTTATTGTTAAAAAGGAAACGACTGTAATTCGAAAAGACATGACCTGGATATCGAATCGCCGTCAGAGGGGATTCGAAAAGACATGACCTGCAGATGTTATTTTTTAAAAAAATTTCAAATATGATGAAAAGTTCGGCGGGAATTTTGGTGACGGAATTTTCGGCGGGTCGCATGGGTGCCATGGTCGCATATAAGGATCAATTTATGCGAAATCCACGAATTTACGATTACGAATTAATTAATTCCAAATGAGGGTCGCATATATTGATGAATAGATGCGAACTCGGCAAATTTACGGGTTTAAGATGATAAAATGACCAAAACCAAGCAAACAATACATTTATAACGTCAAACTAATTAATTACAAATTAGGGTCGCATGGGTCGCATATATTGATGAATAGATGCGAACTCGGCGAATTTACGGGTTTAAGATGATAAAATGACCAAAACCAAGCAAACAATACATTTATAACGTCAAACTAATTAATTACAAATTAGGGTCGCATGGGTCGCATGGGTCGCATGGGTCGCATGGGTCGCATGGGTCGCATGGGTCGCATGGGTCGCATGGGTCGCACGGTCACATTACATGCAAAATCTACGAATTTACGGGGTTTATAATGATAAACCGTAACAGACCAATCAAAACAATACATTTACAACGTCAATCAATGGTTAAAACAGATTATGACCCATGTGTCCCTATTTGAGTTGTGTATAACCAATGTCTGTGCTACAAAAGCGATAGTAGTGTTTTAAGAACTCGTCGGATGAGTTTGACAAAATTTCGAAAAATACATTCAACATTGTTTTCGAATGTCGATATTATTTATATTATAGTCTATTTTGATCCTAAATTGATAATGACATATTGATAATGGCATATTGATAATGGCATTGGTCGTATGGTCGTATATAATGATCAATACATACGAAATTGACGAATTTACGGATTAACAATGATAAAATGTCGAATGGGTTCTAATTTAATCCATGTGTTCTAATTTAATCCATGTGAGGGTCGCATTGGTCGCATGAGTCATATTTGTTCGCATGAGGTCGCATTGGTCGCATGAGTCATATTTGTTCGCATGAGGTCGCATTGGTCGCATGAGTCATATTTGTTCGCATGAGGTCGCATTGGTCGCATGAGTCATATTTGTTCGCATGAGGTCGCATTGGTCGCATGAGTCATATTTGTTCGCATGAGGTCGCATTGGTCGCATGAGTCATATTTGTTCGCATGAGGTCGCATTGGTCGCATGAGTCATATTTGTTCGCATGAGGTCGCATTGGTCGCATGAGTCATATTTGTTCGCATGAGGTCGCATTGGTCGCATGAGTCATAATGAAGAATTTATCGAATTATAAGGATGAAAGTCCCAAAAACTTTAATCAAAATAATACAAATAATATAGTATTACACAATTACTAACTTACTAAGCTTTCTTTTTTTTTTGAAGTCGGCGTTGTCTCGGTTGTCACGTTCCAAACACTGGCAGTGATGCTGGCTTTTGAAGATGGGGTTTGTAACGATGCAGCAGACGGGGTTTGTGGCGACACAAATGGGTTTTGTATCGACGAAGAAGACGGGGTTTGTGGTGACACAAATGGGTTTTGTACCGACGAAGAAGACGGGGTTTGTGGCGACACAAATGGGTTTTGTACCGACGAAGAAGACGGGGTTTGTGGCGACACAAATGGGGTTTGTCTCGACGCAGCAGACGGGGTTTGTCTTCTCCGAGCCTCACCGGGTCCAGGATAACGATTCACTTTAGGCCTCCCGCTTAGCCTTTTCTGAGACAGTATAGGAGGTTCAAACACATGCTGAGACACGTCAGGGGGAATGTCCCAATCACTGCAATCAGGAACCGGATACACGGTTTCTTGGTAAGCCAAACGCCATGTCTCCCGAAGGTAGTAGTGTGAACATAGATCTGGTATCTTGTCACCTTTACCAACCTTATGTGCTGCCGCAATTGCGTGACTGCATGGATACTTATCTACGTCAAACATTTTGCATTCGCACGTTCTTTTTTGAAGACTCACTACAAATCTTCTACCCATCTCATTTCTCACCTCATACTCATCAGTGAGACTGTTCAATTCAATAACATCATACTTGGATGCCTGTCCAAACCGTGCATGTAACGTTTTCTCAACGTAAGGTGTTAACTTTTGAGAATCATCACCGGTAGCTGCTTCCAACCTATACCTATTGAACCATTCCACTGTCTTTCCCAAACAAACATCTAATAGCCCTAGGATCGACAATTTTTTTGACTTCTTCAACGTTGAGTTTATTGACTCGGCGCCATTAGTTGTTAATAAGTTGTACCGTTCCCTCTTAAATTTGCATCTTGCCCACTTAACGGGATCAAGTTCCTCTTTCTCCAAATACTTTGCAACATTAGGATACCTGGCCTTCAAATCATTCAATAGCACTTCAAATTCGTTCTCCGTGTATGCTGACGCACATCTGAAGAACATTTCCGCCACAGTATCACCCCTTTTCGTCTTTCTACCATGGCCTTTATTGACGTAGCTCTTTATATTTTGCGATATATGACGCGCACAAAAACCATGATCAGCTTCTTTATACACTTCTTTGACTGCTTTGATCAAGCTTTTATGGCGATCAGATATCACAACGACATCACGTCCGTCCGGTACCACCTGTTGCAATCTTGACATAAACCACGTCCATGATTCGTCCTTCTCTCTGTCGACTATTCCCCATGCAAGAGGATATTGGTGATGTTCACCATCTTGCGCGGTCGCCACAATCAATGCTCCCTTGTACACTCCTGTCAGAAATGTCGCATCCACGGCAACCACTTTACGCATGTATTTCCATCCCCTTATAGCCGCTCCGACAGCCATAAAAAGGTATTTGAAGCTTTTCCCATCATTGTCGAACATTAGATTTGCGACAGATTCGGGATTTCTTATATAAAACATGTGCAACCACCCTGGAAGCCTCCTATAATGTTCAAAGTCATCACCACGAATATCCTTTTGAGCACCGCATTTGCCTCTTAATGCCATCAAATACGATACATTGGCACCATATTTTGCTTTTACACGAGCCATCAATTCTTTTGCTGGAGGTGTTTCATAACTTCCGGCAAATTCCTCCTTCAAATAATCCTTAACCATTTGCGCTGTACCCTTTGTAGCTTCGGTGCGTTTACATACAGGTGAACAATTATGAATGGGATGATGTGTTCTCACACTAAACCGTTTGGAATTCGGGATTGCTGCCACACGTAATTTCCATTTACAACCATTTCCGGAAAACTTGCATCGTACTTCCCACAGCTTCGTATCAGATCTCAATGTTGTATATCTAAACGAAGCTTCGATTGAACCCTTCCTTACAAATGCCTGTACATGCTTCTTGCTATCAAACTCTTGCCCAATTTTAAGATCCAATCCATCTCCGAACTCGAAGATATTATTTTCGCCATTGTGAACAACCATTTGCGAGTTGTTCTCACCATCACCATACTTATGCTCTGCTCGCACATCAGAAACAACTTTATTCTTGTCACAAGCAACTCCATCAACTACCACAGTCATGGCACACCCACATTCTTCTCTTAACCCGCTTGTATGTTCACTATCAGAATCATCCGTCTCCGGATTACTCTCATCAACTCTACTTTTATCTAGATCTACAATAACACAGTCATCATAATCTACAACACCTCGATCCTCACCTTCTTTAGCAATGCTTCCAAAAGCCGGAATTAGAGGCTCAATTTCCCTCTCAATTTCGATTTCACAATTCACACCTGCCGATTCTATCTCCACATACAGCAGTGGTCGAATTCCTCTTATGCGATCGAACAGATAACAAATAAGATGTTTGTCATTCATTATATATGTCGGCTTCCTATTTTCACAAATATTGGGCAAATAGCTTAACTTCAACTTCGTTGTATTATTATCCACCATCATCTCTGCGCATAACTCATCAATCAGTTGCTGGTATGTCAGACTAACCGGAGGACATAAGAAAAATACTCTCTGGTTTTCCTGAACTCTACCAACCCATTCAAATTCTCCATTTGGGTTTTTTTCCCATTTACCATCATACAAAAAATAAATCAGTGTGATTTTATCATCCACCGTATCCATTAAACCTGTAATAAAAACATAAAAAGAGGGGTAAATTCCGTGACCCACAGTGACCGTGCGACCCTTGGACCCCTGCGACCCTTGGACCCTTGTGACCCTTTCAACCCTTTGCGACCCTTTTAACCCTTTGCGACCCCTTTCCCCTGCGACCCCTTTACCTCTGCGACCCTTTGAACCCTTTGCGACCCCTTTCCCATTCGACCCTTGGACCCCTGCGACCCTTTACCTCTGCGACCCTTGGACCCCTAGGACCCCTTTACCTCTGCGACCCTTTGAACCCTTTGCGACACCATGCCCATGCGACCCTTGGACCCATGCGACCCTTTGAACCCTTTGCGACCCCTTTCCCATCCGACCCTTGCACCCCTGCGACCCCCTTTGCGACTGCGACCCATTTACCCTTGGACCCCTGCGACCCTTTCACCCTTTTCGACCCATTTACCCTTGGACCCCTGCGACCCTTTCACCCTTTTCGACCCATTTACCCTTGGACCCCTGCGACGACCTTTGATCCCTTTGACCCCTCGATGAGACTGTGACCCAGTGCGACCGTACGACTCTGTGACCCACTCTGTCACCTTTGACATTGCAATAGACACAAGAGAAACACGAAAAACTCACAATACACACCTGGTTTTTCTGCGAAATGTGCTTAATTGCAAGCTTCTTTGTTGACAACAAAGGATTTCAACCTATTGGCAGCGAATCTGATGCCGATTGCAAGCTACTCTCGCCGAATCTGTTGTGGTGTGGGGGAACAGTAATTTTCGCGCGAGAATTAGAGGTGCTCTAGAGGAGAGAGAAAAAATGTCGTAAAGGGTAACATGGGATTATCAATATTTTAAGGGTAGATTTGAAGTTGAAACTTTTTTTTTCAGCCAAGGGTATTTTTGAAGCACTTTAGCCCTACAGGGGCATTTTTGATAATCCCCCGATTATTGTAACGTATTTTAAAATTTTAGTGAAGCTGAGTTTTGCGGCTATAAAAGAGTAGGTTTCATACATATATGTTTTGTAACACCCCTATCCCGAAACAAAGTTTCCATCATCACCTCCAAAGGGTGGGTACACGTGTCATCACTCAAACACATTTATAAAATAAATATAAATAATTTATTTCGAAATAAGAGTGGTCCGGACCAAATAGCAAAACAAATATGTAAATATCATAGTCACGATAAATAAAATAAATACGAAATGCAAAATAAAACTCATCGAGACCTCGTGCACGCCTCTCCCATCAGTCCGCAATGAACATTCATGTTGCTGTTCAACCTCATTACTTTTTCTCCTCGCCATATCCTGTCCATCCACGACAGTCCAAAAATAAGGTGAGTACGAAATACGCACTCAGTGAGATCAATACGGGTACGTACTCTATGCCACGTATTCTCCCGCTCGAACTGAATATCATAAAATAATGATATATCCAAAGTCTAAACTAAAAATATACAGATAACTCTACCCAATCCGACTGAGTATCCAAAGTCTAAGACTAAAGATATATACAGATAACTCTACCCAACCCGACTGAGTATCCAAAGTCTAAGACTAATACCACACTGGATCATAACACACAGAGTCCACATGACTCTAGCTCGGGCATACGCTCGCAAAGTCCAAAGGAGCCCAGCACACTGAAAATCTCGCAAGGTCACAACGTACCCCAGCTATCAGTACACTACACTGAAAATCTCGCAAGGTCACAACTTACCCCAGCTATCAGTACACGCTGAAAATCTCGCAAGGTCACAACGTACCCCAGCTATCAGTACACTATATTGAAAATCTCGCAAGGTCACAACGTACCCCAGCTATCAGTACCATACAACGCTCTGTCGCTCTAAAGGTTACCAACACCCCAACACGGTATGACACCGGCCCAGATCCAAGTGTCACAATACTAACATCATCGACCTCATACTCCTCACGTGATAACTCTCACCAACGCGCTCGCACACGCCTTCTTCCGAAGGTTCGAATGTGAAACCACCCGATCGAGCACACTAACAAGATATTCACTCGGTTTAAACACCGAACCCAAATATCGACGTTCTCCGACCCCAACACTTGGTCGCAAGTCAGTTCTCTAGAATATCTCTAGTCACTTATACAACCCATATACTTATCATCAATTCTCATACGACAAATTTAGGGTTTTCTTCCAATTCCACTTGTAACGTCTCATTTTTCTCTTTATGATCCTATAAATTCTATCGTGATCATGCCTCGTTTTAAAAATATAATCTCTTCCATAAATCGATAACAAATCCGAAATTAGGGTGGAGAAAATCATCACCTTAGCTTCCCGACGATTTGACGATTCTTGATACTATTGCTAACAACAAAACCAATCAATCCTTCCCTATCATAGATCCATCCAATCAATAAATTTCCATAATATAAATCTTCGAATTGAGGAATAATCACAACAAATCATTTAAAGATTTACCACAATCGTGATTAGAATCCACCCACGAAAAACGCGATGAAAATTGAAGATCCTCCTTCAATTTCTTCTTCCTTTTTTTCTTTTTTCTTCTTCCCCTTTCTTTTTTTTTCCTTTCTCGACGATTCTCTCTCTCTTTTAGAATTGCAGGTTTGCACTATTTTTCTTTTAATCTAATATTTTAATTAATATATATATATATATATATTTACATATAGTCGGTGCCCTACCGACTTCTCGTTTTGAACGGGTCTCACATGTTTTTTCACACTATATAGCATATCACTTGCTTTTCATCGATAACAGTTTTGGCAGTATGCTCCTCTCATTAGATTCATCTTCGACATCTCTCTTTTCTTTAACAAATTTGAATTTACAAAGTGTTTTTATTATTTATATTTAGTGTGGTACTAAATCACTTAATTAAATCAAAAAATTATGTTTTAGGAAGACAAATTGTCACTATCATGCTGTTTTTTTAAAAAATATATTTTTAATTTAAAATATATTGTAATTGATGATAAACTTATCGTTTATCAATGTGGGTCTCGTTCTAATGCCTAAAAATAATATTCCAATTTATAATGTTGTAGTAATATATTGTGAATTTATCTGATAATGTAGGTATTTGATATTTTATAAATATAATATGTATATATGTTTATCAAAAGCTTTCGAGAATCATCATATTTCTAAAACACAATCTACACAATCTAGCGTGAAATATATCAAATGACGTAGGAATTTGACATTTTATGAATATATATATTAGGGTTAAGGGTAGTTATGTGAATTTGTAAAGTCGTATTAGGGTTTTGTAACGTTTTATTTAAACTATGGCTGCAGTCTAATGAGAATACACACGAAATTATATTTTTTGGCATGGTATCAGAGCGTTGCTCGTAGCCGTTGAACGTGTACCACTTTAGCCGCCGCCGTTGGCCCCTTTTGTTCCTACCGCCGCCGTCGGTCTCTTGTTTCCGACCGCCGCCGCTTTTTAGCCGCCGTCGTCATTCTTAGCCGACGGGTTTCATCCGTCGGTCTCTTGTTCTCTACCGCCGCCGCTTTATTAGCTGCCGCCATTGTTCCTAGCCGCCGGGTTTCATGGCTCCCACTGATGCGAATTCCAGTAGAAACACCCTGTCGACCGGTTCATCCTTGCCGCGTGACGCCCAGCAGCCGTCAGCCTACCAGTCTGGAGCTCCCTTGCCGCGTGATGCCCAGACCGGTGCGCCCTTGCCGCACGTCGCCCAGCCGCACGCGTCCGCATATCAGCGGGATGATTCAGTTCGCCGCGCCACATGCAATATCGGATCCCCCTATTACTTGCATCCGTCGGAGGGTCCGGGAACTGTGATAACATCGGTTAAACTTCGTGGTGATTCTAACTACGAAGAATGGACTAAACACATTAGACATGCTCTTTGCACGAAGAGGAAGCTCGGGTTTCTCGACGGTACGATTGTTGCGTCGTTGCCGCATTCCCCTGACCGTGAAGAATGGGATCTTGTCAACTCCATGCTGATCGAGTGGTTGTTCAATACCATCGATCTGCAATTGCGCACCAACATCTCCATTGTTGACGACGTGAGGACGCTTTGGGAGGATCTACGCCAACAGTTCTCCGCTGGTAATGCGCACGTGTTCATCAGATACGTGCGGAGCTTGCTCGTTGCCCACAGCAAAATCAAAGTGTTCAAGTCTTCTTTGGTAGGTTGAAGAAGAATTGGGAGGAATTGGACACATATCGACCCATCCGTACATGTGGTTGTGGTACGTCACATGCGGTTGTTCTCAATGTCGAGCTCGTTCACGATCGTGAAGAGGAGAAGATTCATAAATTCCTCATGGGACTTGATGATGCCGTTTTCGGAACTGTTAGGTCGCAAGTCATTGGATCCGACCCACTTCCGAGTCTCAATCAAGTTCATTTCAAAGTTCTGCATGAAGAACGTCACCGGTTGATTGCCCGCGGCCGCGATGATCGTGGAGCAGTTGTTGGGTTCTCCGCAATGTCCTCTTTGTCGGTTCCTTTGCCCGCCTCGTCGACTGCGGTACGAGACAAGACCATTGTTTGTTCTCATTGTCACAACCCTGGTCATGATGTCTCCACTTGCTACCTTATCATCGGCTTTCCGGAACGCCCTAGGATCCTCCTACATACATGGCTTACATACCCGGCTTTAATTGGTTGAAACGAACCGCTCATACCGGGGCTTCGGTCGCTGGCTCAATATGTAGAGTAAAAATTGACAGATAAGTCACCCTTACTGCCGAAATTGAGAATTGAGACCAAGGGACCAAACTTCTCCTCAGGGGAAAGAAAGATGCGCCGTTAGGGAGAGGAAGGATTGGTCGCCGAAATATTAACCGGAGACAAATTGGTCAAGACTTTCCAGCCGGCGAATGATCTTCGCTTCGTGGGACATGATCAACAATTCCATGAGTTTGGGCTGACGGGTATGAAAGAACTAGATGGGAGGCCTTTTCCATGATATATCTGATCCATGGGAACGATCGCTCCCGGCAGCCTGAGCGTTCTAACCGTGTTGGACGCCCTCCTCTTGTACGTGCGAATGCGGCTCGCGCCACGAAAGCAGCTCCTGCTTCAAGGTCCGATCATGATCTTGATCGCTGTGCTATGCCAGGTTTCAATGATGAGCAGTGGTCTACTTCGCTGTCATTGCTCAAGCTGAAACCACACGGGTCTGATGACACCCAATCCGGTAAGACAGATTACACTGAATATATTTTGGACTCAGGCGCATCTCATCATTTGACGGGAAATTTACATTCCTTAGTCAATGTTTCGCCGATAACTCCGTATCCCATTGGTTTGCCTAATGGTGATTGTACTATGGCTACTCATACGGGTGATTTGTTGTTGGGAAGCTCGTTTTTTCTTCACCATGTGCTTTATGTGTAATCACTTACATGCAACTTGATCTCCATATCGCGTTTGCTGCAAAGTAATAATTGCATTGTGACGTTTACTAATCGCTTTTGTGTGATTCAGGACCGTATCGTGAGGATCCTGATTGGTGAAGGTGAAGAATGCGATGGGGTTTACAAGCTTCGGGGAACAGTTGGACCTAGAGCCTTTCATGCTAGTACGCTGGTTTCTCGATATTTGTGGCAACATCGGCTAGGACATCCGTTTGATAAGATTTTAGATTTATTGCCTAAGGATTTTGGCGTTTCAAAACAGAATAAGAATAAGGCTCCTTGCGATATTTGTTTTTGAGTCAAACAAACACGTGCTGTGTTTTCATCTAGTGAGTCCAATGCTATACTTTGCTTTGATTTAATACATTCCGATATTTGGGGACCGTATAATGTGCATGCTACAACTGGTGCGGTCTACTTTCTCACTTTAGTGGACGATCATTCACGAGATGTTTGGGTTTATTTGATGAGTTCTAAGTCAGAAGTCAAAGATCTTGTTCCTAACTTTTGTGAAATGGTGAAACGTCAATTTGATCGTTGTGTTAAGGTTGTTAGGACAGGCAATGGGGCTGAATTCATTGGCCTCCGACGGTACTTTCAAGCGCATGGCATACTCCACCAAACCTCGTGCGTGTACACTCCTCAGCCGAATGGTCGCGTTGAGCGCAAACATTGTCGCATCCTTAATGTTGCACGCGCCATTATGTTTCAAACTCATATGCCTGCGAATTTTTGGGGGGAATGCATATTGGTCGTATCATGTTTGATAAATCGCACTCCGTCTACATTACTTCAAGGCAAGTATGAGGTCTTGTATGGATCTCCACCTCCTATGATCGTCTTCGCACCTTTGGATGTCTGTGTTACGCACATAAAGGGAAGAAAGACATGAATAAGTTTGCTCCTCGTGGATACAAGTGCATCTTGATTGGATTTCCGTTTGGACAAAAAAGGATGGAAGGTGTTTGACATTGAAACTCGTGAGTTCTTCATCTCTCGTGATGTGGTATTTTTTTTAGCATATTTTTCCATATGCGGATAGTTATACAGGTCATCTTCACGGGAATCGTCTCAAACACATCCGACTCCTCATCCCTCGGTTTTTTATGATCCGCCGGATATGTTTCATCTCCCACCGGTGTCGGGTGCCTCGGACAGGGGGCGGTCTGATGTTGCCTCCGATGGTCTACCCCACGGTGATCCTCCACCTGAGGAATCATCACCTGAGCCGTCTTCATTCCACGGTGATCTTCCACTCGAGGACTCACCCGAGGACTCAACAGCGCACGGTCTTCCTGCAGATAGTGGTTCAAGGATATCTACGGTTGTGACACTTGGTCATGGTCATCGTACCAAGTTTTCGTCAGTTAAGCTTCGGGATTATGTCACGTACTCCGCTCGTTGTCTTGAAGACCCCATTCGCATCTCTTCTCCGCCCACTTCATTGTCCTCAGGTATTGTCTCGTACCATAGCGAATTACGTTACTAATGCTAATTTTACTTCGCGTCATCGAGCTTTCCTTGCAGCTATTGACGTTGGAACCGAGCCTCGTTCTTACTCTGAAGCCGTCGCGACTACTTATTGGACTGAGGCTATGAAACAGGAGCTTAGTGCTTTGGCACAAAATGACATTTGGAGTTTGACTACTTTGCCACCGGGAAGAAAGCAATTGGATGCAGATGGGTTTACAAGATCAAGCATAAATAAGATGGGAGTATTGAATGCTACAAAGCTCGACTTGTTGTTCTTGGCAATTGGCAAACTGAGGGAGTTGATTTCGAGGAGACCTTTGCTTCTGTTCTGAAGATGACGACTGTTCGCACATTCTTGGTCGTTGCTTCTGCAAAACAATGGGTGATTCATCAAATGGATGTTCATAACGCCTTTTTACATGGCGATCTACATGAAGATATTTACATGAAGGTACCTACAGGTCTACCGTGTGACGACCCAACTCTGGTTTGCGAACTGAAGAGTCTCTCTATGGTTTGCGGCAAGCTCCTCGTTGTTGGTTTGACAAGCTTGCCAAAGCAGTTCTTGCTTCAATCCCGGTCCAATTCATCCTTGTTTTCGTTGGTTCGAGGTACGCGACATCTTCACGTTCTTGTTTATGTAGATGATCTTTTGATCGGTGGAAATGATGTTGACATGATGGAGGTTTTCAAGACATATCTTCGGCTTTGCTTTCACATGAAGGATCTTGGGATTATCAAATATTTTTTGGGGATTGAGGTTGCGAGAACCTCCAATGGGATTTACTTGTTGCAGCGTAAGTATGTGAAAGACATTGTTTCCGGGTGTGGCCTTCTTGCATGTCGTCCTGTTACTTTTCCTCTCGAGCAGAACCATCGATTGTCTGATGCTTCTGGGACCCTACACTCGGAGCCTGAGCAATACCGCCGCCTAGTGGGCCGTCTTCTCTACCTGACGACCACTCAACCTGATATCAGTTTTGCGGTCCATACCCTTTCTCAGTTCATGCAGTAACCACGTGAGGCTCATTGGCTTGCTGCATTGCGAGTGGTTCGCTACTTAAAGGGTTCTCTTGGGCAAGATATTTGGCTTCGCTCCGATTGTGATCTTCTTCTCTCAGGTTTTTGTGACTCTGATTGGGCTTCCTGTCGGATTACTCGACGTTCGGTTGGTGGATATATTGTATTTCTTGGCCATTCACCTATTGCGTGGAAAACCAAGAAACAAGCTATTGTTTCACGTTCTTTGGCTGAGGCAGAATATCGATCTATGGCACATCTTACGAGTGAGCTCATATGGTTGAGAGCTTTACTTCGGAACTTTGGCATTCTCCCTTTGGATCCTATACGCCTTTTCTGTGACAATCAGGCGGCTTTGCACATTTCTGCAAATTATGTGTTTCATAAGCGTACGAAACACATCGAGATCGACTGTCATTTCATTCGGGATGCAGTTCAGGATGACACCATTCAGACATCTCATGTTCGTTTTTCAGAACAGGTTATCGATATTTTCACCAAGACTTTGGGACAGAATTCTTTTCTTTATTTGCGTTCTAAGTTGGGTATTCGAGATCTTCATGCTCCAACTTGAGGGGGCGTATTAGGGTTA
>CM071872.1:6548268-6578893 GCA_036759665.1 Gynandropsis gynandra | reverse complement strand
ATTTAATTCGAATTAAGTTAAATTGAGTCTAAAATTGAGTCAAAACTATGTCAAAATTGATTTTAATTTTGACCAAATTTTAATTTTAGTTTTGATTCAAATATAACTCAATTTTGACTTGATTTAATCCTAATTAATCCAAATTAAGTATAAATTGAAAATCCGATTTAATCCGAATTAAGTTAAATTGAGTCCAAAATTGAGTCAAAACTATGTCAAAATTGATTTTATTAGTCATGAGATATTAATTTCATGCCACATGTTGGCATCTTAAATATTGGTTCCATCACCTCGGATTGTTGTATAAGATTTTATTGGATATTTTTACTTAATTTATAATAATAAAATAATTATAGACTTACCGTTGTTATACCGTTTATCATAATTTAAATGGTCGAATTCCAATTTAATTAATCAAATTTTGATATTAAAATCAATATAAAAAATATATGTGTAAAAATATTTATTAATATTATTTACTGATAGATCAAAATAAATGATATAATTGAAAATTAAATAATTAGTCGATTATAATTATTGATTCGATTTTAGGATGTCTTGGGATAATATTAAATAAAAAAACTTATGCTTTGATGGTTAACGGTAGGATTTATATGTTACGAATAACTTGATTTATTAAAATTTAAATTAAAATCAAAATTAAAACCAAAATTGAAATTAAAATTAAAATTAAAATCAAAATTTAAATTAAAATCAAAATCAAAATTAAAATCAAAATAAAATCAAAATTGGGTAAAAAATAAAATCAAAATTGGGTCAAAATTGAAATCAAAATTTGGTCAAAATTGGGTCAAAATCGAAGGGGATTTTAGGCAGATTTTTGATAATTGAGGGGGGAATAAGATGAGGTCAAAATCGAGGGGGGAATAGGACTAAAACATGATAATCGAGGGGGAAATAGGCTGAAACTGAAAATCGAGGGGGGAATAGGACGAGGGTCAAAATCGAGGGGGGAATAGGACTAAAGCATGAAAATCAAGGGGGGATAGGCTGTTTTTCCTTTATTTTATACTACTTAGAACACAAAATTTTAAATTAAATATAAAAAAACTAAATGAGCAATAATTTAAGCATCGCACGAATTTCAGAATATTAGGTTAGAAAAAGCCAATTTATGATATACCAAGGTTAACCCATTTCACGTAAAAACAAGACTGAAGTGAGTTCCAATGGTCTGATAAGTTTCAGCAGGTATATGTTAGGAAAGGGAGGAAGCAGTGAAGGAAGGGAAGCAGTGGAGGAGCTCGAGAGTTTGGAGTCAAGAGAAGGAGAGCTGGAATTTGTAGAAGGAGTCTAGTGCATCGGAGATCAGGTAAGGGTTTAAGCAAATGATAGGTAAGCAATTGGTATTCTTTAATTCTGTTATTCTATGGATATTTTTGTAAATGTTTGTTGAGGACAGTTAGTTTACGGTTAGTGTGGGTGAGTTGTAAAGTAAAAACTATAAATAGATGGTTAGGTTGAATTTGGGAGGGGAGGGTAAGAATTTTAGGGAATCTGGTTGTGGGGAAGAGTGGAGGATACACTCTATAAACAATTTCTATAAATTGTACATTTTTTCCAGAGATCAATAATGAACCAGAGCATACTTCATGGCGGCAACAAGAAACATTCAGAAAATTGAGCAAATTCAGGAGGAATTCGAAGGATTTCAAGCGCTCGTTGAATCAAGAATCACCGGAATCCAGCAAAGAATGGAGAAACTGGTCGAACTGGATGAGAGAGTGGCTGGAATCAAGAGGAGTGTATCAAAGATCGACGCGATCGAGAAAAACATGGCGAAACTGGACGTTATCGAGAAATTCATCGTCGAATACTGTTCTGAAACTGGGAAACAAATCGAGCGAGAGCAATCGAGAATGAATCTACCTGATTCCGTCGATCGACATGCTCCGATTCAGCAATTCCAGGCGATGCAGGAGGGAGGACGGAATCTACCTGATTTTATCGAACGAAACGCTCCGATTCACCAATTTCAGGCGATGCGGGAGGGAGAAGCTTCGTCACCACCGAAAATGGTAGTTCCAATACCAGAACCGGAATCGAAGAACAAGGAGGAGGAAGGTAATAGGTTCCTCGGTAATTCTGAAACTCACCTTAAAAAGGTGGAAATGCCTGTTTTCGAAGGCGTAAATGCAGTAGGATGGATTGCTAGGGCAGAAAGATTTTTTGACTTGGGAAATAGTTCTGATCATGAGAAGTTAAGACATGCTTCTATGAGTGTGGATGGAAAGACATTAAACTGGTATAATTGGTAGAAAGCAAGGAGACCGTTTGTTAGTTGGTAGGATTTTTGGAAGAGATTATTAGAGAGATTTTCGGGAATTTGCGGTGAAGCTAGTGAAAGATTGTTTTCTCTCACTCAAACAGGGTCTTTCGCAGATTATTTGCAGGAGTTTGAAGAGGTGTTATCACAGTTACAGGGAATTCCTGATAAGGTATTAGAGGGAGCAGTTAAGAGTGGATTGAAATCAGACATGCAAGAAACCATTATAATTGTATAACCTCGAGGATTGGAGGACTTGATAGCATTAGCCATACGATTGAATGAGAGCACTTTCACTACGGATGATTTGAGAATGAAGAATAGTTCTGAGAGAAATTCATATTTTCGAACCGTAAATGTACCTACTGGATCTGCTGGATCGCAATTCAGATTTACTAAAGGGGCTAAATCTGAAAATTCAGTGGTTAATCAGAATACAAGAAATATGGAATCAAGGGAAAGGAGATTACCGTTCAAAAGACTTACAGATGCAGAAGCTGAGGAAAAGAGGAAGAAAGGGTTATGTTTTAGATGCGATGAGAAATATTGTGTTGGACATAGATGTCCAATGAAGGAGTTGCAAGTAATTCTAGTACCTGATGAGGGAAAGATTGTTGAAGAAGAAGTGGAAACAGATTTACAGCAGGAACATGATTGTTTACAAATGGGGAAACTAGCTGAATTATCGATGAAATCAGTGGTTGGGCTTACTACCCCTAAGACTCTTAAAGTCAAAGGACGAATTAAGCAAAGAGAGGTGGTGGTAATGATAAATAGTGGAGCAACCCACAATTTTATTTCAACTGAGGTAATACAACAGTTTGGACTGAAGACAGTGGGTACTAGTGGTTATGGAGTGTTCCTGGGAACAAGTGTGACAATTAAAGGGGAAGGAATCTATAAAGCAATAAAAATTGTTATACAAAATATGGAAATTACTGTTGATTTGCTTCCATTGGAGTTGGGTAGTGCAGATGTGATTTTGGGAATTCAATGGTTGAGAACATTAGGCAAGATTCAGCTGGATTTTGAGAAATTGGAGATGAATTTTGTTAATGGCAGCTCATGGATCACTTTGAAAGGAGATCCGAATTTACATAACTCCTTAGTAACTCTCAAAACTTTGTTGAAGATTGTTTCCAAAGGGGAACATGGATATATGGTGGAGTTTTTCAATCTGGAAAAAGTTACAGATTTGGCGCAACAAATTCCTGATGAGTTGACACAAGTTTTGGAGTCTTTTCCGAGGTTTTTGACGAGCCTACTGGTTTCCCTCCACACAAAGATAGGGTACATTCTATCAATCTTAAAGCATGAAATGATCATGTTAGTGTTAGGCCTTATAGATATCCTCATTACCACAAGGAGAAAATCGAGAAGTTAGTCACGGACATGTTACAAGCAGGTATTATAAGGCCTAGTCAAAGTCCTTTTTCAAGTCCTGTGTTGTTGGTGAAGAAAAAGGATGGCAGTTGGCGATTTTGTGTGGATTACAGGGTATTGAATAAGGTGACAATTCCGGATAAATTTCCAATACTTATGATTGATCAGCTTTTGGATGAGTTGCATGGGGTTGTTATATTTACAAAATTGGATTTGAAGTCAGGATACCATCAGATTCGTATGAAGGAGGAGGATATAATGAAGACAGCTTTTCGAACTCATGACGGACATTACGAATTCTTGGTGATGCCTTTTGGTTTAACCAATGCACCACCCACTTTTCAGTCTCTTATGAATGAGTAGGAGTGTAAAAAACAGCCCGAGCCCGCGGGCCCACCCGAAGCCTGCCTGAAAATACGTGGGCTCGGGCTGTGAAATTAACGGCCCGAATGGAACCGGGCCTTCAGGCTCGGGCCGACTAAGAACCCCGTTCTATTAGGACTACGATCGTATGAGTAATTAGGGTTTTTCAGAACCTTGCGCCTGCCTCTCTGCCTCTGTTTCTTCGTTCCTGCCTCTCTCTCTCGTTTTTTCAGAAAACCTTGCGGCCGAGCTTCAGTGTCCAGCCGGCCGAGCTTCAGCGTCCAGCTTCGTCGTCTCCCCGCCCGAGCGTCGTCGTCCCCGCCCGAGCATCGTCGTCTCCCCGTTCGAGCGTCGTCGTCTCCCCGTCCAACTTCGTCGTCTCCCCATTCGAGCATCGTCGTCTCCCCATCCAGCTTTGTCGTCTCCCCGTTCGAGCATCGTCGTCTCCCCATCCAGCTTCGTCGTCTCCCCGTTCGAGCGTCTGTCCTCACATAAGGTATATTGATTCATGTATTACAATGTGGCAGAAAGTTAGGATTTAGGGTCTGTCCTCCTCACCGAGCGTCTGTTGATTGTGTAGGAATTTTTTATTGATTGTGTAGGAATTTGTTAGGAATTAGTACAGATTAGTCAAATGATGGTGTCGATTGTGTAGGAATTTGTTAGGAATTAGTACAGATTAGTCAAATGATGGTGTCGATTGTGTAGGAATTTGTTAGGAATTAGTACAGATTAGTCAAATGATGGTGTTGATTGTGTAGGAATTTGTTAGTGCAGATTAGTCAAATGATGGTGTCGATTGTGTTAGAAAAATTATGTATTAATTAAATCTGTAAAATGATCTGAGTCGTTAGTAAAATTAGGATTTAGGGTCTGTAAAATTAGTATTTGACTATATTTTTATTGCAGATTGCAAATGGACGATAATTTTCGTCATGCTGAGCAAACGGTAGATGAGCAAACAATAGATGATTATGCTCAACAAACGATAGAAGATCATGACAACGGAGACGATCAACCTACTCCTCAAGTAAGTGGTTCTAACAAAAGGAAAAGGTCTGATGTTTTGGCACATTTGATTAGTATAAATAATACTCAAGCCAAATGCAAATATTGCGATAAAGTGTTATCCGCAATATCAAGTAGGGGTACATCTCATTTGAAACGTCATGTGGATAATTGCAAGTGTAGACCTAGAACCAACAATCCATTGGAAATGTTGATTGATCATGATGGAAAGTTGAGTGCAAAGAAACTAGATCAGCTCACTTTTAGAGAAAAACTTGCTAGGTGCATAATTTCTCATGAGCTGCCATTCTCATTCATTGAGTACCCGATGTTTAGAGAGTTGGTTTATTATCTAAACTCGGATGCGAAATTTATATATAGAAATACTCTGATGGCTGATTGTTTGCAATTGTATGAGCGTGAGAAACAGTTGCTGAAAACTGAATTAGGAATGGTTCGTAGTAGAATTTGTTTAACTACGGATCTTTGGACCGCAATAAGCCATGAGGGATACATATGTGTAACAGCACATTATGTTGATAAAATTTGGAATTTGGCTAGTAAGATATTGTCTTTCACGACTATACCTCCTCCGCATACTAGACTAGAAATATCGAACAAGATAATCGCTTGTTTAAAGGATTGGGGTATTGAGGATAAAGTGTTTTCGATTACCGTAGATAATGATATAGCTAATGATAGTTTGATGTCCATCTTCAAACATCGCATGCAACCACAAAATTTGTTGATGTGCAAGGGAGAATACTTTCATGTAAGATGTAGTGCACATATATTGAATCTTATTGTGCAAAGTGGATTAAAAGTAATTGAAGGTGCATTGCAAAAGATTAAAGAAAGTGTGAAATATTTAAAAGGATCTGAGTCGAGGATGAGAATGTTTAAAGAATGTGCGGAACAACATGGAATTGAAATTGGGGTTTCTTTATCTATGGATGTTAGCACTCGTTGGAATTCAACTCATGTTATGCTTGATAGTGCTCTGAAGTATCAGAATGTTTTTGTTAGTCTTGCGTTGGTTGATTACAATTATAAGTGGTGTCCAACGAACGAAGAATGGAATAGAGGGGAGAAGATACGAGATTTTTTAAAACCGTTTATGGATATTACTACTCTGATTTCGGGATCAACTTATCCAACTGCCAACATGTATTTTATGAAGATTTGGAAAATTGAAATGCTTTTGAGAAAGTATAGGGAGAATGAAGATAAAGTCTTAAAGAAGATGACTGAAAAGATGCAAGCCAAATTAGATAAATATTGGGATAATTATAGTACCATTCTCTCAATGGCAGATGTTCTCGATCCGAGAATGAAAATGCAATTACTGAAATATTGCTACGATTCCCTTGATGAGAACACAAGTCAGATGAAAATTGATGAAGTTCGAAGTAAGATGTTTTCGCTTTATGAAGAATACAAAACCAAATTTGATGAAAATTGATGAAGTTCGAAGTAAGATGTTTTCGCTTTATGAAGAATACAAAACCAAATTTCGAGTTCCTACATCTTCGACATCCTCTCAAAACACCAGCAAGAAAACGACCAAAGGCCGTAGTTCGAGTTATTTTGATGTAAGTTGTTTCTTTTATATTCATCATTTAATATTTGGTTTCTTTATATAATTTTGGTATTATTTATATTTATAGGATATTGGTGATTTCGACGACAAAGTACCGTCTTCAGATGATGGATTAGGATCAGGTTTGGATAGATATCTAAGAGATCCTAAGATACATGTGCAACGAAATTTGGATTTGGATGTCTTGCATTTTTTGGAAGTCTGAAATTTATGTAAAGAACTATCGTTAATGGCGTCCGATATTTTAAGCATTCCTATTACCACGGTTGCTTCCGAGTCTTCATTTAGTGCTGGTTCGAGGGTTCTTAACAAATATTGAAGCCGCTTGTTGGCTTCTAATGTTCAGGCGTTAATTTGTGCTCGTTCATGGCTATTTGGTTATTCCGAAGTTCGTAAGTATCTACTTATTATTTGATTTTCATATCGTTCATTATTTGATTTTCGTATCATTTATTCATTGTCTTGTTAAACAATTACAGGTACTGGTAACTTGACTACTTCTTCTAGCGTTGCCACCACGATAATAGCTACAACGGAGGAAGATATGCAAGTTCATATGTTTGAATGTTGAAGTTTCAGAATGTGTTGTTTCGTTTGATTATCTAATGTTTCTATTTTTATGTTAGTTAGACAATTTAAGAATTTCGTAACGTTTTTAATATAATTCGGAACATTTTAAATAATGAGAATACATTTCAGATACGATTTTTACGTTAGCCCGTGGGCTGCCCGAAGCCCACCCGAAACCCGTCGGGCCGGACCGCGGGCCTCACCATTTCGGCCCGTTTGAATTCGGGCCGGGCCGGACCCGAACCCGAAAGCACCGGGCCAAAACGGGCTCGGGCTGGGTTCGGGCCGGGCCGGCCCGAATTACACTCCTATGAATGAGATATCCAGACCTTATCATAGAAAGTTTGTCTTGGTATTCTTTGACGATATTCTAGTTTATAGTCGGTGTTTGGGTGGCCATGTGGATCATTTTGGACTTGGTGTTTAAAAAGTTGGTTCAACATAAACTCTTTGCTAATAAAAACAAATGCACATTTGGGCAAACTTTAGTGGAATATTTTGGTCATACAATATCAAAGGAAGGTGTGGCTACTAATCCAAATAAGACGATGGTTGTTCAACAGTGGCCGATACCTGTGACAGTGAAGGACTTGAGAGGATTCTTAGGGTTGACAGGATATTATAGAAGATTTGTGAAGGGGTATGGTCCTATTGCTCAACCACTTACGGATCTTTTGAAGAAAGATGGGTTCACTTGGAACGAAAAGGCAGAGAAATCATTTAACAATCTTAGGTAGGCAATGGTTTTTGCTCCTGTGTTTGGTTTACCAAATTTTCAGGAGATGTTTGTGGTAGAGACTAATGCTTCGGGGTTTAGACTAGGAGCAGTATTAATGCAGAAAAATCAGCCGATATCTTTCTTCAGCAAAGGTTTGTCAGAAAGGGAGAGAATGAAACCCATTTATGAAAGGGAGTTGATGGTTATAGTGTTTTCGGTGCAGAAGTGGAGACATTATCTGATTGGGAGGAAATTATTGGTGTGTACTGATCAAAAGAGCCTAAAATTTTTGTTGGAGCAAAGGATGGTTAATTTGGAATATCAAAAGTGGTTGACAAAGTTAATGGGGTTTGATTTTGATATCTTGTATAAACCATGAACTGAAAACAAAGCTGTCGATGGTCTTTCTAGGATATATCAGCCGTCAGAAATTCACTTGCAAGCCCTTTTCTTGGCAATAACAGTTCCTAATATAATGCAGTTCGAAGATTTGGATAAAGAGGTGATGTTGGATCCAGTGCTAAGATTGATCAAGGAAAAACTTTCGAGGCAAGAGGATGGACCCGTGGGATACAGAATTTGTCAGGAAAGGTTGTATTACAAAGACAAAATGGTTATTCCTAAAAATTCTGAGTTGGTGGAGTTAATTTTGAAGGAATATCACGATGGTCCTGTGGGGTGACATTCCGGGGTTCTTAAGACCATCAAAAGAATTCAGAAATTATTCTTTTGGGAGGGAATGAAATCGGACATCCAAAAATACATAGCAAGATGTTTAGTTTCTCAGACGTTCAAGTATTCTACTCTATCACCTGCGGGGTTGTTACAACCACTCCCTATTCCTAATCACATTTGGGAGGAATTATCTATGGTTATTGAAGGATTACCGAGGTCATCGGGATATAATGCAATCATGGTAGTAGTGGACAGATTGAGTAAGTATGCACATTTTATAAGGCTAAACCATCCTTTCACAGCAGCGGATGTGGCTAGAAGTTTTGTGAAGGAGGTGGTTAGATTGCATGGGTATCCTATGTCTATTGTGTCGGACAGGGACAAAATTTTCTTGAGCCATTTTTGGACTGAAATGTTTAAACTTATGGGAACTAAGTTAAATTACAGCACAACTTATCATTCTCAAACTGATGGGCAAACCGAGGTCGTTAACAGAAGTTTGGAGACTTATCTAATATGTTATGCTAATGATCATCCACGATCATGGTCAAAATTTTTGAATTGGGCGAAATTTTGGTACAATACCTCCTTTCATACAGCATTGAAGACATCTCCTTTTCATGTTGTTTATGGTCGAGAACCACCTATGGTAGCCAGTTTTGAAGAGTGTTCTACAACGAACTTTAAATTGGACAAGGAATTGAAGGAGAGAGATGAGATGTTGGAGGAAATCAAGAGGAAATTGTTGTGAGCTCAGCAGATGGTGAAGGCTAACGCTGATAAGTCTCGCATGGATATACAATTTCGAGTGGGAGATTGGGTTTTCCTCAAACTCAGACTTTATAAATGGAAAAGTTTGGCAACTAGGAGTTTCCATAAGCTATGTGCCAAATTTTTTGGACCTTTTAAGGTCTTAGAGAGAATTGGCAAGGTTGCCCATAAACTAGATTTGCCAAAGACATCAGCAATACATCCTGTGTTCCATGTTTCCCAGTTGAAGCCAGCTAATGGAGAGCAGTTTGATTTTGTTTCTATACCAACACAAATTACAGAGGAGTTGGAGATGCAGGTGGAACCTGGCGAATTATTGGATACTCGTTATTCTAAGCAAGGATCCTTGTAAGTTCTCATTCAATGGAAGAGTCTACCATTTCATGAAACGACATGGGAGCTAGAGAAGGATATCTCGAAGCAATTTTCAGATTTCAAGTTTGAGGACAAGCTTCGTCTTAAAGGGGGTATTGATAAGTATTGATAAGTTTCAGCAGGTATATGTTAGGAAAGGGAAGAAACAGTGAAGAAAGAGAAGCAGTGGAGGAGTTTGAGAGCTTGGAGTCAAGAGAAGGAAAGCTGGAATTTGCAAAAGAGTCTAGTGCATCGGAGATCAGGTAAGGGGTTAAGCAAATGATAGATAAGCAATTGGTATTCTTTAATTTTGTTATTCTATGGATATTTTTGTAAATGTTTGTTAAGGACAATTAGTTTATGGTTAGTGTGGATGAATTGTAAAGTAAAAACTATAAATAGATGGTTAGGTTGAATTTGGGAGGAGAGGATAAAAATTTTAGGGAATCTGGTTGTGGGAAGAGTGGAGTGATATACTCTATAAACAATTTCTACAAATTGTACGTTTTTTTTTTTCCAGAGATCAATAAAAAACCAGAGCATTTTCCTTACCTGAAGTCTATCATGGTCGTAAAATCAAGAGATGTAAAGAACGACAAACAAAAAAGACAACATATTTTGACAAAAGTTCTTCATTTATATTTTTATTTGAAGTCTATAATCATTATATAGAGAAACGAATGGAAGAGCGACGAAAGAGTTTCGCAGCTAAGGCAAAAGGTACTTTTGATCGTTATGCCCCAAAAGAAAGAAAGAACTGCAGAATACAAATGAATCACATACAATGGTCATTCCCATGGCGAATGTTGTTCAAACGCTTGCTTTTCCTCTTCTTGTTTGTATTTGCAAATAGCAATAGAACAATGTTTCTCATCAGGCAGCAACTTGACCGAACAACGACTTACGGATCTGCAGAACGCATTCAACCAGAAATGATAAAGGTATGATTTTACAGATGATGAACACAATCTAAATAGCAAATACCCCACTGAGCTATAAATTGACTGAGTGAAAGAAACTACTCAGATTCAGAATAGTTATGTACCTCTGGAAGTTTCTTACGGAATGCCACATCCAAACGAGCGTCAAGTGTATTCTCACATACAATTTTACCATCACGAGAAGCCAACACAACGCCCCCAGAGCTGCAAAAATATCATTGTACATGAGTTTATCAAGCCCATGGATTTACATGAGACAACTTTATTTAATTACATTGATATTATTTCATTGTGTTGCATTATTATTCAACTATTTCAGTATCAACATAAATAAATACCTATTTTTACTACAGCGTCACTTTTCATAAAACCATACCAAGTTATTCGTCGCCTTTCTGTTATATATGTTTTGAAGCTTATAATTCTCACCAACATGGAGAAAGAGATGTTACCAGGAAGGACCAAGAGCGTCTTGGTACTTAGGAGGAGGTGGAAGGTAAACTTGGCTGTCCACAAGAATCTCTGGGGCATGAACATTGGCTTTAGAAGCATATTCCTCTTTTGCATCATCGAGCACGGACTGAACTAAGTCAAAGTCTTCTTCACGACAACGCAACAAGACAGAAGGTTCTTTCAACCGAAGCAAACACTGCAACAGCAGATACCGATATTTAAAGATCACATAAGATTTCAGGGAAACGATAAATGATTTTAGAAAATAACAGTCTAACAAATCATAACTTCATAAAAAAAAAGAATAACATCAAACACAAGACAAAAATTACAACCTCATGAAGTACCAGCAGGTTATATACAAAAACATCAGGTTTGTAATGTTTAATTTTGTTTTACTGACCTGAACAATCAGGTCTTTCAGAAGTTGACTGTATCGGTAGTCATCACTGCTAATGTTCAGTAACTCCTTCGATGCATCATCTTTCATGGCATTGACTATATCATCCTGTGCTTGAAGAACTTTAATCCTTGAGGCATTCAACTGCATAGAGTACTCGCTGAAGAAAACAAAGAACGATACAATTATTATTCCAAAATTAAGACACTGGGGTGTTTCAAAATATAATAGCAGAAGTACACAATATTTCAACCTTATATTTCAATTCTTAAACAATGTGATTACTGTCTTCACAATCAAAATCCAGAGAAGAAGACGCAGATTCAGCTATGTGATCGGGATAAGAGACGCAGAAACTGCACGATGCTCTATTTTTGTTTTTTCCATATATTTCAATAGAGATTCAGAAGAACCCAGCAAACAAAAAGATCATATATGAAGAATTATTCAACTAGAAGATTGAAAATTAGAGTGCCTCACAATAGATCAATATTTCAGACAAAACTCAACGGATTTAGTTCAAAGCTATAGCACTTATCAATTTCAGTTTCAGAGATATTGTGATCCAGTAGATGATCCAACTTAAAAAACTGAAGGGACAAATACTGAATTTTGAAGAAGAAAAAAATCGATCGATTAATCAACTGAACTCACATCTTCTTGCGGACTTCAACCTGCTTCTCCTTTTTCTCGTACTCCTGTCTAATCTTCTTCTTCTCCGCCTCAACCAACTGCAGCTTTTCGATGTTGAATTCCTGCGTCACCAGATCGATCAAAATCAGAAAAATCGCGTCGACGCAACACAATAAAAAAATGAGTCTCCACAGATCGTCACAGCCCACGCGAAATAACAAAGCGATTGAAAATTCAGAGAAATCTAGGATCAACGAAATAGAACATGACTAAGAGATCGTACTTCTTCAGCGGAGACGGAGATCTCATTGGCCTTCTCCTCCGCCTCTTGGCGAATGAATCTCACCATCTGCTGGATCTGCCTCGAGACATCCGCGTCATTCATCTTTGCAGGAGATCGTCGAACGACGTTAACTTCTCGGAGATCGTAGAGATTTACCGTCGTAACGCAGAAAGAGAGGTTTTCTCTATGACAGAAAGGAGTAGGAAAACCAAAGATGAGGAATGGATGGGATTCATATAACGTTGGGGATTAGTAGTTTCAAGTTGTTCCGAGGGTAACAAAACGGGACACAGTTTGTTAAGAGATAGCTCAAACGTCAAAGCGTCTGCTAGGAAAAAAAGGAAAAAAACAACTCACATCTACGTATCAAAGCCCATGACCATTACAATGTTCTGAAAGAACCTGAAGCCCAATTCAGTTATATTAATTATGGGCATATAGAATTTTAATGTCGTATTTAAACTGATTTGAAAATATAAAATATATACATATATATTTGATTAAAATTATTATACAAATCAAACCAATTATTAATTATTAAAAAGAATATTATATATGTATAATTTAAAACTATTAGTATATGATGTTATTATTTTATTGAGATTTTTATTATTTTGTAATTATTAATATTTGTTATTTTGTCTAGATTGATATTTATAGTACTAGTTTGAAACCGCACTTCACGCGGGAAGTTTTCATTAAAATATAATAAAATAATATTTTATTTGTTGATATAAAATTCATAATAAATAATTAAATTGATAATTTACCAACACGTAAACGGTTGAATTTTGGTTAAAACATATCTAATATATTTTTAGATATTCTATGTTATTAATTTTTTCGCGAGATGGAAATTGTCGACACCGATTTTTTTTTTGTTTTTAATCTTGTACCATTGAATTAATATTAGATTTAATTTTAATCATATAATATAATACTATAATAAATTTAAAGATAGAAGAAAATTTTATTCCATAATAAATAAAAAATTTATTATATAACAAAATAAAAATTATTAATGATTTTTAAACAATATTTTTGAAATAACTTTTATCAATTATTATTATTATTATTATTATTATTATTATTATTATTATTATTATTATTATTATTATTATTATTATTATTATTATTATTATTATTATTATTATTATTATTATTATTATTATTATTATTATTATTATTATTATTATTATTATTATTATTAAGGTTTTTTAAATCATTTATAAGAAGTTTTATTTTCTTAAAAAATAAAAAATAAAAATGATTACAATGATAGTTTTCAACTTACCACTTTAGTATTAAATTTGTACTCGAACAACACGCGGAGATATTATTGTTAGCAAAAATTGATATAAAATTGAATAAAATTTAGTTACATACCACTACACCAATGGTAGTATCCAATCGCGCGACTCCAAATTTTTTTCCGTCCCCAATCCGTTCCTAATTAGGGACGGAAATTTTCAGTCCCCAATCCGTCTCTAATTAGGGACTGAAAAAGTAGTCCCCAATCAATTCCTGGATTAGGGACGGTTGTTTTCGGTGTTGAAAGTTTGGAAACAGACCACAAATCCGTCTCCAAAATTGGAAACGGCTTGGGTGTCGTCTCCAAAATTGGAAACGGCATGCGTGCCATCTTGAGAAGCCTCAAATTCATCATGATGTATAGTGCCCCTACTAAAGTTTTCCACAACATTACTAGGTCGTGGTGCAAATTTTTCTCCATGACATAACCACATGAAATAATTCGGGGTAAATCCTCTTAAATAAAGATGCTTCCAAACAGTTCTCTCATTAACAAATTTTTCATTCTTGCATTTCACACATGGACAAACCAACGTACCCGTTTCTTTGTAAACTTGTTGATTCGTCGCCATTGTCATAAACTGTGTGACGCCTTCTATAAACTCCTTCGATACGCTTTGAGATTCTGGATCAATTCCTCTTCTGGATCAATTCTTTTGTACATCCATTGTCTAGAATCGAAAATGTTCGATCTTGATGAAGATACCATTACATCGCAAACACTATAGAAGTTATGGGGTGAAAAATATGAGAGTAGCTTATGAAAAACGGATCAATGGTTGAGGGGTTAAATAGATTATTTAGGAACGGATTAGGAACGGATTAGGGACTAACACATTAATTTTCCGAAAAATCGTCCCGAAACCGTCCCTAAAACGGTTTTTGAAGTCCTAAACTTTGGGACAGTCTCAAATCCGTCTCCAAATTTGGAGACAGGCATGTCACCCGTCTCCAAATTTGGAGACGACAGCTGTTCCGTTTCCAAATTTGGAGACGAGGATTAGTGACGGATTTCATTTTTCATCCCTAATCCGTGTATAATCCGTTTCTAAATTTAGGGATGGAACAATCAGTCCCCAAATTTCGTCCCTAAAATTAAATTTTCTAGTAGTGTACGCGTAATATAGAGTAAATAAATTGAATTATTATTATTTGTTATAAGGTATTGTATTGACACCCTCCTGTTTCGCACGACCTCTACCTTGCATGCCCTCATCCGTCGCATGCACTCCTCCATCGTATGCCTTCCTCTGCCGCACACCATCTTCTACCGCCGAATATCAGATTTTTTGCTATAATTTTTATTTATTTTTTCCAAAAAAAAATAATAATGTTGTATACGGATACGAATATCCGAATATCTGCTGATATGAATTTACGAATGCAAAGAGAATAGTAAAATTGAATATTCGATGAATATACATACAAATAAAAATAGTCGAATATTTACGGATATTCGGTATTTATCTACCCCTAATAATTTTTCTGTACTGCAAAAAATATGAAACTATCAAATGAAAGTAGGTAATTCCTACTGAAATGGATTAATGTTGATTTACTCGAAATCTAATATTATATAAGTATCACACTAAAACCCAATTGATAACAATCGAAGGAAAAAATGATAACATTTTTATATTAAAGAGAAAATATATTAACAAATTGCTCCATATAACTTTTTAATTACTATTATCAATTTTTGAATTTTATGTAATTTTTTTTGTATCCATTAGATATATTTATATTAAATAAAAAATAAAATAGTTCAATATTCAAATTATGAAACTAAAATAACAATTAGGTATAGCCGGATATTTTATATATCATATTAACTCCAAAAATATATTATGCAATATCATCAACATCATTTAAATTCACATTCAAAATTTTACTTTACAAAAATAAGAACAAAATTTTTTTGCTATTCTAATATGTTTTTTTTCACTTTTTTTATACAATACAACACCACTTTTATTAAATTTTTTAACAAAAGAGAATGATTTTATAAATTTTAAATGAATTTCGTTTTAAAAAAATAATTTTGGACGTATTTAAAGTTTTAAATTTTTATACAGTATAACATTATTTTTAATAAAAAGTTTTTAAATTTAACTATTAAATAAAAATATATTTATTAAAAAAATATGTTTTTTTTTAATTTTAACAACCTTCAACAAATTTAAATTTAATAATAATAATAATTTACCATTATACCCTTAAAATACAACATAATCCTAAATTACCCTCTACCCTTAAAACCCTAATAAATAAAATTTATTTTTTTCCTCCTTCTCCCCTCTCTCCCCCGCCTCCTTCCTCCTCTCTTTCTTCTTCTCTCTCTCTCTCCCCTCATTGGCTTATTCTTCCTCGACGGGCGTACCGTCGAGGAAGTGGGCGATAGACACATGAATCGAACAGATGAGGAAGCAGACGATTTGTCGGTGAGCCAATCGCACCGTTAGAGCCCATTCGCAGGAATCGGAGAAGGAGGAACAGAGAGAAGAGAGAACGACAAACAGACACACCAGAAACAGAAGGAACCAGTGACATTACCAAACAGAAGGAAAATCGTAACGGGGAAATCCAACGGCTGGAAATTGAGGGAGGAGTCGATGGCAAAATCCGACCCTCCTAGCCGGGCAAAAATTCCCTCATCCGACGGCTGGAATGGAAGGTTGAGAGGGATGAGAGAGATGAGGGCAATCGGACGGCCAGAAAATGCGGGCCGGGTATACAACCTGCGCATACTCCGGATAATCACAGCCGCGCACTTTACAGACGCCAGATTGGATGGCTGAAACGTAGCCACGTGGCCTCCGAATACTGTTCACAGCGTTTAGCCTTTTATATATAATATGATATATGTTTTTCAATACTTTGAATTGTTAAATATTTATAAATTTTTAAAACATTCAAGATATATTTTATAAATATTCTAATATAAGAAAATCAAATAACTTATAATTTTATTAAAAAAATCAATGAACATTTTGGAAGAAGCTTAATTTTAAAAGAAATAAATGACTGCACATTCAAAGGATCATCTTAATCATTGGTACGCTAAAAATTCAAGAAGAAGAGAGGAGAGTGAACAAAAAGTTTATATGAGCGTTTAAAAGCATTTAAAACAAGGGTTGTAATATAAACTTTAAACAAATGTGGAGGTTAGTGGGTGAGTGATTTGAAGAGAGTCATTTGAAAATCTATAATTATTATAAAATAGTTTTAAGCGATTCACACGAGATGTTGTGTGCTATTTTGTTTGAATTTTGATAACACGTAGTGTGTGTATGTTTTAGGCTAGGTATTTATATCATTTTCGCATAGTTTGCATAACACGAGTTACGAATCCGACACGAACGTTCTTTATATACTCCCTTTTTGTTGATTTTTCAGGTTTTAAGGCGACAAGGTCTAACCGAGCTTTAGAATGTCAATTCCTGGATTCAACCGCACATACTGGAAGCTACAAACCACTCCGAGCAAATTCAAGCCACGAAACCAAATGGAACACCTGAGCATAGAGCAAAAAGGAGTTAAAGCATAGAATTAACTCAGTCCGCTCGGGCTTGGAGAGGCCCCCGTGCGGGCTGCCTCGGCAAAAGTTTTAGCCCGATTCGTGCTGAACATCAACCCCCTTGTGTTCCATGATATCAAATGAACCAGCGCGAGCTGACTCTTCAGCCCGCGCGGGCTGCAGCTCCAGAAAATTTCACACGCCTTGAGCTGGAAGAGAATTCGCTCGGGTTTGGACAAACACGATGACCCCGCGTGGGGTGGATATCTTAGCCCGTGCGGGCGGCTTTTCCAGCGAATACTGCACAACCCGGGGAGGCAAGGAGCCCGCTCGGGTAGAATGATACACGATTAGCCCGCGCGGGTGAGCATATAGCCCGCGCGGGTGAGCACATAGCCCGCGCGGGTGAGCACATAGCCCGCGCGGGTGAGCACATAGCCCGTGCAGGTCCCGTTTTCAGGAACAATCTGTTTCAGGCTTTGAATGAAAATTAAACAGGAAAAGGGGTCGGCTAATGAAGGAAGGCGGTGGCTAAGGCTAGGAAAGAGACTGTAAAACACAAGGAGAAGTCCAAGAGAAGCTGGAGAAGAAGAGAAACAACAATCCAAACTTCGGTAACAAGATAGGGAAGATCGAGGAGTCGTATTTCTTATCATTTATCATGTCTAGGGTTTATTTCTCTTGTTTATGGTAGATACCATGAGTGATTAGATTCCAGCTATGGGTTAGGGATATTGGATTTGTAATGGATGCTTGAAATTATGCGTTCATGCTTAGATCTTTCGAAGTTGTCTTGAATTTCGATTCGTAAACGCTTTATACTTGTGTTGGCCGCTCAGTAACCTAGGAATTCGTGTTTAGTCGGGAGGTTAGATTATGAATTCGGAATAGTTGATAGTTGATTAAGTTCGATTAATAAGAATATGACCGGTCAGTTAATCGACTTAGGAATTAGGATTGTGCGCTTAACGCTACCGTAATTACGAGTTAATCGCTACCGGGAGGTAGGATTGTATGTTGTTATGGTTAGGAGGTTTAGGTGTCGAGAGAACCATTCCTTATTTATGAGCATGAATTCCCCATAATCAAGATAATTCGATAGGTTCATGATCCTTTGTTTATTACATCCTTGCAAATCCCGATTACCCGAAACCCATAGTGTCCTTAATTATCAAGTTTTTCACATCTCTCCATCGCTGTCACAATTCACTTTAGTGTTTTAGAAATTAGTCCCACATCACCACCAATTCAACCCGTCTTAGTTTAGTCGCATTCTTAGCTTAGGTTGCATTAGTCTTCAGAGTTCGACCCTTTTATTACACTCTCTTGCGGTAAGTGGATATTAGGCATATTTATTGCTTGATAGTTTGCACATCAAATTTTTGGCGCCGTTGTCGGGGACTAATTACTGCCTAGATTAGGAATTAGCTAGATTAAGATTCAGTCCTTTCCGGAGTCTTAGCCCTTTTTTTTGCATTTTTCTTTTCCATTTATCGAGTCATTTCTATCTACATCAGATCTGCACTTTGGTTGTTCGTTTATTGTTGTGCAGGTACCATTGTATGAGAATCTCCACACAAAAACTACTCATATACGATCTCGGGGTTGAAAGAACAATATGGAACTTACGCAAAAAGAGGAGAATTAGACCTGCAGATTCTGAATGGGAAGTAGATAAAGAGAGCATCCCAGAGACAAACGGTTCCGAAGAGGAAGAAGAGAGGGAGCTACCTTACGTGCCACCTGCCCCGAGGGCACCGCCCCTACCCTACCTGCAGCGCCAAAGGAAGCAGAACGACGATGCTCAATTCGACAAATTTGTGGAACTCCTAAAGAAGCTGTAAGTCACCATCCCATTCTACGACGCGCTCATGAAGATCCCATCTTACGCCAAATTCCACAAGGACATAATAACGAGGAAGAGGACCATAGACAATGAGGTAATGATGGTTACTAACTCGCTCATACAACCACCTACCATGGCCAAGAAGATGTCCTATCCAGGTAATTTTTTCATCCCTTGTAAGATCTACGATGATGAGATTGAGCATGCACTAATCGACATCGGAGCGAGTGTAAGCTTGCTACCACTGTCACTTGTTAAAAAACTCAATCGAGTAGGAGATCTACAGCTCACACGCATGATGATTACCTTGGCCGATCAATCCGTATGGAGTCCCATAGGCATATTAATGAATGTTGTTGTATAAGTGGGACAATTCTGGTTCCCCGCGGACTCTGTAGTTGTGGACATGGAGATAAACCCGAAGATCCCCATCATTTTGGGAAGACCATTCGTCAACACGGAGAAAATGGTTATTTATTGCGCTGAAGGGAGACTGGTCATGAAGTTCGAAGACGAGTCCATTGAGTTCAAGCTCGACGATGCGCTTAAGAAGCCACATATGACTGAACCCATGATGCACATTAACACGATGGATGAACTGATAGAGAAAGTTCAACAGGAACATCGCGACATCCACCCCATGGAGATACCACTGTCCGAATGCACCGGGAGCCTATTTCAGTCACCCCAAGATGTCGATGCATGCACAGAACTCATGGAGAAGTTGAAAACTCCGCAGATGAGGACTAGCTCGTGCATGCCCATACTTCAACCTGTGGGGCTACACTTGAATTGCAAGACCCGCACGGGTCTTGCAATTCAAGTCTCTCGGTATTTCAGAAGCCGTGCGGGGTAGACGATGAGCCCGCTTGGGAAAGTCACAAAATCAAGGACCCGCGTGGGGTTGATCACACCCCGACTCGGGCAAATCTCTCGGGGATAAATGACGCAGTTCAGAGCCCGCACGTGTGGTAGAGGAGCCCGCTCGGGCAGATCACATGAGCAAGAATCCGCGGGGGCTACGGTACTTTGGCCTTGCACCTCATTTCCTACACCCTCGATGGCCTACACACACACTTATCCCACCTGGAACACCGAGGAAACACTCAAGCAATGTCGAGTTTGACGGAGATACCATGGAGTTGTAGGATTAGACGAGGAAAATGGGATTCGCTAGTGGAAGACGCTCAAAGGTTAAAGCCATGCTATGCTGATCACATAGAAGACGGAAGAGGCGTACCTCCCATTTCCGACATCACATATGCCTAGAGCGTAAGTGGAGGTTATGCTAGAATTTTTATATAATTTGATATAGGTCAAGGGAGTGGATGTATAGAAGAAAATATCCGATAATAGAGGAGGTTATGCTAGAATTTTTATATACTTTGCAAAATTTATGAGCTTCTCAACGATGTAGCCTTTGTGTCAGAAATGCGGGAAAATGTTATGTTCCTGCAAAAGATATAAAAACATGAAGTGTTTTACAAATACCTTTATAAGGTCCGTCTCATGGAGAAATATCAACATTGGTTCTTGCATGCTGAAGAAAATGAAAAGAAATAAAGAGGATCTTATGGAAACAATGACGACTAATTCATATTTCGAAATGGTGTTAGATGTTTTTTGTAGATTTTTTTAGCAACCGCATTAAGAGATGCCGAACAATGAGATACGATGTGTTTAAACCTATTGGATATGATAAAACAACTTGAATATGAATGTTGTCATAAAAGTTAGTCTTGTTTATCTTTATCATCAAGATTGATGAGTATAAATAGATTACAATGTGATGGAAAATTGTATGGATTCATTTGTCAAACAATATGTTACCAAAAAATAATCAAGCTCCAGAAACATAAAATGAAATAAAAAATGTTTTAAACGATATGGGCATGTCCCATCCACAACAAAAAAACATCCGGTTTGCAACGGATGGATCAACGATCCGTCTGTTGATGATAATTTCCAACGGATTGCAACGGATACCCGTGAACGTTCAATGGGTTGTCGTCCATTGCAATCCATTGCAAACGGTCAGCGGACAATCAATGAATCATTTCCATTGCTACCATTTGTTGAAAAGCCGTTAGAAAACCACAAAAAATGTACAACGAACATCCGTTTCCCATTGTAACTATGTTTGTTGGTATTTGCAACGGATGCCCATTGAAAGTGGTAATTTCGAGGACTACCATTGGAATATTTTCATGTGACTTTGCAACTTGCATCCGTTAATGATTCCAACAGATATCCGTTGGAAAAACACTATTTAATTATCAATATCAAGGGTTTAACATAAAACCATCAACAACAAATATATTTTCAACAAAATGTCATCTTCTTCAAATAGAGATATATATAGATCGAGAGAATGGATGTATAGAAGAAAAGATCCTATAACCGAAGAAATTACGCAAAAATTCTTACATGGATTGGAGCAATTCATGAGTTTTACGCCGATGCACCTTTGTGTCAAGAACACAAGACAATGTTATGTCCATGCAAAAACATGAAGTATCGAAGTCATGAAATTGTTTGCAAACATCTTTACAAGGTGGATTTTCTAGAATTACGAATTAAAACTAGAAAGAAATGAAGAAGTTATTTATGAAGCATCAACGACCAATCCATATTTGGAAATGGTGTCAGATGCTTCTCCTAGAGTTGTTGAACAAACGAATGAAGAGATGTCGAACAATAACGCACGCCGATTTTTCAACTTATTAGATTCGATGAAACAACCTATATTGAAGGTGGTCGTGAAGGTCAGTCCCGTTTATCTCTATTTTCAAGATTGATGAGTATAAAAATGGACTAGAATGTTGCTGAAAATTGCATGGATTCATTTTGCAAAACCATGCGTTAATATTTACCGAAAAATAATCAAGCTCTCGAGACATACTACGAAACAAAGAATGTTTTAAAATATTTGGGAATGCCACATGAGAAAATTAATGTTTGAAGAAACAATTGCATGTTGTTTAGGGGAAATGATAAAGACTTGTTGGAATGCAAATTTTACGGTGCAAGCAGATTTCGCCAAAAAAACCATCTTCACGTAAATATGTACCTTACAAAAAAATGTTCTATATGCCTGTAGCAAACAGGTTGAGAAGGTTATTCTAATCGAAAAACCGCTGCAGCAATGAGATGGCACGCATCACACTCGATGGGCGAAAGGATAATGCAACATCCATCGGATGATAAGGCTTGGAAAGATTTCAATCAAATATTTCCTGAGTTCGCGTATGAAATGAGAAATGTTTATCTTTGTCTGTGCACAGATGGTTTTAGTCCATATGGACAATCTGGAAGTCAATATTCTCTGTGGCCGGTGATTTTTTCTCCTATAATTTGCCTCCCGATATGTATTTGAAAAGAGAGGTAATGTTTCTGACGTTGCTGATTCTAGGACCAGAACATCCGAAGAACAGTTTTAATGTCTTTTTTAGCCCTTAAGTCATGAATTAAGACATTTGTGGAACGAAGCAACTCTTGCTAATGACGTAGTACGAAGCAACATTTTACATAGAAAGTGGTCTTGTTGTGGACAATTAGCGAGTTTTCAAGCCTATAGAATGTTATCTGGATGGAGTATGCACGAGAGATTAGCATGTCCATATTTTATGGAGGATACAGTTTCATTTCAACTAGTACATGGTAAGAAACCATGTTGGTTTGATTGTCATAGAAGATTTCTTCCTCGTGGACATGCTTTCCGAAGAGATAAAAAAACATTTTCGAAAGAACGTGATACAAAAACAATAGGCACTATGCATGCAAACCGGAACACAAATCTTTTACGAAAGATTAAACACAATGGGCGATTTATAAGAATCGATAGAATGCGGTGGAAATCGTGGGCATTGTAAACCAAAAGTTTTTCAGAGATATATGTTCATGAAATTAAAAAAAGGATGACTTGGAATTAATAAAAAACAATATCTCTAAAGTATTATGTTCGTTGGAAAAAATTGTTCTACCTTCATTCTTTGATGCCATGGAACATTTACCAATACATTTACCTGATGATACAATACTCGGTGGGTCAGTTTAATTCAGATGGATGTATCCTTTCGAAAGGTTTTTCTTTCATTTAAAGAAAAAACAAAAAACAAAGCAGCGGTTGAAGGATCTATTGTTAAACAATACTTGTTGGAAGAAATCACATATTTCAGCATATTTTATTTCGAGTCACATATTCAGACAAAAGAAAGACGTGCAACTATCTATATCAATATAATCTGCAGTTTGACAAAATTCTTGAGATGTTTACCAATTGGACGCACAAAAGGTAAATCCGAAGAATATTAGCTAACACCAGAGGAGTATAATCACGTCGACACATATATATATATATATATTACTAAATTGTCAAGAGCTATTGCCTTTCTAAAGGTAAAAAACAATGAGAATCAATCTCTTAAACACAGTTAATATATATATATATATATAATATTAACATATTTTCATTACAGGATATTTGATGAAGAAGTAATTGATACATATCCTCATCTAAACGCAGATGAACTCACAGAAATGAAAGTTCAACATTATGGCTCCTGATTGAGAGATTGCGTAAGTACTCGTGTACTCGTCTTATATATATATTAAAACTAATTGTGTTTATTATAAATTATTCATTTGATTTTTATGTTATCTATGTGAAATATTCTGATGAAAGACTTCCAACGTGGTTAAAAGATTTGGCTAATGGTTCTGCACAAAATGTTATGTGGGTGTTAATTCTGTTTACTCGTGGCTACACGTTCTACACGTATGAACACGGAAAACATAGAAACGCATACAATTACGGCGTTTGCGTTAATAGTGAAATAAAGGGTGATAACATCTACGACATTTTGCACGAAATCCTACCGGTGGAATATCTCGGTCTCGTTGGGTTGAAGGTAATGCTTTTTAAATGTGAGTGGTTCGACCCAACCGTAGGATGTGGAACACGAAAAAAATCGATGGGGAGGATTTGACATCAATTCGGGACGAAATAATGATAAGTATGATCCATTCATCGCAATAGATCAAGCAGATCAAGTATGTTATGTGCAATATCTAACAACATTGAAATGTCAAAGAGAGGAGTGGTGGGTTGTAGTAAAGATCAAGCCACGAGGAATTATAACCACAGATGAAAAAGAAAATCAATTGCAAATCGATCATCCGCATCAGATTCGATTAATTGATACAGACACTCGGGAGGAGATTCTTGCAAGAACTGACATAGACGGAGAATTCATATGCAATTATTAAGATGTTGAATCGAAAGATGCAAGAGATGAAAACGATGATAAATTCAATGAACAATTGAAGGAAGACTCGCCAATTGAAAAATCTACCGAAGAAGAATCATAAATACTATAATGTGATTTATAAATTATGTCTTAATTTTTTATTTACCTTCATATAATCTAATTTCAACGGGCATCCGTTGAGATTGCTAACGGATGTCCGTTGAAATACTTAATCGCCTTCGAAACTTAGAAAAAATTTCAAAGTTTTTCATAATATCAACAGGCATCCGTTGGTAATTTATAACGGATACCCATTGATTGGGAGCTCAACAAACACCGGCTGCACTTTGGTAGTGCCAACGGAATTTGTTGCCGATTGTAGCGCATGCCCGTTGTGAAGTGTCATCATGGCTACCTACGCTACAGTTTTTCCAATGGGCACCCGTTGTAAATTGTAACAGATGCTCGTTGCACGGGGAGACGTACAATCGTTTTATATATATATATATATATATATATATATATATAACGTTGAACAATTTCATTTTCAATACAAATCTAAAACACCAAATCCTCTCAAATCTCACAAAATCTATCACACACACAAACACTTCTAAACATAAAACACAAAATGAGGGTTAGACAATTTATAGTTTGTGGTGGTATATTAGCGGGTTCAGCGGGAGGACCGCCTCCGACTCCATCCCTACCATATCGGTCTCCTTCACCAATATCGGCACCGCCAATATTTTATGAAGAGGATGATATGGTGGATATCGACGCCTTGATCGATAATTTTGACGGACGTTCCACCCTTCCAATTATGGATCCTGACCGCCATGACGGGATGTTATGTAAGAATTCAAATTATGAATTTATAGTGTTTTTAATTATAAATCATATCTAAATATTTCATTTTCATGTGTAGGTTTGATGTGGATGATGTTTTAAAACATACGAACAACTACTATTCATATCTAGGGATCACTTTAAAATCGACTCTATTATTCCTGGAAAGAATTGCTAGAAGTTATACGCCGCCGATGATGGTGTACTTTCATCGTAAGTTAAATACTATAAAATTTGTATTTAAAATAATTAATTACATTTACTCTAAAGTAATTAATTATAATTTATTTTGCACCACACATATAGATGACGGAAGAAGGATATGTCGTGCATCTACACAGCTTGGGTGCACGACATGCAAGCCTGAATACGCTTGATAATTAACAATGCCAAGCGCAATGACTACAAGAAGAATGCCACACCGACAAGGGCAACAAACGAGATATTCAACCAAATCGTCCAACATTGGGAGTCTTAAGACTTTAAGGCAAAGAGCGAGAAGCCCAAGAAATGTCGGTACGACGAGAAGGTAAATTTCTTTTAGTTATTATTTTTTTTTTGTTTTTTCTTACAATATTTATATAATTATATTTATGTTATATAACAGATGCAATGAATAGGAAGAGAATTAACTGTTCTTGAGCTGGTTGTAGAAATCCACGCCAAGAAGAAACCTGTCATCGAGGAAAAGAGTAAAGAACCTAAACTCGTCGACCCTTAAATGGAACGGACCGTGAAATATTTTACGGATAAGATCACACATCAATCACAAGCTTACGGTTCAACTCCGGACGAGCTCCTTTACAAAAGGAAAATATTTATTTAGAGGTAAAGAAAAAATTTATTGTTTATAATTAGATTAGTAAATAAAATATTTTCTAATGATTCTAACTCTAACTTTTTTTATTTTGTAGTTGGTTAGGTCGTATAAGGGGTGTCTATACAATCTCGGTGCGGTTCACAAGGATATCATCGAGGACGCCACGATGGTACCCCGTGGTACAAGAGAGTTATATGCAAGAGCGACGTATCGAGCATCTCGAAATACAACTTCGAGAACTCGAGCAAAGATGCGGAACATGGAGAGCGTCATAGAATTGCTAACCGGTCGGGCGTATCAACCGCAACATCAGACGGAGGAAACAATGCCATGTCAAGAACCGGTTATCGATTGGGATGCAACGCCTTCTTCACGAGGTACTAGCGACCACGGGGATGAATTCGGCGCCACAAATTTAGATGATATGTAATAGAAATTAGGTTTTTATTTTTTTGTAAGAACTTTTTTAATTAATTAAGGTTTTTTACTATGTTTTATTTTTTTATTTTTTTGTATAAATCCCACCGGATGCCTGTTGACAGTTTTAAAAATTGTAACGGGCATCCGTTGGAATCCTAACTTCCCGTCATTTTGTAACGGATGCCCGTTACCATTTTCAGCCAACCGGTCAACGGGCATCCGTTGCAAATTTTCAATTCCCGCGCATTTTTTCATACCAAGGGATGGGCAACGGATATCCGTTACAAATTGGTAGCGGACATCCGTTACAGTTTTGTAATGGGCATCTATTGCAGACATTGTAACGACCATCCTTTACAATCTGCCAACATAATTTTCCGTTACTTGTCCGTTGGAAAATTGCAACGGATAATATCCATTGTAATCCCGTTGGGAATCATTTCATACGTTGTAAATTCGTAAAAATTGATGGTAAGAAATTGACATCAACTTGTCACGACATTATGTAGAATGATTCATTCATAAAAATAGATCAATTATATCAGGTATGTTAAGATCGACATCTAACATCATTGAAATGTGGAAGAGAAAAATGGTGGGTCATAAGGACGATTAAATCACATGTATTTTTAAATACATAAGAAAAAGAAGACCTATTGCTAACCGACCATCTTTAACAAATACGGTCAATTGAATTTCAAAATTCCTGAAGAGATTCTCGCGATGATCAATGTAGATGGTGAATACATTGGCTGTTATGAAAACGTTAAAGTGGAAGATACTGAAGATGAACAATTGAAGAATCAAAAAAAGAAAAGTTGTAATTCCGTACTTATCGATTTCATCTGTCGTGGGATTCTTGAATGAAGGGTCTAACCATACCAAAATATGAGCACATGGGAGGCTATATTTCTGGAACTCAATGGTATATATCACTAAAAAAAGTTTTGCCAATGTTAGCCTATTTTTTCTATATAGACACTGATTATATAAAGAAATAACTTTAAGAGTTTGGACTTGAAGGTTACCTTATATCGGTTTGGGAAAAAACTACTCAATCACAGCCAACAGTGATTCTAATTTAAGCTTATATATTCGGCATTCACTGTCAAGCCTACCACCATACGATTCATGATGATCGAAGATCTCTTTCCATTTAGGATTTGTTACTATAGTTATAATCAAGATTACCATACCATCTACAAATAGCCATTGTGTCGTGGTAATTTTCAACCATGAATCTTGGTCCTCTTAAAAATGATTGTGGGAATATAATTCGTTTATCAATTTCGTTTCAATTGCCTTTTTCAACCCATAAAAACATTATTATAAAGATCAGAGCGAAGCTTTTTTTATTATTTCTAGTCCATCGTATTCTTTCTTGTTCAATTGTAGTGTATGCTCAACATTTATTGAAAAAAATGACCTCTTTTATAATTGTCATCCCTTGTAATAGACACGTCTGTATTTGATAAGTATAGAACTCGCATATCTTCACAAAAGAACATTTTATTTTGTTTTTTTTGTTGAATCAACATATGGTACTTCTTCGTGGAAACCGGTTTAGCCATAAGGGAATATTAATGGATATTGTAAACTCATGAACGAAGGATGTAGATCATTAATTCTACAAAGTTGATATGAAGGATGCAATTGTAACAGAACATCGTGTTCCCATGTAAATGCAAAAAGGTCTTCGATAATCAAACCATCAAACTTCGTTCGCTGTTGACAAATCATATTGTTGACCTTTTCTCTAAGGCTCTAAGAATCTTGGCGTAAATTATGTGAAATTCCCTGATTTCTACTGATCACGCGCCTTGCAGACACTCTTTGCCAGATGATTATGATAATCAGACATTTTTATCAGTTGGTCCACTATGTTTTCATCAAGATTTCTTGTTGTAGAAGTTCTACTGAGATTTTTAATGCAGTTACAAACCTCATTTTGAATATCATATATATATATATATATCTATATATATATATATACAAAGTTTGGTGGACTCCTTTCAACTGGTATAGCTCGTGACTCTTCGAAATTGAATTGTTGCGCTTCAACCATGATCTCAGTGCTTTGCGTCCACTCTGGCTCAGCCGCACCACCCGAGGTGCGAGCCACGCTTCATCATCACAAGGGCTTCCGGATCAAGTGAACCTAATTTGTGGTGGTTTTGACCATTGATACAAAATGTGTATGGATCGTTACCATAGGCGACATAGTGGTCTATCTTTGCACCAATTAATGTGAAAGCGAGGATTAAATTGTAGGGCCTGATGTTTATACAGAAAGGTGGATAATTATTATATAGCTCTGCATGAAAAGATAGTGGTGCATAGACCTTTGGCAGTCTAATGTGTCCTTGTATTAAAAAAATGTTGAATAGAAAATTACCCTTATAGAGCCTCCGACGAACGTTTTCGTTAAGCCAAACTATTGCATCACAATTCGGACATTTTAGGTTATAATCTTAAACATGAGGTTGTATGTTGTGTAAATATTAATATATAGAGTTATCCTAGTAAGAGTAAAAACGAAGTTATCTTAAAATATGATAGTTTTGCAAGGATAAGATCAATCAAATCTGGCGGTTTGATATTGAAGTTCAATTAGATATAGATACAGTTCATGCTATATTTTTAAAAAATTTAGGTAGCACATCAATAATCTGAATTTAACCCTTTGTAAAACGTAAAATAAATTGTAACTATTTAATATGTAGGACTAAGCTTGCCCGCGTTGGAATGCTCGTTTTTCTAATATAATAACTTTTCTTGAAGCTCGTGTTGCTTTAGAGTTTGTTGCATAATCAATAGATCGATAAATTATTATTTGTTAACCAAAAAGTAAATTATGGTTTCAAAGCTTACATTTTCTCTATAATTGACATGTTGTATGCCCTTGCGTTGGGTTTGTCCAAAGAAAGTATCTCGACGAAAACAAAGGACGATATAGTGCTATACATATGTAGTACATAGTGAATCATTATGAGAAATTTTGCACAAATTTGCATTTTTAACACATAAATAAGTAGTCTAGCGAAAAACATACATGTCTCCAAGCCTTAGAAATTTCCTCCTAATGCACTGGACGGTACTAAACGTCTACCCTTTGGCTTTCGCATTAAGCTTAGTAATGCAAGAAATCCACCATCTTTATTTTCCTATATTTTAATTTATTATATTAGCAAAATAATGAACATATTTGTTAATGCAATAATTTAGGAATATAGAATATATTTTGAAAATTAGGTTGTTGAGAAACATAAGGAACAGAAAAGTTTCAAGAGAAGAATGAGGAGAAGATAAAGGAGTCAAAGAGAAGAATAAGGAGAAGAAAAAAGAGTAAAAAGAGGATCAAGAGAAGTCAAATTTAAAAAAAAAACAAACAACAAGGATGTGCGGCTAGAAAACCAGTGGGTTAGCTGAGCACATGTGAAGATAGATAAGTTAACTCGAGAAAAACAAGAGGTTAACGAATATGGAAAAATATCGAAGAAGTACGGTAGACTAAGTGAGTGCAGATCACAGAGTTGCAAGTGTACTTAGAGCGATATAGTGAGAAGTGGAGAGAAACAATTAGCGTTTATTTACATCTAACTCAGGGGGAGTTATCTGCGGAAATCTTTAGTGCATTGTAAAGAAAGACAAATGTACTTGAAAGATTGATTCGTAAATAAAGCTGATATTGTTTTATATTTTTGGTCTTCTTGAATTATTGATTCACCAAATTGTCTTCTACAAGTTTTCAATTGGTATCAGAGTTGGTAACCTAAGTTTAGAGTAAATCTAAGAACTGGTTTGAGATCCTAGAAGACAAAAATATGGAAGGACCAAGAGATCTATATTCGTTCGAAAAACCGGCAAGATCGATGCTTCAAACTATGGCTATCGGAAAGTTAAAATGAGAAGATCATCTGCAGATGAACAAGGAAACAAGAAGGATAATAAATTCGGAACTCAATGTCATGAATGCAAAGGATTCGGACACTTTAAATTTGATTGTCCAAGTATGTTAAAAAGAGAAAGTGTTTTGAAAGGACTACGAGAAAAACAATGCTACAAATGCAAAGGCTTTGGGCACACAAAAAATGAATGTGCTGATGAAAATATGGTCAAAGGAAAATCACTAATCATGTTTAGTGAATCCAGTTCTTAATTCGAAGATGAGTCT
>CM071872.1:6521470-6547320 GCA_036759665.1 Gynandropsis gynandra | reverse complement strand
GGACAACTCATGTTAAACAACATTCATTATGTGAAGGGATTGACTGCTAATTTGATTAGCATTAGTCAATTGTGTGACAGTGGTTACAAAGTACAATTTAAACAAAATGAATGTTGTATCATGAATTCTAATGGAAAGTGTATTCTTTCAGGTATGCGATCATCAAACAATTGCTATGTGTGGAGAGATTGATCAAAGGAGTTTGAAAGTGACGAAAGATTATCAAATCTTGGTACAATTTGCAGATTCGAATTAGATTTGAGGTATTCCTAAACTAAGTCTTGATATATGTTAATCGATCGTTAACTAAATTCATAAAAAACCCCTCGATTTGGATCATTATGCATGCTTGGAATAATCACTTAGAGTTTGTGTTTATTGATCTTGACTTTTTGAGCTGATTTGAGATAAAATTAGGACTATATATGTACGGAAGTAAGAATAATTTTTGGAGATAATGATCTATTTATTTGTACTTGATTTATCAAGATTACTTAAGTTTTACTAACGTACACTTATGCTAGCAAATTTGTCCTTTATTTGAGATTCAATGTTTTACATATATATAAAAAGAAAAGGTTTTGTTCTCATACTCCTCTAATGACTCGATGGTTTATAAAAGGATTATATTTCTAAAACGAGTTTGTTATGATTATTTTGCTCGGGTCTAAGTTGAGAGGTATTCAGTTTCAGTTATAACGTCCTATGATACAAGGCTAATTCATGCTTAAATACTCCTCTATGTTGAAATTATTACATAAGAGTATACCTGCAAAACGTAATCAAGGAGCTAATGTTATATGAACAAAAGGATATCTAAACAACGTCCTAGAAGCAGAGAACATATAAAAAACGGAAAAGATAAAGAAAGGAAAAGAAAAAGATAAAGAAAAGAAGGAAGAGAAAAGAAGAGAAAAAGAATGATAAATTAGTTCATAAGTGTACTAAAGATTGTTGAGAGTATCTCGTGATAGGTTAAGTACACTTAAACTGAAAGGTAGCTCTAAAACTTATTTTGTTTTCTCTTATGTATTTGTCCTTGATTTGATTAATTGTGGTTTAAAAAGAACAGATTATTTAACATTTTTAGGGAAAAAAGAAATAAAAATGAGGGAAAGATATGGAAAAACATCAAGTTGTAGAACCTTGTGCAAGAAAAATAATTGATCGAAATTTAAATTGGTTCATTTTTTATGTGTGACTAATCTTTATTGATTTTGAATATCTGATCACACAAACAGGGGGAGAAAATAGAGGTTCCAGCATTGGATATATGGTGATCAAAGCATAACGAAATGAATGAATTAACGATTTGTGATGACTGTGCTTAACTATGATTGCGTTTGGTGAATGTTTTTTTATGCACAAATTTGAGTTTGAGTGATCAGAAATTCAAAGGGGGAGATTGTTAATGCAATAATTTAGGAACATAGAATATATTTGAAAATTAGGTTGTTGAGAAACATAAGGAGCAGAAAAGTTTCAAGAGAAGAATGAGGAGAAGATAAAGGAGTCAAAGAGAAGAATAAGGAGATGAAAAAGGAGTAAAAAGAGGATCAAGAGAAGTCAAATTAAAAAAAAAACAAACAACAAGGATGTGCGGCTGGAAAACTGGTGGGTTAGCTGAGCACATGTGAAGATAGATAAGTTAACTCGAGAAAAACAAGAGGTTAACGAATCTGGAAAAATATCGAAGAAGTACGGCAGACTAAATACTTAATAGTTGAAAAATAATAATAAATAATTATCGGAATTGTAAGTTTTAGTTCATTCCTTTGCTTCCTACAATCGACAGTGGTAGCTAATCGCCGAGATTATCATCCAAATTTCACTGTTTATGTTGCCTTAAGGTTTTACGAGAGAGATCACATAAATGAATCTATTTATAATGAAACATTGTAAATATTTATGTTTGTCTCGTAGTTTTTTCACTTGGCACCGTTTCTCTAGTCAATTTTTCATGCGTCGAGATGGCCACTGTTCATTGATTTCAGTCTTTTGTGTTTGTCGGGGTTGTTGGATTCATAATTGATTTTGGGTTTGTTTATTACTTCGGATCCAACGAGCTATTGGGTGTACCACGATGCTATAAATAGCAATAGCCAATAGTTGAATATTTGAGTAGCGGCCAGTGTCAATGGGGTTATGTGGTCTGTGTATTTGGTTTATGCTTATTACATGTGACGATTTTAACCCTTCGTAGAGTTTATTTTAAGTTCTTTTGTTTTTTATGGTATGAGGGCATGACTTTTGGTTGAATGTCGATGTAGGAAGAACGATTTTATTAGGAAATAGATGTATGGTTTTGGAAATTAACTTTTCTAATAGAATACTTTCCAAAAAAACAGATTCGCCGATTGCATAGATATTTCCTATTCTTTTGTGAAGAGAATAACTGTATTGGTATTGTATTTCAATGCAAACATGAAACATACTGTAATCAGTTCAAAAAAAAAAGCATTGCTAATATTGTTGTTGGATAGTTAAGCATTTTAAAGGTGCTAATATGTAATTTTGTTCGTAACCATTGCGAGGATAGATAGAAAACTAAAGTTGTAGCAAACTTGGGGTATTGTTTAAGACCGGTGGCACGAGTTAACCATAGAATATTTATTTATTTATTTATTTTTACAGAAACAATTTTTTTGTGGTTCATAAAGTTTGAAACTAATAAATCAATATATATGTTATATTCTACAAGAAATACATGAAGTAAATGTGAGAAACCCAACAGTAAAGTAAAGCTCAGAGAATGTACTTCATCATAAACTATTACCTTTTATTTGTATGTTTGTCTTGTTCAATGTTATAACAACTAAAACAATCTAAAGCAAATTTATTTAAAAAACTAAAAGTCATTAAACAAACTGAAATTAGAAGGGAAAATATCACCATATTACACAATAACTTGAAAGAAAAAACCGTGACTCAACGAAAAATCCAAAAGTCTTCACCCAAAATAGTTAAATGCCCAGAACACATAATTGAGCACTCATAATTAGTTACTCTAACTGATTCAAACTCTCTTTCTTGATCTCTTGCCTTCCTTTTTGTGTTGCCTTCTAACCCAATGTATTCATCACTCAGCTTTCCATTAAAAGTGTCATCCAAATTTATGTTTTGTAATTATCATTTGGTTTATCGATGGATACAACGTGCACTAAAAATTTGTTAAAACAAATTGGTCAGCATGCATTCTTGGTCTTTATCAAAATTATAGCTGGTTTGCCTCACTCACTTGTGTATTTCTCTCGCTTATATCCATGCCAGTATTGATACAAGTGATTGTAAAAGATTGGTGATTTAGATGTAACCTTTATTTGGGACATGAAACTCCGTCTAACTATGTCTCTCAAACATTTAAGAACATTATAGTCACCTTCATTAACCTATATTTCAAACAAACAGTAAACCAATTAAATTATAGCTTTATAATTTATATATATTGAATTTTAAAAAATAACCTCTAGACAAATGAGGTCGACAGCTATCGTGTTAATTATATTTGTGGTTTCACAATCAAACACAACAACAAAGTTGCAACCTCAACTCCATCATCAATGACTCATTCACCCTAAACTTGCAACAGCTATAAAACATAAGTTATTTCTTGACAAAGATATGAATACTTTTAATGATAATAGGAAAATACCTTGTAATGCCAATAGTACTAGAATCATTTCAATAGCTGCAAAACATAGATTATGTAGTTCTTTTAAGCTTCCTTGCACAATTACTAAATGTACGTAATTCCAACAGTTAGGGATAATGTCAACCACTCGGCCAATACAAAAGAAATCGACTTCCTAAAATCATTAATCACTTTAAAATTGCCATACCACACCATGAAATCTATGGAAATTTTTTAAAAATGGTTTATATTATTTTATGATCAGACGTTGTTATATAGTTGTACAAGTCCTCACTATTATTGAAGCCATCATCATTTTCATCCTTAACATTGTTTGCAATGTTAATAATAGAGAGCTTATTAGCATTTGCAACTTACAATCTATGCAATATATTTATTTATACATGCAAACATAATTAGAATTTGTGAATATTTTAAAAATAATTTTTATCTCTGTATAAGATCACTTCCAGTAGCAGATTTTCCATCGAAATAAAATCGAGTGGTAGAAGTTATATTCAAATTTAGTAGGCCTAAAGGTTTGAAAAGATTAGTGTTAGATATTTTCTATCAAAATTATATACAAATGAATACACTTTTAAAGGTGGTAGCCTAATTTTAAATATGTGAAAATTTGTTGGCAGCAGATTGTGTAGAGATGTTCCATTGAATTACTAACCTCCAACTAATTTAGGATTACAGTAGTCACCAACACAACCGATGGATGCGAACTTTGCTTTTCTAATTTAACTCACAACTCCAAAGCCTTTTGATCTCAAGCTATAATGTTAATTTTCGTCCCACTGAAAATTTTTAAACATTAGAAATTTAGGGTAATGCAATGGCTTAAAAAAGGAATATTTTTCTTGTTTCAAAACTCACCTAGCCATTTAAGACACGACATGATACGGTCCGTTAAGGATATGAAATCTGGTTGTGAATCCTCTATGTTTGAAACGCATCCATTTACATCTACACAACAAAAATTGGCATGGAATCTCAAAGAAAACCCACATTAAGTTAAACATAGAAAAGTGAAGAAAAAGGTAACCTAGTAACTCAATATTCTGGTTGGTCAAGGAAACAAATTCATTGTATGTTTTGAGCCTAAAAAGCTCTTCAACGATTGAAATTGAACCTTGAATCTGTTCGATCGGTTTAGTTGAACTTGTGAGACGGATTGGCATAAATCGAATAAATCGAAGTTGTCGATGCTCCGAAAAACATCAAACCCTTAGGAGAATAACCCCGGTTGCCAATTTGTTTTTGAATTGAATATTTAGAGGGCACGTAATTGTCCCTTGTAGAAAATAGGATTGAATCAGAAGAAAAGGTTTTTAACAAACTTAGCACAAAGCATAATGAGAATAAATAAAAAATGACATATTAATCGATTAGAAGGAAATTACACCATATAATTTTTCCCTTTCTTTTAACATTACTAACCTCCCGAATACGGAAAACATTTGCTATAATTCGTGGGATACTGTGAACAACTATTAATTCATCAAAGATGAGATGGTTTTTCATTGAATCTGTGTTAACTATGTATGCATCAACCTTTTTTTAAAAGTAAGAAAAATTTGAAAGGAAGTTGGTACAAAACCAATTAGTTTGTTTTTTTGGTTCACGTATGGAAAATAAGATTGGAAGGAGAAAGTTATATGGGTGAAGTAGGGGTATGAGTGGGCACAACCTACTGTCCATAATGGTGAGGTTAATTCACCAATTAGTGGCTATAACTCTTGTAATTATGATGAGATTTATTAACATATTACTAGTACTATTATTATAGGAATTGTAACTCGAGTGAGCAGTTTGTATTCCAAAAATATCTGGTTGTATTGTTTTAAGTTTGAAGTGTGTGATCATTAGGGTGAATTATGTTGATGTTGTGTTAGTGATGGAATTGTAAATCAAGATGTTATTATTAAAAAGAATTGTAACTATTTATGTATTATGGTGCAGATATGAAGATTATGTTAGACGTTTTATTATCAAAGAAGGCTAGAGGATATTGTCATCCGTTGAGAATGGAGCAATGTACATGACGAAGAGAGTTGGATTGCCAATTATTGCATTCCACAAAAATCTGATTTGGAACTATCATATTCCATATTTTGTAAATAACTTTAAGGTTATAGAATGTTACTATTTCAAAAAAATATATATCTATAATGTTGTATTTATTTTAACCAAAACCTTGTAAAATGTTTAATCTATGATATATAAAATCACAAACATATATATATTTAGACCAAATAATTGATAGATGGTTTATAATATGGTATATTTATTAACATATAATTCATTTAATCAAAGCATGTTAAAATATACAGTGAATTATAAGGATTATAACACCCAACTTAACCTCGTTTAGAGCAACACATATTCGCTTAATCCCTAAATACATAATCCAATGACTTCAAAAAGGAACATAAGAATGTCCTATATTTCATATCCTCTCATCATCCTAATATATCATAAACTACTTTAATTTAACTGATAAAGAATTGAAAAGCTAAAATGTAGTATTACGGTTGTGCCGGCTCTTCCTCTCGCTAAACTTATTGTCTTGCAAAAAACTAAAATATTAAATAGAACAACTCATAAGCAGTGTTGTTCTGAAATTTCGTCTCATTTTCTAAACACAAATGAACCCTTGCTATAGACCATCAGATTGACAAGCTAAATGTAAGACATGATAGAACACCAAGATCTGTAGTTTTGTTGCTGAAGCACTCAAGTTAGTTGCATCCTCCTATTATGAAACTACGAGACCAGTCAAAATAAAAATGGTTAGGTGATGACCATGTAATAACCATTCAAAATAAGAATGCTCCTACTGCAAATTCCTTATCGGTTAAACACTAAAAGCAATGCAAATATATTTTAGCAACATGAATGCACAAAAAGCACATTGCAGAGATGTGATGAACCTTCAGTCCTCTATTCTGCATAAGCCACCATTCCGTAAAACTTTTATATATATATGTTTTCAACTAAAACCGACGCAAACAATGAGCTATCTTAATTTAGTTAGGAAGAAACATTGACAACAAAAATAATGCCTCACCTTAGACCAAATTTTCTCATGAAGAGATTGTAACGTTTCATCCCTAAATCCTAATGAACCCCTGCAATTGAATCATCAAAACCAAATCAATAGTGCAAATACATAGCCAAATGCAAAACTCGAAGAAGATCTATACAAAACCAAATCAACAGAGGATCAAAACCCCATGCTTCGCAAAACAAACTGATTGTCCGTACCTCCAATATAGGAAAAGAAAATAGGCAGTTGGAGAAATATCATTAGAGTTTATTTTTTCTTGTAATATCTTACTAATAATTTTGAATCCTTTTAAAATCAAAGACAAAATTTGCATATCCAATGAGAGTATGTGTAATCTTGTGGTCAATTACTTACGGTAATGAGAAAACATTGTTGACTTCCTCAAATCCTTATTGATACATAAATGTTGGATTCAAGGCTAAAAGCATCCCATGATGTCATGATTGCTGAAAGTTCAAAGAAACGGTTCAAGAGAGAAACAACCAAGCGATTTCCATATAACAGCCTTATCCACACCTGGAAGAACAAAAAAATTCTCATATTCGAATCATCATTGGAACTTTGGGTTATGTTATCCTTTGAATCTGATGAATGATCTGGCGTAAAATATGAGTAATCTCCTCATATAATCTGATTCAAATTCATAAAATAAAGCAACCGAGAGATTTGAGATAGAAAAACAGATTCTGAACAGTGCTTATAAACGAGCAATATTTTTCCACGCCTCCTCATTCCAGGATCAAGTTGAACAGGAAAAGTGAATGCATTGAGATCCTTCTGGACATCTATGGCTTACAAAATAAACCTAAGATCGTCGACCTGATATCTCTTTTCAACTAGAAGACAAGAATCTTCACTTTGTTTAACATGGATTTTGAGATGCAAACCATATTGCCATTAGTACACCTGACAATTAGGGGTAGAGTACCTTTAGTGCAACAGAACCAATAACTAGGCAACCATCTAGGTAGAGCGAATTCAATGCCATCGCATATTCCCTAAAAAAGACCAAAACTTGACAAACATGCTCCCTCTTAATCTCTACTTCTCTCGACAATGGCATCTCTCACAACCAGTGTTCTGTCTAAGAGTCTAAGATTCTGCAAAACGCTAGTGAGTTGGTTTTGATCAAACAGAAACTTTAAACATCGATATAGACAATGGTGTAAGCTCCATCTATGCTTCCACACCACAACCTTCGTCGACAATGGCGTCCCTAACACACAATGTTATGCCTAAGATTGCACAAAACGCAAGTGAGTGTATTTTGATCAAATAGAAACTCAAACGACGATATCGACAACGGCAGAAGCTCCATCTCGCGGGATGGAGGTATACGATAACCGTGATGCTGTTGACTGTATTTATGGAGGGTCTTTGTTAAGCAATGAGCACTTATTCAGTGTTCATTGACATGGAGCGGAAAATCATTTAGACCAACGACGACAAAGCTCCATCTCGTCGACGTGGGAGAACGTGATAGATATCGTATGATATTCGACTACCTATAGAACTTACCAAAAGAGAACATGAGGAATATTTTGAATAATGATAAGACATAAACATATAGGGCTTTTTTAATTTATTTTTGTTGGAGCTGACCGTCGAGGAATCGCTTGGTCGAGAGAAAACCCTAGGCGAAATGTTGAAACGAGAGGTTCTGGAGTATTCTTCAGAACCCCTCGAAATGAAGATGAGGTGCAGGCCGAATTGAAGACGCGGCCCATGGACGTGTGGATGTGCGAGGCCCACGGGAAGAAGACGCGGCCCAACGGGTGAGGCCTAGTGACAAAGCCCATCCGTGAAGCCCATGCAAAAGAAAACAAGAACAAAATGGGGTTAATATTTTGGGATGAAAAATATGCAACGATAAGGAATTAAAATAGCAAGACATTGCAGTATTATTCTAAGGTCAAAGGCTTTGTTTAAGGGCCTATTTTGAGGAAATTGTAAGAACTTATCTGAAAAGGACAACTTTATGTATTTTGTATGAACTTTAATATATATGAATGGAATGTGTGTGAGATGCAACACACTTGAGAGGAAATCACTTGACAAACTTTCAGCATACATACAAACGTGAGATTGAGAGAAACACTGTGAGCATAAGAGGGAAACATTTGTGTTTATCTGTTTTTATTTTTCAGTTTGCACAAGTTATTAAGATGATGAAGGTATAAGCTCATGACTTTACAACTTTATTCATGAGCATATTTACAACAAAAACAACAATTTTACAATCATAAACAATGACATTTAAAAAACATAATGAGATATTTTTTTAATCAAAAGCCCAGAAGACATTATTCCGTAAAAATTCTGCAGAAGAGCTTAATTTAAAAGGAATAGATGGTTGCATGTACAAAATATCATCTACATCATATTGGTGTGTGGAAAATTCAAGAGGAAGATAAGGTAGTGAACAAAATTTTTTTGTGAAAAAAAATGGAGACTTGTGGATGAGTGATTCGAGAGAGAGTTATTCGGAACGAAATCAAGAATTATTGTGAGAGTAGTTATATGTTGTTCATACAAGAGGTTGTGTGATGCTTTTTTTAGATTTCGGATTCAAGTTGTGTGTTCTAATCATTAGGGATATCTAAATCGTATAGTTTAGGTATATTCATATATTAATCGAGTTATATGTGGTGACTATTTATTATCTTAATAAAAAGCAGTTTTGAGAGTGGTATTATGAAAACTCCACAAAAAATCGTTGTATGTCTATTCTCTAAACTTTCAAAAATGTTTTATCGAGAGATAATAATTCTTTATAGTCAATGTTAGAGATCATCATTTCAATTTAGTTTTGTAAAACCGATTTAAATCGGATCAAATAATGATTTCTAGATTTGGTTTAAATATCTATAATATAATACATTGGGTATGAAACTTTAAAAATGATTGTGCTTGGTTTGATAATTAGCTGAATAATCATAGATAACTAATTTATTATTTGTAATTTCAAAAGTTTAGGTAGTTGATATTAATGAAATGAATACTGTATATATATATATATATATATTAATTTAAGATTAAATATCAAATTTTGATATTATTTTATATTTTATTTTGTATTTGATTTGTATCATAACTTTTTATTGTTCTATCCAAATCGAACTATTTTACGATCAAATTGAATCAACCTAATTTAAAATCAAATTTTAATGATTATTAATTATTAGAATCAACTCAAAAAACTTATGTTTGAAAACTTAGTTAAACACCAAAATAATCAACCCTGGCCAATATTTTATGGGATAATATCTGAATATACACTTTATGGACGAAAAAAAGGAAAAGGAGAAAAATAGAAGATAGATTGTTTTTATGAGGTGGAATATCAGATATACCCTCATAGGGCTAAATCGCTTCAAAAATACCCTTCCTAAAAAATAATTATTTAATCCGGAAACAAACTGGAGAAAAGAAAAATTTGCCCTTAAATTTCGAACGTGAAAAAACCCATGTTCTGCAGTTTTTCGACGTGAAAAACACTGTCAAAAGTAAGAAAGAATAAGTGATTTCGATGTTGAGAGGGATCGATTTGAAGTTGGCAAGAAAGAAATGGCTAGAATCAGTTGCAGCAGTGAAAAAGAGAGCACGAGTCAATCTTCAATGGCATCAATAAGTGTAAGTAGATCGATTTCTAGGGTTTTGCAGGTTGTCGAGTCGCAAAATGGTTTATCGATTTGAAATATTGTGAGTGTCAGTGAGTCTATTGAGTCTCAGTGAGTCGGTTGAGTCGCAAGAGTCGGTTGTCTTAGTGAGTCGGTTTGGTTCGCAATGGTCGCTTAAGCGTCGCAGGGGTTCTAAGTGTCGTTTGAGTCGGTTGTCTCACTGAGACGATTTGTTCGCAATGGTCGCTTGAGCGTCGCAGGGGTTCTAAGGGTCGTTTGAGTCGGTTGTCTTAGTGAGTCAATTTGGGTCGCAATGGTTGCTTGGACGTCGCAAGGGGTCTAAGGGTCGTTTGAGACGGTTGTCTCAGTGAGTCGGTTTAGGTCGCAATGGTCGCTTGAGCATCGTAGGGGGTCTAAGGGTCATTTGAGTCGGTTGTCTCAGTGAGTCCATTTGGGTCACAATGGTCACTTGAATCGCATGTGTCGGTTGAGTCGTGATGAGCGGAAATGAGAGGTTTTAATTTCCTAGACCACTCTACTGCAAGTATACGGTTCGTGTAGTACCAGGGTCGAACTCTGGGAACTGAGTGCAGCGTTAGAACTAAGAATTCACGAGAAGAAGAGCAATCAATATAAGATTATGAAACAGGAAAGTAAAGATAATAAAGGATGACGAAGCTAGACTCAACAAGATAGAGTACCATGGGCTTCGGGAATACCGGAACATGCAATGGATTTTTCTATGGATCATGAAATCAGTTTATATCAATCGATGGGGAACCAAAATCTAATCCTCTACCTAGGGAATCAACGTCACTCATCTTCTGATGTAGAGCGGAACGTCTAGATGCATGAAGAACGATAGGGAATTCGACCTCTATGCTGGAAATGACTCTTCCAAGCCTAAATCCTCTACCTAGGAAATCAACGTCACTCATCTTCCGATGTAGCGCGGAACGTCTAGATGCATGAAGAACATTAGGGAATTCGACCTCTAATGTCGGATGGGAACTCAACCTCTATAAACGGAAATGACTCTTCCGAGCCTAAATCTTCTATCTAAGATATAAACGTACTCACCTTCCGATGCAGTAAATCTACAACTTAGATGCATGACGAACAATGGGAGTTCTACCTCAATTATTATCGTTTCTAAATAGATTAACCGACCCGTCAAATTCTAATTAAGCTAATTCATTCAAAGGTTGATTCCCGAGACTCAAGTCTGACTCTTCCAATCCTAGACGAATCTCTAATCTCATTCAAACATGTCTAATCTCACTCGAACGACTCATTCAAACATGAAATCAACAAAGTAAGAACGCATTACGCACATATCTATAACCTATCAAACCATACGATTGAACAAAACCAAAATCAAGCATTAACGAATCAACATATCCTTTACAATGGCATCCCTAACCCATTGCAACGAGAACTACTCAGAAATCATAGAGAAACAAATACAAACACAGTAAGGTATTCATCCTCCCTATCCTTCGAGCGTGACCTTCGGCGAATCTTTCAGTTCCCCAAAGTCTCCTTCTTCGTCCGTGCTCTCTCTCTCTTCTCCTTTGGCCAGGTTCATGTCCTTGTTCTCTCCCCTTTTCTAGTATGTTCTTGGCTTCCCCCTTTGGTTCCCATTTAAATTCAGCCCGTTCAAAGTCAAAAAAGGTTGTTGAGAAAAAGGGGGGCCTACGTGGGCACAAGCTCTACCCACGCGGGTGAGTGATATTCAGCCCGAGCGGGCTCTTCACAGCCCGACCGGGGCTCTTCTTTCTGGTCATGTGCAGCCCGTGCGGGAACCTTAGCCACCCCGCTCGGTCAAGGGTTCTTCAGCCAAATCCGTGCGTGCTCAAAGCCTCCCCGAGTCGTGCAAACTTTGCTGGAGCTGCAGCCCGCGCGGGACCTCTTCCAAGCCCGAGTGGGCTGTGTTATCTTACGGTTTTCGCTCCATTCGCTCTACGCTAGGGTGTTCTATTTGGTTCCGTGGCTGTGCACGTATTGTATATTATCACTTCGTCATGTTTTCAGGTAGATTTGCCGTATTTACTCGTATTTGCTTCTCATGTCTTCATTTCCTACACAAAACACAAAATCGTAGAAGAAGTCCTCGAATATACTCAATAAGTCGGTAAAGTCCGAGAAATCTAATCAAAACTAAACCTAAGAAATATGAAAATTCTATGGTGGATTACATGTTATCAAGTCGAATGAGTCGGTTGAGTCGGCATTGGTCGGTTGAGTCGCATGAGTCTCAGTGAGTCGGTTGAGTGTCGCAGAGGGTCCAAGGGGCGTTTGAGTCGCATTGGTCGGTTGAGTTGCATGGGTCGCTTGAGTCGGTAGAAGTATAATGTATTCTTAATTGATTGGTCATTCTACAGGTGGCACCAAAGCCGAAGTTTGTGTATGAATTCAAGCACATGGACAGAATGCCAAAGATCACCACCAAGTGTTATTCTCACGAGACAATGACGAAGCTGAGAGAAATCTTAGATTAATACGAGTTGCATTACTTTGAGAAGGAGTCACAATTTAAGCATTTATTTCATTTCCAATGTGACTCCACATTGACTAAGGTTCAAATGTCTATCCTCCTAAATCACTTCCTGATTGTACGGGACAAGAAGGAGTTGTGGTTCGTCTTAAACATAGTTTCCATCCGGTACTCTATAGTGGAGCACGCACAAATTTCCGGATTGAAATGCTGACCATATCCCAAAGGATGGGAGTCCAAAAGGGGTGATACATTCAGGCGGAAGAATTTCGGCCGTGGAAAGGTGACCCCCGCAAAAATCATTGGAAAGCTTGTGAAGGCGAAGAATGCCAAGGACTGGAAGAGGTTGGTAACTTTGATGTTGTTGGCGCAAGTTATGGCTCACAAGCCTTAATCAGACAACTCTATCGGCCATGATCTCATTGACATGGTTGATTACTTGGAATTTTGTGAAGACTTTCCATGGGGCGTTACACATTCAAGAAGATTGTGGATACTTGCCGCAAGCACGTTAGCGGGGAATCACCTAAACCAAAATTATATTGTGGCAGTTTCATGTTCCCACTAATGGTAAGTTGTATATATTATTTGAATAACTTGAATGTTTTCGTACTTTTTGCATTCTTATCATTTTGTTTTAATGTTTCAGTTACTTCCATTCGAAACCATCCTTAGTTTGGGAGGAAAGGGATGGTATGTTGATGTTATGGATACAGATCCATCATGCCCAAGAATGTGCAAGAAGATGGTTAAATCCAATATGAACCTAAAGTATGTAGATGTGATAAGGCTGATCGGAGATTCTAAAGTAACAATTACACAAGGGTCACAAGGAAAACAAGGGTCACAGATGGTAATAATAGTTATTTTTTGTTTTTCAGGACATTCGAAGTATTCTTCGTGCTGAACACGAAGATGAAGGTTTAATATTTTATCTATACGATTATGAGGGATGCCACGATCCCGATGTTCAGATATGGATGAAACATATTCGTAGAAATCTGAAGGGTATTTGTTGGGAGGACATTCGTAAGCAAGAATTATTGACGCGAAAAGCAGTTCTTGGTGATAAAAAGAAAGGGAAAGGGAAGGGGACGAAGAGGAAAAGAGCGTGGGCGAAAAAATGATAGAGATTGAAGACTCGGAAGATGAAGGAAGAGTAGGTGTTGCTAAAGCTAATGAAGAAAAAGATGGTGATGCTGAAGCTAATGGTGAAGCTGAAGCTGAAAGAAAAGGTGAGGATAAAGCTAAAGGAGAAGAAGTTGCAGTCCGTCAGACACTAGAGTAGAAATTAATGAAGGAAATAAAGGAGTCGGAGAAAAGAATCATCAACACCATAAGAGATCTTCTAAGGGATGTTGGGTTTCATTTGCCTAATCCAAAAGCATAGGCGGCAAACCAATCTTCCAGCACTGTTAGATATAATGATTTTGAATTCCTTCAACGTCCATATCTAGTGTCAAGAAAAGAGCCAAACGAAGAGCCATTTGATGAATCCTTCAACGTCCATATCCAATGTCAAGAAAAGAGCCAAGCGAAGAGCCGGTTGAGTCAGAGTCTGAAAATGACTATTGAGATGGCTCAGAAGAGGATTTGGCAAACATTTCGGGATTAGTTGAAAATATCGAATCTGGCGCCACCATTCCTCTAACTGAATACATTTCCGGAGAGGTTACTGCAGTCGTTGCTCCTATTGAAGTTCCACCAAGTAAGTAATAAATAGTGAAAAAGTTCATTTGAGTCAATTTCCATCGAGAGTCGGCATGGGTCGCAAGGGTCGCAAAAGATGCATAAGTTGCACGGTCGTATAAGTCACACGGTTGTATAAGTCAAAGGGTCGCATAAGTCAATGGGTCGCTAGAATCGCATGGGTCGCATAAGTCACACGGTCGTATAAGTCCAAGGGTCGCATATGTCGCACGGTCGTATAAGTCTTATGGGTCGCAAGGGTCGCATCTAATGAATGAAGTAATTTTAGATGCTCCAGTGGTTACTGTCGATCAAGTCGCCGACGAGGAAACTACAGTCGGTCCAATCGAAGAGGTAGCCCCTAAGGATAAGGAGGTTCCTTCTAAGGAAACTACAGTCGGTCCAGTGGAAGAGGCCCCCTCTTTGGATAAGGAGGTTCCTGCCGAGGAATCTACAGTGGATCCTGTCAAAGAGGTCCCTTCTAAGGATAAGGAGGTTTCTTCCGACGAAACTACAGTGGATCCTGTCGAAAAGGCCCCCTCAAAGGATAAGGAGGTTCCTTCCGAGGAAACTACAGTGGATCCTGTCGAAGAGGCCCCCTCTAAGGATAAGGAGGTTCCTGCCAAGGATACTACAGTGGATCCTCTCGAAGAGGTCCCCTCTAAGGAGAAGGAGGTTCCACCAAGTAAGTACGGTCCTTTGAGTCACAAAGGTCAAATTGGTTGTAAGGATCGAATGGGGTACAAAAGGTCGAATGGGTCGTATGGGTCGAATGAGTCACAAAAGGTCACATAGGTCGTAGGTCATGCATAGGTCGCATAGGTCGCAGGGTCGCATTGGTCGCCATATGTTTAATGAAGTAAATTTTATGCAGGTATTGGACCTTTATCGAAGGAGTCTGCGGCGTATGTTGAACTTCCGCCGGTACCTAAACGAGTTTAAGACAAACAGAAGGCATATGTTGAACCTCTACCGACGAAAAGAGCAAGAACAATGCAAGGGAGATGGCGAGGGAAAGATGATGGTGGTGTTCAAGAACCCGAAAAGAAGGTTGTTCAAGAACCCGAAAAACAGGTGGTTCAAGAACCCGATAAAACGGTGGATGAAGAACCTTCGTTCTGGTGGAAGCCCAAGGGATTTGAAAAGGGCTCGATAACCCGAGAACCTTCGTTCATTGACGCAAGCGGTGAAAGATTGACTGCTCTATGTATGTTCTTGACGAAACCTGGACATGAGAGTTGGTGGAAATCTGATCTAGATACTCTCTGGGGGCCAGAGTTTTGGAAGATTATATTAACGCCTAACGTATCGCTTGAAGATGATGTAAGTTATTTTAAACCCGAAGCCACAGAGGTCATTTTGTGTCATATGTATTCATGTGTAATAATTTTTTTTATTTTTTGCAACAATTGGATGAGGCGTTGTTAACGTAGTATTATCGCATGAATATATTCCCCACGATATTTAAGAAACTTTACGTTTGTCCTATTGTTTTCATGCAGATCCTCAAACTATGGTCGTACGAGAATATGGACACTTTGCCGGAATTTCTTAGTGATTGTTTGAATGGCAAGTATCGATTCAGAAGTATGGAACGAATAAGTGACTTTGAAGGCTTTGTCTCGGTTCGAAACATTCCATCGCTTGAGACTATATATATAGGATTTCATTGAGTAGCCATCGAAGCAGATTTCAAAACCCGATGCATCACGGTATATGACTGCCAGATGAGGCTTAAGAAAACGCATATTGATCCGGTGATTGAGAATCTAAGAAAAGCTATCTCCAAGATGTTCATTCTCGAAGGGTTTCCTTCTTTGGCTTCTGGAGAAGATAAATGAAAATATGAGTATTATGAAAGTCTCACACAGAACAAAAGCGAGAATGACTGTGGTGTTTACTCCTACAAATTCGTAGAAGCCTCGGTAATGAAAGCACGTAATGATTTGCACTGCATTTGCGACGAAAATGTTCTTTTCATGCGTGAGAAGATTGCGGTTGAGGAATTTAGTAATGGAAAATGTATCCCTCCACCCTGAGATTAACTTGATATTTGGTACATTTTTATTTTTTAAATATTTGGTACATTGTTATTTTTAAATATTTGATACATTGTCACTTTTAAATATTTGGTACATTGTTATTTTTAAAATATTTGTTACATTTTTAAAATAGAAAGAGTCGCAATGATAAAAGGGTCGCAGTGTCAAGGGTCGAAGGGATCCGAGGGTCGTAGAGGTGCAAGGGTCGCAGAGGTTCAAGGGTCACAGAGGTACAATGGTCGTTCGAAGATTTTACGCGTTCGACCCTTGACCCTGCGACCCTCGGACCCCTGCGATCCTCGGATCCCTGCGACACTTTTATCTCTGTGACCCTAGTATCTCCATGACCCTCGGACCCCTACGACCCTTTTCTCTCTGCGACCCTCGGACCCCTACGACCCTTTTATCTCTGCGACCCTCGGACCCCTTATATTTACAAATAATATGAATAATTTATTATTTCTTATTTACAAATACAATTATTTACAAATAATATGAAAAATTTATTATTTTGTATTTACAAATACAATTATTTACAAATAATTGACTAGAATCTCTACGACCCTTGTCCATCCGCGACCCTCGGACCCGTGCGACCCTTGTCCCTCTGCGACCATTTTATCTTTGCGACCCTTGTCCCTCTGCGACCCTTGGACCCCTGCGACCCTTGTCCCTCTGCCACCCATGTTCCTCGCGACCCTTGTTACAATAATAGTAATTCCACAAAAACAACGATACTAACAATAATACTTACTATTGAATCATTGTAAAAAACCATCAAACACAAACATGTAGTTCAAGTTCAAATTAATGTTCTTGTTCAAAGGAGGTTTAGAGCAATCAAAATACAACTGAAAATCAAACACTGTTATTGTGAGGCCCTGTTTGAGGGAAAAACTGAAGCATAGGTGTTGGTTTACTCGCATATATTTCGACTGCGAGGGTACAATCCTCGGGTAGTCGATGATCGAGACAAAACTTTCTCCAACCCCTTCTGATGGAAGTGCCACCACGTGCCACGGGCCTTAGATATACCTCCCACAGTAGTCTGTATCCTATCATCAGATATATCTGACATCGTCTATGACAAAGACCTCTCGACCTCGTAAACCCTATTGGAAGTGTCTGCGACATCTGTAAAAAGGAATAAAAATCGTGGAAATCCTTACCCAAGTCACGACTCACCCAAGTCCGTATTGAAGTCACTTACCAATGAATCTACGACCAAATTCGAACGAGTGACTGGTACCACAACGACTGGTAAAATCCTCTGAGAAGGAGTGGCGAAGGTGACGTGAAAGACAAATCTGTACATTCTCTACATGTAACATACCGAAAGAGTGACAAATGAAGAAGATTACAATGTAGTTATCTAGATAGCATGGAAAAATCTCTCTAAAGAAAGAAAGGAAATGTGGCATTTTCGGAAAAATTGATGGAAGACGATGAGAGTTAGAGGGAGAGAGAGTGTGTTGTTATTGTAAAAAATGATACGACTGTAATTCGAAAAGACATGACCTGGATATCGAATAGCCGTCAGATGGAATTCAAAAACACGTGACTGCAGAAAGTGAAGGGTCGCAGATGTTATTTTTTTCAAATGTTTTCAAATATGATGAAAAGTTCGGCGGGAATCTTGGTGGCGGAATTTTCGGCGGGTCGCATGGGTCACATATATGCGAAATCGACAGATTTACGGGTTAACAATGATAAAATGTCAAAAACAAATCAAAACAATACATTTAAAACGTCACACTAATTTTTTTTTTGTTGAAGGTAAATTTATTTCGTGTGTCCCATGAAGGGATAATAAAACAGTCACAAATACAACTTGGCGTCATGAGCATACATGGGATAACACACAGGTCACCCATACTATGCTACGACAATACACAACTAAGACATGTCACGTCGCAGCTATGAGGCAGGGTAACAGGTCACCCCGGGCCTCATTAAAACCTCAATGCGGTAAAACCCCGAGGCAAAAAACCCGACAAAGAGGGAAAAGAGCACCCCTGCAACAAATACAACAACATACATTACCCATGACCAGACGGAATCGAGAATAACAATACACACCATAGAGAACAACATCAACCTAACTTCCTACGATACAACCCACCCAATCTACCTTCCTAATTGTAGCGTCTCCACTATAACCGATGGAAACTTGTCATGTAGAACCAAGGATAAGTGGTCTATAATCAAACGAACAGCTACCTCGATTGGAAGTCTCTTGTTTTCAAATGTGCTTCCATTTCTGACACGCCAAATGTGGTAGACCGAGGCTGCAAGTGCATACACCCGTGCTCGCGCTAAACAATCATCCCGAGTTGCATTTCTCCTCAACCACGTAAGTGCGTCTCGGATCGTCATGTTGGACCGCGAGAGATGTAACCGGTCACACACGTGGTACCATACTTGTTGGGCATATCGGCACGCAAAGAACAAGTGACTGTGGCTCTCCGTATTCTGATTGCATAACCTGCATGTTGTATCGATATCTAGATAAGTAAGACGATCAAGAGTGGGTAACTTACCTTGGAGAGCCAGCCGTAGGATGAATGAGTGCTTCGGTGTATTGTGTATCGGCCACACCTCCTTGACCCAATTTACCACCGGTTTCCTACACCTGATATCTTCGTACACCTTGGAAATCCGGAATCTTCCCATCTCACACCAATCCTCCATTCTTTCCATGCTATTATCCTCGCTGCCTGCCAAATTTCGCACCATATCTCATACGTGTAGAATGGTCTTGATCAGCGGGGAGTCCCGCCGATTCACACTCCATTCCCAAGGGCCTACCCGTGTCAGAAACCTATGATGTACCCACCTCACCCATAGGCTATCTCGTTGAGTCGTGATATGCCACCAATGCTTTAGCATGAAACACCTATTCCATGTGCTAAGGTCCCGTAGTCCAAGTCCTCCTTCTCTCTTGGGTAGACAAACATCTGACCACCGTACTCGGGGATGTTTCCATAGAAAGCCTCTACAGATGGATGTTAAACTACGAATGACACTCCGAGGCACAGCAACCATGGAGAGCCAGAACCCGGCACTTCCCTGTAGCACTGATCCGATGAGCTCCCTACGACCAGCAAAGGATATCATCTTTTTCGCCCATATGGTGAGGTGAGCACTGATCTTGTCTATCAATGGCTTGAAGTGTATCCCTTTCAGTCCTGTAGGGCCAATTGGAATGCCTAAATAAATGAAAGGAAATACGCCTTCCCTAAATCCTGTGACTCCAAGCAGAGCCATTCGTTCCTGATCTGATACCGACGCCAAAAACATGGAGGATTTCCTCTCGTTCACCTGAAGTCCAGACATGGCACTGAATCTTGTCAAGCAATCCATTAGCACCCCCACTGAACCTGTGTCACCACGACAAAACATAACAATATCGTCAGCAAATATAAGATGTGATAACCTTAGGGAAGCACAGTACTGATGGAAAGAAAATACGTCCCTCTGAGTCTCCTTCCTAACAAGTCGAGAGAATATCTCCATGCATATGACGAAGAGCAAGGGAGATAGTGGGTCTCCTTGACGCAATCCACGTTTTCCCGGAAAGAAGCCGTGGATGGTCTTGTTTATCTTCATAGAATATGTGACCATAGTGATGCACTCCATTATCCATGCAATGAAAGTAGGCGAAGCTCCAATGTGTGTGAGGGAAAACTGGATAAACTCCCATGAGATCGTATCATATGCCTTAGCCAGGTCTATGTTTAAGAAGCATCGCTTGGTGTATCTTGTAACCTCATATTGTCGAAGTAATTCCTGCACAATGAAAACATTATCCGAGAGGAGCCGGCCCTCCACAAAGGCGCTTTGGGCCGGGTTTATTAGCGGACCAAGACACCGCGCTAAGCGCAATGTCATGATCTTTGTGATGATCTTGTAAATTACATTACAGCAGGAAATAGGGCGATTGTGCTCAACTGTAGATGGGTCGTTAACCTTGGGGATTACGACAATTATAGTGTGGTTGAATTGCTTAAGGAGTTTCCGATTAATGAAGAACTCCTTAACTGCTGCGCATACTTCGGGCCCAGTGATCTCCCATGTTGCTTTGAAAAACTTGACCGAGAAGCCATCCGGACCCGGGGATTTATCATCACCCATGGACCATAAAGCATTCTTGATCTCACTTACCGAAACGGGAGATGTCAAATTCCGATTATCTTCCTCCGATAACCTTCCTCTGTGGGCGAGCTCATCAGCATCTGGAATCACAGTGTTCACCGTCGTCCCAAATAGCCCTCTGAAGTACTCTATGAATTCAGTTACCACCTCCTCCGTTGAATGCGTCCGTGATCCATCCCGTTTTGAGATTGCCGCGATATGGTTACGCCTACCATTAAATTTCATCAAAGAATGGAAATACTTAGTGCATTTGTCACCTTGTATAGTGTATCTTGATTTGGCAAGTTGAGTCAGAAAGCTCCCCTCTGCTTCATTTAGTTGTTTTGCCAACTGCTTCGCCTCCTCCATTCTACTCTTAGCCTCTGTAGAGTCAGGTCGAGACCTACACTCTTCAAGGGCCACTGTATAAGTAGCATTCGCCTCCGCAGCCCTCACAGAAATATGGCTAAACTCCTGTTGATTAAGGGATCGGAGAGGTGCCTTTAGTCCGCGCAGCAACCTTGATAACCGGTATTGATAGGTACCCCTTGTTTCGATCCCCCATCCATCTCTAATTATTTCCATGAATCGCGGATGTTTGGTCCATATATTGAAGAATTTGAAGTACTTTCTTCCGGTTGCCTGCAGTCTGCACAAAGAGACAATCCCCGGCTTGTGGTCCGTAAGGTGCCACTCATCGGGAAAATCAGTATAACAGGTAAAAGTAGAATCACACCATGCAGGGTTTACCATAACACGATCGATTCTACTCCATATTGTGCCATTGGTCCAGGTCATCGGATTCGTAATCGAGCATGGTGCATCTACAAGGCCATGACGACGGCATGCATCAATCATGTCTTTGCACTCATACATCGATACCGGAGCTCCATTGACCCTTTCCTCCTCATTCATAACTGAATTGAAATCTCCTAGAACAATCCACGGTAACCTATGCTCATGCAGGAGATCATCTACATGGCCCCAGATGTCCCGTCTATCTACTACGCTATGCAAGCCGTAAACAAAACACACTCCAAACTTCACACCGGTAGTTCTACAAGAGACAAGAACCCCGATGTGCTGCGCTGAGGAGTTTATAAACTCTACATCAACATAATCCCCATCCCATGCAACTACGATACGGCCACGTGAGTCAAGCTCGAAGTTCGTGACAAACTTCCAGCCAGGCACCACATTACGCATCACCCTATCTATATTAACACTAGTACATTTAGTTTCATAAATACCCGCTAAACATGATTGAGTTTTCCGGATTATCTCCCTTAGGCCTCTTTGTTTCAGGGCTTGGCCCAGCCCTCTTATGTTCCACGAGATAATTCCAAATGAGGGTCGCATGGGTCGCATGGTCACATATAAGGATCAATACATGCGAAATCGACGAATTTACGGGTTTATAATGATAAAATGTAAAAAACCAATCAAAACAATGCATTTATAACGTCAATCAATGGTTAAAGCAGATTATGACCCATGTTTCTCTAGTTGAGTTGTGTATAACAAATGTCTGTGCTTCAAAAGCGATAGTAGTGTTTTAAGAACTTGTCAGATGAGTTTGACAAAACTTCAAAAAATACATTCAACACTATTTTCAAATGGCAATATTATTTATATTATTGTCTATATTGATTCTAAATTAGACGTATACAACTCAAATATATTGATAATGGTATGGGTTGTTTGGTCGCATATAAGGATCAATACATACGAAATCGACGAATTTATGGATTAACAATGATAAAATGTCAAAAACCAATCAAAACAATAGAATTATAATGATTCTAAATTAGACATGTGTCGGAAGGGTCACATGGGTCGGAAGGGTCTCATTGATCGCATGAGTCATAATTGTTCGCATAAGATCACCTGAGTTCGATGGGTTCTAATTTAATCCAATTGAGGGTCGCATGGGTCGAATTATAATGACGAATTTATCGAATTATAATGATGAAAGTTACAAAAGGTTTAATCAAAATAATAAAAATAATAAAGTATTACACAATTACTAACTAACAAACCTTTCTTTTTTTTACGTCGGCATTGTCTCGGTTGTCACGTTCCAACCACTGCCAGTGATGTTGGCTTTTGAAGATAGGGTTTGTCTCGATGAAGAAGATGGGGTTTGTCTCAAAACAAATGGGCTTTGTATCGACGGAGAAGACGAGGTTTGTCTCGACAAAAATGGGTTTTGTATCGACGAATAAGACGGGTTTGTCTCGACAAAGATGGGGTTTGTCTCGACGAAGCAGATAGGGTTTGTCTCAACGAAGATGGGGTACTTCTTTGAGCCTCACCGGGTCCAAGATAACGATTCTCTTCAGGCCTCCCGCTTTGCCTTTTCTGAGCCAACGTAGGAGGTAGAACCATAAATTCAGTCAATTGAGGAGGAATATCCCAATCACTGCAATCAGGAACCAGATACACGGTTTCTTGGTAAGCCAGACGCCATGTCTCCCGAAGGTAGTAGTTTGAACATAGATCTGGTATCTTGTGACCTTTACAACCTTATGTGCTGCCACAATTGCGTGACTGTTTTGATACTTATCTGCATCAAACATTTTGCACTCGCACGTTCTTTTTTGAAGACTCACTACGAATCTTCTACCCATCTCATTTCTCACCTCATACTCATCACTAATACTGTTCAATTCAATAACATCATACTTGGATGCTTGTCCAAACCGTTCATGTAACGTTTTCTCAACGTAAGGTGTTAACTTTTGAAAATCATCACCGGTAGCTGCCTCCAACCTATACCTATTGAACCATTCACTGTCTTTCCCAAACAAATATCTAAAAGCCCTAGGATCGTAAAATTTTTTTACTTCTTCAATGTTGAATTTATTGACTCGGCGCCATTAGTGGTTAATAATTTGTACCTTTCCCCCTTAAATTTGCATCTTGCCCACTTAACGGGATCAAATTCATCTTTCTCCAAATACTTTGCAATATTAGGATACATGCGCAAAGGTCACAAAGGTCAAAAATGGCCACAAAGGTCACAACAGTCACAAGGGTGGCAGAGGTACAAGGGTCGCAGAGATACAAGGGTCACAGGGGGTGAAAGGCTCGTAGGGGTACAAGCGTTGCAGGGGTACAAGGGTCGTAGGGGTACAAGGGTCCCAGGGGTACAAGGGTCGCAGGGGTACGAGAGTCACAGGGGTACAATGATCGCAGGGGCACAAGGGTCGCGGGGGTCAAAGGGTCGCAAAGGGTACAAGGGTGGTAGAGCTGCAAGGGTCGCAAAGGGTACAAGGGTCACAGAAGTGACAAAAGTCACAAAAGTCATTTTTGTACCTAGCCTTCAAATCATTCAATAGACCTTCAAATTCGTTCTCCGTGTATGCTGCTGCACATTTGAAGAACATTTCCACCATAGTATAACCCTTGAGGTCTTTCTACCATGGCCTTTATTGGCGTAGCTTTTTATATTTTGCGATATATGACGTGCACAAAAACCACGATTAGCTTCTTTGATCAAGCTTTTATGGCGATAAGATATCACAACGACATCACGTCCGTCTGGTATCACCTTTTCCAATCTTGATATAAACCACATCCATGATTTGTCCTTCTCTCTGTTCACTATTCCCTATACAAGAGGATATTGGTGATGTTCACCATCTTGCGCGGTCGCTACAATGAATGCTCCCTTATACAATCCTATAAGAAATATCGCATCCACAGCAAACACTCCGCGCATGTATTTCCATCCCTTTATAGTCGCTTCGACAGCCATAAAAAGGTATTTAAACATTTTCCCATCATTGTCGAGGTCAAGATCTGCAACAGATGCGGGATTTCTTTGTGTAAACATGTGCAACCACCCTGGAAGCCTCCTATAATGTTCAAAGTTATCACCACGAATCTCCTTTTGAGCATCGCATCTTCCTCTTAATGCCATCAAATACGATACATTGGCATCGTATTTTGCTTTTACATGAGCCATAGAGGTGTTTCATAATATTTGGCATATTCCTCTTTCAAATAATCCTTAACCATTTGCGATGTACCCTTTGTAGCTTCGGTCCGTTTAGATACAGGTGAACAGTTATAAATGGGATGGTGTGTTCTCACACTAAACCGTTTGGAATTCGGGATTGCTGCCACGTGTAATTTCCATTTACAACCACTTCCGGCAAACTTGCATCGTACTTCCCACAACTTCGTATCAGATCTCAATGTTGTATATCTAAAAGAAGCTTCGATTGAACCCTTCCTTACAAATGCATGTACATTCTTCTTGCTATCAAACTCTTGCCCAATTTTAAGATCCAATCCATCTTCGAACTCGAAGATATTATTTTCGCTATCGTGAACTACCATTTCCGAATTTTTCTCACCATCACCATACTTATGCTCAGTTGGCACATTAGAATCAACTTTATTACTACCACAAACAACTCAATCAACTACCACATTCATGGCACACCCACCAACTTCTCTTAATCCGCTTGTATGTTCACTATCAGAATTATCCGAATCAAAAATATTTATTGTTTCCGGATTACTCTCAACTCTACTTTTGTTTTTCGGACCTACAATAACATAGTCATTGATAACACTGAAAGTGTATCATTATTAGGATAGGTTTTTATATCATTTTCGCATGATTCCTACATCGATTCTTACTTATCCGATTCTATTTTGAGCTTCACACACCCGTTTTATTGGTTTTCAGGTTTCTAGGCGACAAGGCCTAAATGAGATCAATATGAAGGATTCCTGTCAAAAACCACAAGATTTGAAGGAAAATCTACTCAGAGCCGAAACCGAGCTCCAGAACCCAAAGGAACACCCGAGCAACGAGCGAAAAAGAGGAATATCAAGATCACGAGGGTGCCCGACCGGGCACTATTCTCCACCCGCTCGGGTAAAAACCTACGGGGTTTATCCATGCAAAAATACACGACCGGGCACATGAACAAGAGGAGATCGGGTGATCACTACCCGATCGGGCGAATTCTGAATACCCGCTCGGGCAATCAGCCATCCATTCTGCCCCGTAAGTTTACGCGACTCGGCCCCCTCAACCACACGATCGGGTGATCACTACCCAATCGAGCGCAACGTTCAACACGGTCGGGCAAGCCTTTACCCGACCGGGCAACACCACTCCCCGAGCGGGCCGCGTAATCCG
>CM071872.1:6478511-6503257 GCA_036759665.1 Gynandropsis gynandra | reverse complement strand
CTACTTACACTTATTGATGCCATTGAAGATTGACTCGTGCTCTCTTCGCCAGTGATGCTGCTGATTCTAGCCATTTTCCTTCTCGCCAACTTCAAATCGTTCCCTCTCAAGTTCGACATCACTTATTTCTTTCTTGCTATAAACTTTTAAACAGGTTTCACGGCGAAAAACTGTTCGGCTTTCTCGTTTTCGACAGTTTTTCACGTCGAAAAACTGCCGAACTTCCATTTTTCCACGTTCGAACATTAAGGGCAAATTTGTCTTTTCTTCAGTTTTTATTTTTCGGATTTAATAATTATTTTGGGGAAGAGTATTTTTGAAGTGGTTTAGCCCTATAAAGGTATTTCTGATATTCAGCCACTTGAGATATCCCAAAAGTTGAAATATTATATAATCGTCTTCCATTATGTCCTACAAAAAGTTCTAAACGTTAATTTTTTAAGAAAAATAGGTGACCAAAAAATGATTCATTTTCTTTATATAGACGCATATTTAAAAAATATCAAATTCAACACCTTGTCTGCATTTGTTTGAGACACCTAACCAAAATTTTCAGAACAATATATAAATATATAATTTGGAACAGTCATTCAATTATATATCATTCATATCATTATTAACATTTTACATATATATGATGATAAATCATAAAATATTGTATAAATATAAATATATATATTGCATTTCTTGTGTCATATTTTCCTTTTCCTTTTCTTTGGCATGTTAAATTTGTCTCTTATTTTTTCACATTTTAATATAAAACAATGCGAGAGTATTATTGCATACCTACCTTTCTTATTTTATTTTCCCATTAATTTCTATAAATGTCATATTACATATTATTACACACACAAACGTACACATATATTGAAATGTTGCCGTATATTTCATATGAATTTATACATAAAAATTGAATGATTACAACAACAACAACAAAATCCATTCGAATTCTATTTGATTTGACAGACGTATAGTATAAGAGATTATAAATATTTATATTCTCATATATAACTCTTGATCTATGGTTTGATGTGTTGCGACTTATTAGGAAGCATAGAAAGAATCAACAAACAAAAAGATTAAATAAAACATTTGAAAAAATCAACAATTTGAATAACTTAGATCTATTTTTAACAAGTCAATAACAATCTCCAAATAATACATTAACATTGAGTCTGCTACAAATCTATTAACTAGAATGGTTATAAAATACAGATAATATAATAGCATTCAACACAACTCTAAAAAAACACAATAGAGTTATTGAGCAAAAACTTCAAAGAGTTGAACCTACACAAGCATATCTAAATACACACATTATATGTGTTGGATTGGTGAGTGTGTAGACTCATTTATATGGTTTATATACATGTGGTGTAGTGAATTGAGGAGGAATGAACTTTGAGATTTACGGTTGAGGATAGGCTGGAAATAACTCTAAGGTGGTGAGGTGTATTTCGAGCGTATTCAAGTGTATTTGGATGATAAGTACTTGTATTTGAACATTTTGCAACGTAAATAAAACATATTACTTTATGCGATGGTAGAAGATCATCATGGTTTAATTTTGGTGTCTTGGTGTTTAATTGAGATTTGTAAAAAATTTCAAATGTTATTAGAGCATATCACGAACAAGAAGAAATCAATTCGTGCGCGATCGATGTAACATGTATGGACTCACACCAAATACGTGTTTCAATTCCAAAACAACCTATGTTGGATTCTGCAAACTATGCCTAGTAGAAAGTCAAGCTGAAGACAACAATTAGAGGCATAGATGAAGATGTCTAGACGGTGGTAGAATCAAGATGTGATCTCCCAATGCAACCGGATGAAAAATAAAATCTAGTTCCTTAACCAAAACCGCTATCTATTATCTTCACATCAGTTGACATGAATCAATTCAAACAGATTCAATTATGTGAATCATCAAAAGAAGCTTGGAACAAACTTCAAATACAACACGAAGGATTAACCAGCGTGAGAAGAACTCGTCTAGACATTCTGGCCTCACAATTCAAAACAGAATTTAGTGCAAAGCTGAATGCCCTAGCCAATAAGGCACATATTCTGGTGCAAGGATAAAGACAATGAAGAAACCCATTTGTTGTCTACCAAAAAAATATGAAGCCAAGAAAGCTACAATGAAATTACGGATTAACACCGATACTACCAGCTTTACCGAAGTTGTTGAAATTCTTTCACCTTATGAGATGAGTTTAGAACAAAATAATGAATAGAAAAATAAAGGAATTGCTTTTCACGTAATGGACGGAGCAAGTCGGCTAGTGCCTTGGAAGACAGCATGACATATATGATGAAGGAATTCAAAAAATTCATAAAGAACAAGAGTGGAGAATATTCAAAATTTTGACCAAATTCAAAGGAGGTAAAAGTTTCCACTCAATGTCATGAATGTAAAGGTTTTGATCACTTTAAAGTCGAATTTCCAAACATCTTAAAGAGAAAAACAATGCTAAAAACATCTTAAAGAGGGAAGCAATATTAAAGGAAAGTCAATGTTTTGAATGCAAAGGTATAGACACATAAAAGTTGAATATGGATAAATCATGAAGACGAAAAGGAAAATCCCTTTTTAATTGGGAGTGAATCTGATACCGATGAGGAAGATGAAAAGAAATAAAAAATCTTGCGGTATTTATAGCAAAAACATCGATGTCTAATAGTCATAATGATGATGACCTTATTGTTGTGTCGATGTATGAATCCCTCTTTAAGATGTTTTTAGCATTGAGTTGGTTAAAGAAACAAGCAAAATATATCGAGCTGGTTAAAGAAAATATGCAGGTGGAAGAACAACTCAAACAGAATGAAATGAACTTACAAAACCAGAATAAAAAAGTGGTGTTAATCAAATATCAACTAGAAGAAACTTAGAAGCAATAGTGTATGCTTAACAATGGCACTAAAAAGTTAGATTATCTTTTGACTATTGGAAAACAGATAAGCATCACTATAGGAGATAGTGCTAAGAAAAATATAATTTTTATTACTGGTGACTTACTAGAAGATAGAATTCAAACTGTTTAGACTATAGTGCAATCCAAGCAAGCTACTGCACAGATTGTTCGACATACTGTGCAATCGAGGCAAGTTGTTGCACAGATTGTTCAGCGTTCAGTTTAAGCAAAGAAATCTATAGTAAAAAAAAAGGAATCAACAGTTTGGAAGAAAAAGTAAACATGTGTACGACGATGCTACTCATGTGGACTACTATGACATCTTTAAAGTTGGTGCCCCTACTATAGCAGAAGGCAATCTATAGGTAAGTACTATAAGTATAAATCCAAAAATATCAAACAAATATGAGTGAGAAAAATAGATATTTATTAACAAGCCAAAATGACTTTAATCTACATCAGTTTCTATGCATGGAAAACTACAACCACATGTAAATCTACAATCACATGGAAAGCTAGACCATCATGAAAACCAAACAAATCAATCTAATTTTTATCATTTTATCTTATCAAACTTTGTAATTTTTATTTATTATTTTTTCTAAGTTGTGGATTTTATTTTTCTAATTTTTCTCTTCTAGTTCTTCTGAGAAAATCGAAATAGATTTTTGTCAGTGATTTTAAGTTCATTTTTGCCTTATCAAAAATCAAATCGGCAAGATAATTATGGCTTCAATCAACATTTTTTCGTTACTAATTCGAGTTATTCAAGAGACTAGGACGAATCATCGTTATCGTCGATTGTCTGAACATAGTTCTTCGTTTCTAGTTTATTACAGGTGATAGGACTTCCACATTCTAATACAAATTTTTGATTCGGGGTCATGTCAGTGGTATCAGAGCTTACTTCATGGTTAGGATAACCATCTTTATCTTTTATATTTTAATGTCATATTTCTATTTTGTTTCGAAGAATGATTTCTCACTCTCTATGTACTCAATTTCGAAGACTAGTAAAAAATAAATTGATCATTCGTTTGAAAATAAAATACATTAGAATATGTGAAAAAATACAATCGTCTTTGTTGTGAATGTTTTTTAAAATTATCGGTTATTCGGATTGAAATTGTATAACTGGTGTATAATCGATTTTGATTTGATGGAAAATAGAGGTTTGACATCTCTTTTGTTAAGATTTTCTTCTAGTTTGCGTGAGGAACTCAAATGAGGAAATAAAGGGGACGATCGTAAATCGAACGAAACACTTTTCTGAGTGCTGTGAAATTTTATCATCTTCTTTTCCTTGTTTAGTTCTTTTTTTACACTAACGTGTTTTTTTTGTGTTAAAAGAGGTACATGGTCGATGAGAAAATTCACGATTGTACTGAAATTTGCGAAACCAATGAAATTGGTTTAAACCCATTTCAAATGAAAGCCTTGACATCTCACCTCAAACATCATGCAAAACGGTAAAGATGAGTCAAGCCAAAAAAGGGAACTCAAAAAAGTGCATTTTATTCAAATCCGATATGATTGAGAATTATTATTTATCAATAAGTCAAAATGACTCAATTCTATATCAGTTTACATGCATAGAAAACTACAACCACATGAAAATCTGCAATCATGTGGGAAGATACATCATCCTAAAAAACCACACAAGTCAATCTAGTTTTTATCATTTTATCTTATCGTAAATCTATTTATTGTTTTTTCCAAGTTTTAGATTTTATTTTTCTATATAAGTTATTCATTTTTACATTTGTAAAAACACAACATAAATTTTAATATGAGAGGTTTCTTTGTTAATTCTTTTTATAACTAGCATTAGAGCTTTTAGTGATTCCAAAGTTCATTTCGGCTTATCAATTACTGATTCTATATTATATTTGTGACATCATTTAACATCATTTCATTTGCTAATCCAAATTATTGAGGAGTTAGAACATGTCATAATTCTTGTTGATTTGTTTATCTAGTTTATTTTTTTTATCAGAGATAAAAAAGACTTCTACAATCTAATAGAAAATTTTGATCATGTATCATGTATAATGTGTCATCATAAAAAATGAGTAAATCTTTAAAATTTATAATATTATTTGTCAAAATTTGGATATATGTTATAATAATATTACTATCAACAGAATAAATTAAATGATGAAAAAATATGAATCAAACAAAGTATTTTGAAGAAAACATTATGTTTTATTAAATGTTCTTCATTTGTATGTTTTACAATATAAAATATTATATCTATTTATAGAAAAATAAAATGATGTTATGAAGGAAAAATAATAACTCAGAAGGCATATTAAAACTTGAAAAATGTTATAATATATAAATATTATGTGATATAGACATTCACATTAATATATTATTTTCAACACTCCCCTCGAATCTATTGAATATTGATAAGAATAATTACGTTTTATTGGATATTGATAAGAATAATTACGTTAAAATCTTGCTAAGAAAATCCATTTGAAAAATCTTAATGAAAGAAAAAGAGTATTTAATCTTAACTAATGTGCAATAATTATGACGTCTCATTAAAAAGCTTTCCAAGAAAATCAAATGGGTTCAAAATTTGGTTAATGGAAAAATATACAAGTGTATCTCTATTTCTCTCCCTAAAATAGTATCCTACATCTTTCAAATGACATATTTCAATATCATGCATTGTATCTTTTAAATATCACACTGAACGGTGTTGTAGTGATAAATCTGTTATATTGTCACTTGATTGTATTTATCAAACATCTATTTTACCTCTTTGGTGAAGATCATGGGTGAAAATTAAAATTGGTGAGATAGGTTTGTTTTATCCCCTTTGATATAATAATCTTTTAATTGTGTTATACAAACAATATTATATTCAAATAAGATAATAGGGATATACTAATCAATTGAAAGCTCACAATTCTTTGGGATATATTGTGGCGTTCTTCAGATTTATTGAGATATTGATTTCAAACAAATACATTCACGCATTTTCTAGTTAATTGCCAATATTATGCATGGTTAATAAAATTTTCAACCATCGTTTTTTTTCTAGAACACTATGAAATTGTAGTTCTGCCATAGGTAAACACGAAACCTATTTCAGACTAAACTTTATACGGGTTTGATAATTATCTTGAATCTGTTATCCGATCAAATCTTGTTCGGACGAATTGTAATAATATAAAAACATGTCTATGATCTCTCAAAAATATCTAAATATATCGTCTAAAAATTATCATTAAAGACTTTAGTGAATATATGACAATTTCAATTATTAATTTTGTGCATTTAGGTGTTATAAAACTTACATGTCCGAAGTCTTCAATAATTTTTTATATGATATTGACATGCGTTTCATCATTACTTAAACAGAAAAATAATTTTTATCTTTAAAAATTGTGCGTGATAACATTGTATGCTAGACATATATTTCCGATCAGATCTTACATTGACACATATTTACAATCTAAATACAAAATATGTGTAAACAAATATCAAAGCAATATTACATATGTTCATAATATAAATTATAATTTTTTAAATATTGTAATTAAACCATAATAAATTAGAAATAGCATTTTACAATAAAGAAAGAACAAATTACGAATGAAATAAACATTTTGATCCTTTGTGAACATTTTCATCTTCAAGATGAATGAAATTCTATAACATCCGAGTGCATTATATCATTAAGAACATTGGTGATATCACTTAAATCATCGGCCACGAATTTTGATTCTACATTCTTTTGTTATTTTTCAAAAAAATCTTGATAAAGATTCACAAAATATTTAGGAGTATGACATGAATATGACTAATGCATTGCATTCTGCATCGATGACATGTGTTTTCTTTAATTTTTTTGTTAATGTCATTATCATTGTTGTTTCATGATTCTTCGTTCGCACTATAGTTATTTTGATCAATATAAAAATAAATTTTTCCTATTTCTCGTTCATGCCTATGTCTACAATTTTGGCCATGACCATGATCGCGATTATTATTATTAGATTTATTGCATTCATTTAATTATATTGATTTTGATAATATACTATAAATATGGAATACATAATGACATCAAAAAATTGACTAACTCGATTGATAAAAGAAAACTATGTGATGTTAACGTATTATAATAACATTACCATAAACCAAAGAAAGTAAATATGAAAAATATTACCAAATAAAGTAAAAATACGAGAAAACCATTCTTTATTCAAGTGTTTTTCACTTTGAATTTATGTATTTTAAAAGATACAATATCATGTCTATTTATGGAAAAATAAAATGATGTTATATAAGAAAAACAAATTAGACGACATATTACTACATAAAGAATGTTAGAAGATATAAATATTTAAGTTATATAGATATTCATATATATATATATATATTCAAATATAAATTATATTTCATAAAAATTAAAAAAAAAAATTAAGAGTTGTAGTTAATCCAAAAGGATACTAGGAAATATAAGTCTAATCCGTAAAAGATAATAAGATACAATAGATGAGGACTAAAAACAATCGAAATTGTGGAACTAAATACTACAAAGGGAATCAAATGTTGACTTTAGATTATTGTAAGCTTTCATTTGGTGATCCAAAAAATCTAGGAACATCAGAATGCAGTCTAGCGATTCTCTCAAACCAAATGTGATAGTATAAGCATTGGATAAGGAGGTAGATAATGATGGTTTGTGGCCTATTTCTAGAACGGGAAGCCATCCATTTAAAGTTCAATGACAACGTTGAATCGTTAGGCAAATGGTGAAAGACTATGAGACAATGATGAAGGACCGGTTCGGGGTAAAAACGATCTCCAAAGATTAGGGCACACGGCTCTAGCAACGACAAGCATAAAAAAACATATAACTGGTGGTAACTCTTGGGTCCCAATGATTCAACTTGCCACAAGTAGTGAGACGATTCGTAAACTAAGTCAAGTTTAGAAAACATGTTTTGGTATTTAGAATCGTCAACATACGTGTTTGTGCAATGGGATATTTGGTGGAAATTTGTTTATGTTTCGCCAAGTTTTACTAGTTGAAAAATCTCTAATATTCAAAAATTAAATGACTAATAGTAAGAAGCGGAAGAATGTGTAATGATGATGATAACTGCAAAATAGAAAACGAATTATTATGATAAACAAGATAAGAGTCATCTTGCTTTCGATCTCGACGTCACAATAGAAATGAGAGTCGTCTAAAAATTTAGAACTGTGTAATTCTATAAAGAGGATTAGGAGAGTCGAATTGACCCATGAATCATATAAAAAAGTGTTTCTTTTCATTTTTCACTTGGAATTTGATATAGTTTTATAGAAGAGATCACAAAAGAAACAATTACCGTCATATCCAATTACCTAAAAAACTATAAAATTGAGATCTCACAGAAATTTCTTTGTACTCAGATTAACAATTTATATACTATTTTAAAATTTTAATATTTTAATTATTATATTATAATACGATAACATTTAAAAAAACACACAAGTTTTTCTATGAATAAGTCATAGTAACAAAGGAAAAAAGGCATCGGCGACGGAAACGTAATTGGATAACAAAGAAAAATATGGGTCGGCATAAGAAGACATAAAATGATACAAATGACAATAAGAATAATAATTATAATGTTGAAAATACAGTACGATTGAGGACTGTAATATATCATTTTTCTTCACAAATTACTGTAATAATCATTTATATGGTACAGTAAAAAAAAATAGGTAATTATGATTCACGTTCTGATTAGTCTCCTCCATCAATTCAGGATTAGGTCACTTTAAATAAGATCATATATATATAATATATATTTAAAATATATATAGTTTAACTCAACCATCCAATTCAACATGAATTCGATTATATTTTGGATGGGATTCATTTAACGATAATGAATTTCTCGTTTTCATATATTTGGAAACCATGAATATATATGAATTTTTAATAAATTGTTTCAATTTAAGTGATGTATCTATCTAATTAATTCAAAAAAATTATAATTTGTTATTCTTTTATTTCATTTTTAAAAGATTGACAATAAAAGATTAACTGCATTATAAAGTATATCTTTTTTATATAACATTCGATAATTTGTTTATTTTGTTATAGATATCATTTTAAAATATTTAATGTATTTTCACTTTAAAATTTTTATATTTGAAAGTATTTCTAGGTCATGAGTTCAAATTAGGCTTTTAAAGTCTAATAGACGATTATATATGAACTGTTTTGTAATAATTGAATTATATTTTTTTAAATATTGTACAAAATTAATTAATTTAACTATTGTCATAATATTTTATATATGTATCCAGTAATATAAATGCAAAAATATTTAATTTTAATGTAAAAACTTAAACAATAGTTTATGAAATGTAATGTGAACTAACAGTCTGATTTGTTGCTAATATTTTCGAAATTCTAAAACTCAAAAGTTTTTGAGAAAGTGATTGCATATTTTTATCTATAATATTTTGCATGATTGTTTATTCTATCTATACATATATAATTTTTTAGAAATAAATTTGATTTATAACATAATTAAAAAACAAGTGTTGAAATAAGCACGTAGTTTGGGAATCTTTAAACTAACTTATGTTGGAATTTTGTTTTCAGGTTTTGATTGGTGTAAATGTTTTTTAGCTCCAAACAACTTCTCAAGATGTATGATGATGTCCATTGGATCCATGTCTTCATGTTGATGCTGGATTTCAGGATCCATTGATGTCAAAATGATGCACTTGGCGGTGATCAAATCATCTGCATGCTTCACAAAAGCAATCATCTCATCAGCGTCATCAGTAGCGAGTATAGTCATGGTTGGCTTATCGATCATATCGATAAGTTTCTCCGGTATGAGAATCAACTGTAGGTTTCTATACCAATCACCAAAGTTGCTCCCTAACAACTTATGGACTTCCAGTATCGATCGCGGTGATATAGAATACATTCTTCTTCACTCGTCGAGATGATCTATAAAATAGATAAAAAATGTAATATGTGTTAATGTTTCCCATAATACATAAGTTATTCAGATATGAAATTCATCTAAATAACACGACCACTAGTGAACACTACTATAATATTAGAAATCTTATTTTTTTATTAGTAGTTTCCTTAACCATTTAAATATGAATGAGCCCCATTGATAGTTGGGTCATATCTCAAATATATTTAACTCAGTTAATATGCAACCTTGTAGTGACTCTACATCACATAGTTCCCCGTTAATTAAGTCGAACCTTTTGACATATTTGAGTTCACTCATCATCCTTGGTTATCAAAGATTAAGATATGTACCCCTTGGATAGTCCAAGTGCTTGTACGGTCTACTTCATGACTCATATTGTGCATCTAATGCAGTAGACTACATATGTCGAATCTCAATTTATATGCCTCATGTTAGTCAGGTCGTACAACACAAACGAGATATTAATAATTGTATCCGTTTATGACGGGAAAGTCACTTGGTTAAAACGATTTTAACCCTTAACACTCATTTATCGATGATGGTTTGCTACTGTGATAGATTTATCGGTCGAAAAGTCATATTGCTTGACATGTTGCTTGGTCATAGAAGAAACGTTTTGCCCGAACGACCATCACCCAAGACATTATCAGGTCAAGCAACCCTTTGCTCAGCCTGAGTGGCACTTTACAATTTTGTCTAGTGGATTCCCTCGGGCAGCAACCCTTTGCTCGACCGCTTTGTTATTCTTCGATTCTTGTAGTAGATTCACTCGACCCGATCACTCATGCAGCTCGATTGAATGATTTTCTACCTTGAACCACTTGATTCGAGCAACACTTTGCTCGGGTAAACATTTTTTTAACTCAATCCGCTCGGCACCAGCAACCAATTACTCGATCGATACTCAAGACACTCGGTCGAGCAATCCCACTCTGATAAAACACTCGATCGAGCATCGCTTATCCGAAATCCAAATTCCATCCAGTGGTTTGCTCGACCTAAGCAACCAATTGTTCGGTCGAGTATCTACACATGAGATAACGTGACGTGACATCATGCTCGGTCGAGTGTGATATCACTTACAGAATGCTCAGTCGAGCACTGCTCAACCAAACCCTAATTCTTCTCGAGAATTCATTCGGGTCGAGCGGTCATAGTGCTCAGTCAAAAGTCGCATTCTATAGTCGCAATTTTCTGAGCGAAATTCGTTCGACAACACCAAAATTTTTATCTACAAACGGCAAGACGCTCTAATACCACTGTAATATGGAATTGGACAGTGGAAGCGTTTTTTTACTATAGAATAGAGATCTAATATGTTTTTATAATTTCGATTTCATTTGATGTTTTTCATAAAAACTAAGCAACCAATCAAGAGAAATCGTTTTTTTTTCTTCTTTTGTCTTACACATAACTTTTCTCATAAGTTTCTTAATTATCTAATTAGTGAAAATTTTAAGAAAATTTATGTGTTAATCTGAGATACCAAAATGCAATTATTCAAATTTTAATCAATTATTTTTAGGTTCTTTACTTTCCATTAATTGTATTTAGGGATACAACATTTATATATTCAATTTATTTTAATTTATTTTCACTATAAATATTTATATTATGAATAATGTAATCTAATCTAAAATCACCAATTTTATAAAATGATGATGTATATTCCGATCAAAACCAAAATAAAAACAAAATCTTCAATTTCTAGTTTTAAGAAAAAATAAATTATTATTGTCTCCATTATTAAAAATGTTAGTTATTTCGGTTAATAATGCGCATATCGTTCATCAACGCCAGCTGTAATGTCTTTTTGGGTCTAATTAAAAATTATTTACCTCTCTAATGACCACTAATCAATATGTTTTAAAAACCATAGATATTTTCATTTCAACTTTTTGGAGAAATATTAAATCAAAATCTAGCGGGAATTATACTTAAGAAAATATTCAGCCATGACGAGGATGATTTTATTCTATTAATTTATCACTTTTTAGTACAAAAAAATTATTTCATTGAATCCAAATTATGAAAAAGTGATTAATTGTCTTACACCTTAATTATTTTTTTATTGACAGAGATATTGGTTAATTGTTTCTAAAAGATTTTGAATCTATTTAAGATGGAAAAATCATATCAAATAATTATTATTACAAATCTAATAACGTAGTGAAGATAAGATCTTTGATGAGAAAAATCCCAAAAAAGTTTGGACCCAGATTAATTAAGAAACAGTTAATTAACCTAATTAGTTGATAATCCACAAGGGAGATTATACATTTGCCATTCATGTAATATATCCATTTGCATTTTGTTTCAAAATCTATCTTCACAAATTCAAAACTTTGATTTTTTTTTTCAAAAGGGTTAGCCTTTTTCTGACCTCTTTCTTCTTTCTTCTTTCTTCTGTCTTTATATATACACCTACATGTGCTTACATTGGATTCTTCTCCCAAGAGAATTCCTTTTTTGTTTTGCTATTTTTTTAAACCGAGATTCATCTGGGTATTTGGTTCCCGACCAGTTCTTCGGCGGACAGATTCTGAGTTTTTTTCCGGGAAAGTAGGTGTAATTTAGCCGGAAAGTGTGTGTATATAGTGATTTCCCAGGGTCTTTGCAGTTCAACTGTTGTCTCTTTTTATCTTGTTTGGGCATTTTTGCAGCTTTATCGGTGAGGAAAAGGACTTAGCAGTTGAACTGGTGGTTGGGGTTTCTTGTTGAATTCACAAGAAAGTTTTGGGCTGTCAAACTCTTGCTCGCGGTTTTTCTGCCTCTTTCGATCGAGAGAAAACGCGAGAAAAAGTGGGAAAACATCAGTCTCTTTGCCTTTTTCGTCTCGTGACATTCATAGATATAAATATATGCCCGATTGGTTCGTTGATTCACTATGGAATCGGTCGCAGCCGTTGCTAATCAGAGACCAATCGTTGATTTTGACAAGGATAAGAACGGAATCGATCAGATTCTGCTCCGGAATCCCAAAGGCGCTTCTGTAAAGGTGAGAAAATCTTCTTCCCGCCTACTTTTCAGGGTATTAGATAGAATGGAGTTCGTAGGTATGTGTAAGAAATAGCTTAAAGATTCTTCGATTTAGGATTCGGACTCTGATTCGTGTGTTTTGAAGTAACCATAGATCCTCGTACGCCACATGTTCGATGTTTTTCCTCCTCCGAATCTCGTGTGTTTTCGGAGCATATGCTTTCGAGTTGGTATTGGCAGTATGAAGAACTCAAAATCTGATTCTCGGATTCATAGTTTATGTTCTTCACCAATAAAAAATTGTTGGAGGATTGATAATCCAAATCTTGGTTCTCAAACTGATAACATTCTTGTGATATAGGGTGATTTTGATTGACCAAAAAGATTGGTTTCTCTGATTCATGAGATCGTGTTTATCTGAAAATCTCGAGATCTGTAGGATTATTAGACGAATACTCTTAGGCACACGATTTTATGAGAAACCAGAATTAATCACCTTAGAGCTTGGTTTTGATTCCTGGCTCAGATTAGGTTTGCTCTTCAGAGAAATCTGGGCATTGAAGTTCTTAGAAAGTGATAGCTTACAAGCTTTTCTTGTGATCTTTTTGTGGTCGTGTACTTCAGTATTAGTTTTATGTTAATAGTGGATTCAAATTTTAGGCTTTGATTCTTGAATAAAATCTCCAAACATTCATAGCCAAGTTCATGGCTTTAGTTGAATCTCTCACAAAAGAGGCACAATATAGTCAAGATCTACTTTCTTTTTCAACATAAATTTGCTGACTCGGGAGTTATGACCGTGAAAAGAACAGATTTTAGTGAAGACTAGATAATTTTCATGTCTTAGTAACTTGATGTTTAGAAGTTGAGATCTCAACATTTTGTTGGCTCGATGCTTTGCTCAGATAAGCTTACATGGCGCGCAAGTTCTTTCTTGGAAGACCGAGCGTGGCGATGAACTATTGTTCACAAGCTCTAAGGTATATGAAATGGGGTTTTGATGTTTCTCCAACTTGATGTATATCGATTTTTCAGAGTTATGAACAGAATGATGCTATCTTTTCAGACTGTCTATAAGCCACCACATCCTGTACGAGGAGGAATTCCTATATGCTTTCCTCAGGTAACATTCGCCTCTCATGTGGATATCTTACAAGCATCTGTATGAATCCCGGATAGAATCTGGATTCTAATGATTTTGAACACTTGTTGATTATGCCAAAAAAAGTTTGGAACTCGGGGATCACTCGAGCAACATGGGTTTGCAAGGAACAAGATTTGGGTCGTAGTCAATGATCCACCTCCTCTACCGTCATTTGATCCAACGGACAAAGCCTATGTTGATTTGGTTCTTAAGCCATCTGATGAAGATTTGAGGATTTGGCCTCATAGGTGCGAGTACACCACTAAACTATTTTGATTTGTTAATTGTTCAGAAATCGTTTAGAATGCCAACGATTTTGGAATTGTTTCAGTTTTGAGTTTCACATGAGAGTTTCATTAGCATTGGATGGGAACCTAATGCTGATATCTCGAGTCAGAAATATAAATGCCAAGCCTTTTAGCTTTTCCATTGCCTACCACACATACTTCTCCATATCTGATATAAGGTAAAGACTAAGTTGTCTTACTGTACATATTATATTGTACGATCAACCTTTAGAGCCCAACGTTCCTTTTTTTTTTTTTTTGGTTTCTCCAGCGAAGTTAGGATTGAAGGACTGGAAACTCTAGACTATCTTGACAACTTACTCGAAAAGGAGCGGTTTACAGAACAAGGGGATGCGTTAACCTTTGAATCTGAGGTAGTAACATGGACTATGATGTTTCCCTATATAGAGAAATCATGTGTTTTTGTTATGTTTTGTTATCTCACATTGACTAGGACATGAATCATGAGCTTCTATATATGGTATTAATCAATCTTAAACTATTGAGCTAACTTTTAAGATTAGTTTGAATGGTTCGTCTCAATTTGAATATACCGACGTTGGGTCTCAGTTTGTGATGTTCACGCTCTAGAATGGAACCTAGACGTGAAGGAAAGTGTTATGTCCCATCGGCTAGGGTTAGGACATGAATCATAGATTTGTATGTGATGTTGAGCAATTTTAAGTTTTTGAACTAGTTTTACGAATTAATTAGATCTACGCCTATATTTGACAAGATTAGTGTTGTTTGACGGTAACATTGGTCGAGTAACTGAGTTCTTGCAGGTAGATAGAGTGTACCTTAGTTCTAAGGATGACGTTGCGGTCTTTGACCACGAGAGAAAACGTACTTTCCTTATCAAGAAAGAAGGGCTACCCGATGTTGGTAAAATCTTCCTTTCAATCTCTGTGTCTTCAAATTACGATATTCATAACTAAACACATTCTTGTTTGATCGATTTGATGATACCAAAAACGCATTCTCATTCTCGGGGTATATCCCAAGCGAATTGACAGAACAAAACTGGGTATTTCTTGGGTATGTTGCAGTAGTATGGAATCCATGGGAGAAGAAAGCAAAAACATTGGGTGATTTGGGAGATGAAGAGTACAAACATATGCTGTGTGTTGATGGTGCAGCCATTGAGAAGCCCATCACCTTGAAACCGGGCGAAGAATGGACCGGGAAACTGGAACTCTCTGTTGTTCATTCTACCTGAAAACCGGCACCGGTTAAACTGGCCCCGGTTCGTCCTTTTTTTGGGTATAGAAATAGAACATACCAATGTGATTTTCAATATTTGATTAAATGGAAAATAAAATTTGAAGAAGCGAGGAAAAGAAATAGGAAGAGAAGTTTGTTGTCATTGCAAAAACCCACAAAACTGGAGTGGAGATTGGTAAACCTTTTTTTATTATGCATCTCCATTTTGTGTAATATTTTTCCTTGTTTTGGATTTATATTGTATATGAAGATGTTTTATATACTAATTAATATATATATATATATATACTAGCACATGAACCCGCGCTTTGCGTGGGAAAGTGTAATATGCAGTATTTATTATTTTGATTTATAAAATACTGTGTAACGAAGAAGTAAATGCACGATGCTTTTATACATTGCCAAAAATTTCTTTGTATACAATTTTAGAATGCATTGTACAAACTCTTTTTAATAGGTTTGATGCAATACCACTTGAGGCAACATTTAAAATAATTTGCTTCCGACATCTTATCGCTGCAGATTATATGCGAGTTCCTACAAGGTCTATTTAAAGAACAAAATATTTTGTAAACATAATTTCACAATACTTTTAAACATTTGTCGTTTTTGTTGTACATTTACCAACATCATCTAACATAGATAATTTCAATCTTTCTTTATTTTTTTTGCCTTGAAACAATAATATAAAGTTGTTCCCGACTAAATAATAGTTTTGGTATACATATATATATATATATATATATTTATATATATTTACTCTATTAATGTTTTGTCTTTGACCGTATCAATTTTTATTGCAAAACATATCATATCAAATAATTATTCTCGTTTAAAATAAAATGACAAAGTTGTATTAGTTAAGATTAAAGGAATAATACTTTGTTCTCTACGTCAGTTTATGTTATTAGTTTACCTTCTATTATATTATTACTATAGTTATATTATCTGGAATTGTGTTCTGTTACAATTTTCAAAATATAGATAAAAACATTATTTCCGGAATCTGTGAAAAAAACATTTTCTAATTTTATATCGAGATTCATTATATCATTTTGTAATAATTTCAAATTCAAATCAAGTTTTAATAATAAACACTGAAAAATCTAAATAAATATTTCTCAATTTCTTTCAATAATCTAAATAAATATCATTTTAATTTTAAAGAAAAAATGATGATAAATTTTAAGTTTTTTAATTTTTTTATAATTCCAACCTAAGAAGTTTAAATTTTACAAAATTGTGAAATAATTTTAGAAAATATTACATTATTCAAAATAGTAAAAAATTGTTAAAATTGAAATTACATAACAATATCCGTAATTATTTTTTTTAAAATAGTACTAATAATTATTAAATTACTATCCTAAACCTAAGTGAAAATGGACAAATTATCTGAAGAAGGTGTTCTGACTCGAAACCTTTCACAAACCCTTACAAAATTATTGGAATAAAATTTTATTACCCCTGAAATTGAATTCGAGTTTTAAATAACAAACAAAATAATTTATATATAATAATTACTGTATAATTATAATAATTATATATGTATACATAATTATATATACATATATAGATATATATACTTCGATTTAAAATAATTATATATATACATAATAATTTTATATGTTAATTTACGTATATTAATACATAATTAGACATACATTTTGATTTATTTACAAAAATGCCACCTTAACCTAAACCTAACCCTAAAACACACCAAACTCTCTTGTATTTTCCTTCTTCTCCCTCATAGAGGGATATTGCGGAGAGAGAGAGACGACAAACTGAAGAAAAGAGAGAAACAGAGACAGACGGAAATTACCTGAGCAAAGCGACAACGGAAACAGGCAGTGGGAGACGACCGCCGGAGAGGAAGAGAGAAGCAGAGGGAAACCCATACCCGAGAAGCATCGAGATAAACCCATACCTGAGAAGCATCAGAGGAACATTGCAGAGAGGGAGAGGCGACAAACAGGGAGAAAAGAGAGAAACAGATAGACGGAAACTACCTGAGCAAAGCAACAACGGAAGCAGCCTGTGGAAGACGACCGCCGGAGAGGAAGAGAGAAGCAGGAAGAAACTCATACCCGAGAAGCATCGAGAGAAATCCATAGCTGAGAAACATCGAAAGAAGCAAACAAAAAAGGAGAAACCCTAAACAGGAATCATACGGTTAGGAATGGAAGAGAGGTGTCGGTGACGAAATCCGACCCTCAATTACACAACAGGAAATGCCCATCCAATGGCTGAGGTGCGAAGTCAAAATAGGGGGGACGAAATTGGAGCAATCGAACGGTCAGAGTTCGCTGGACGGGTTTACAAACTGGGTATGGGACGGAAGATCCTACCGTACACCTCATGAAGAGTAGATCTGAATAGTTGGGAAGTGGACACATCATTCTTTAGATACTGTTAACCGACATTAGCCTCTTATATAAAATATGATATGAATATAAAAAAATTTTGATTATAATATCTTAGTTAACGTCGTCTATAATTGTTGTATTTATGCACATTTTGAATATGGTAATCATGAAAAAAAAGAAAAAGTCATTTTGCATGATTTAGACGCTGGTATGTATGGTGGGAAATAGGCTAATGCTACGTGGAGTGATTCCAAATTATCCCAAACGTGGATATGGATTTTAATTCGAATAAAAAATTCGAATATTTGTGTAATCTTGATACTGTTAATGAAAATATAAAATCTGCTATTTGAATTTTTGGTTTTTAATTTTCAGTGTTCGAGAATATATAAAATATTTCAAAGATATATAACTTTTAATAATATTTATCAAAATTGTTCTAAGCTTTTTTTTCTTAACATAAGTTTTATCTATTGAACCAATAATGTCCATTTCATTATTGAAACCTTAATATCATATCTATGATCACATTGATTTTGCTATAGAAGATTCGTTCAAACAGAGTGATCGATCATTTGATCGTTGCGGTGCAACGAAATTTTTCAGAGGATTCGTCTGATGGGACGTTCATCTATGTAAAGGTGTCATTTGTTCCAAAGGATTCGTTCGACCTGAGCAATCTCGTGCTCGATCAAGCGATCTATCCGAAATGTCAAACTCAACTCCTATTTACACAGGAGAAGTGTGAAACAACCAACTGTTCAATCCGAACACGGGCCAAATCAGCCGAGCGGTTTACCGAATTCACTTAAAAATTTAAATTTTGAATTGTTTAAGTGAGAAAAAAACTTCTATATTAAAAAGGTGACTATACTGAGTCAAAGGAGGACGAGGAGGACGAGAATGAACATGTAAAAAGACCTAGAGTGAATTAGAGGTTGAGAAATACTCCAAGATCGTGCATAAGAGCAAAAAAGTTATTTGGACTACGTCGAAGAACTGAACGACCAATAAGGAGTTGACTGCGAGGTTATGGCTGCAACTGATTGAGAAATCGACTTAGCATCCTAAACCCTCTCTTTACTTGTTCATTATTGTAATTTAATTTTAAGATGTAGATCCACATATTTGATATTTTTTGAAGATTAGAGTATTATGTATGTGAACTTAATGAACCCAATGATCGGAATAATCGTTTTTATTTCACGGTTTAATGCATGTTTAAATCTTTTAGTTCGTGAATGGATCTCATGATTGTTTGTTGCATGGTTTAGTTCAGATGGAAACGTCAGATTAGGTTAGATCAAATGCATTAGATAGACATGAATAATCATATTGAAATGTAGGTTAATCAGTCTAGGAGTGAGGATATCCAGAAATAATGCATTCAATATGTAGGTCATTGCATTGTGGTCTAGATGTTGGATAGCAATTTGCACTACGGGAGCGTGTAGGTTTATTAAATACGTTCGATGTATAGATTATTAAGTAAAGACGTCAATGATCTGTATATTAGAATAGGATTTACACTATGAAAGTAGGTAAGTCAAGGGAATATGATTGAATTGCTCAATAGGAATAAAAATGATATTTCTGAAAACCTTGGCAAATTCGTATACATGAACAGTATTCGAGTCTAGAAACATCGTCCCAATTTGTATGTAACAGTAGCTTAGTTTAGTTTACATGTTCATATCATACAAACATTTATCTTATGCATATTTATAACCTTAATTTTCGTAGGGGATTTGTTGAAATCTCATTTAGTCCATATGTTCAACTATGTTATAACACGGTCTATATGCTTGCGGAATGTTTAGTCTAGGTATACATTATAAAAAAATTTGATTATGATTAGATCACACATAAACAATGCATCAATTTATTATTGCAAAATTTAGATATATATATATATAATATTAATGTTAAAATTAATTTTAAAGAATACTTGTCAATACTTGAATATTTTACTGGGTATTCAAATTTGAATAGTCGTGTATTATGGATTAAAGTTTAGATGTATGATATAAATTTGATTTTGGTGTCCAACTCGTATCGGCCCTACTAACTAACTAAACCACATAAAAATTTTAGAAAATTTTCAATTTTGGATAAAAGAAACTTAATTATATGTTAACTAGAGATTGAAAATTTTAAAAACAAATCATGGGTTTTTATATTTTATATGTAAAAATATATTTTAAAGTTATTTTCTTGTTTTAGTGTGATGTTTGTATTTTGTTTTGGTGTAATGTTTGTACTTTAATGGTTAATAAAAATTCATTCATCTCACGTGGTTTAAGGAGAAGGAAAAAAACTCTTCTTTTATATATATGACTAGTAATTAAACTCGCGCCATGTGCGGACTTTGAGAAAGAAATGTTATAATTTCATTTGTTTATAATTATTTATATAATTTTAAAATTAAAATTTTGGTGTATTTCGAGGATTTCTCAAATTTAAAATTAATTTTGGAATGGTGAGTAATTGATAAAATTGATATAGATAACCGACACTACGTATCTCATCTAAGTTAGTAAAATTTTGTCAACATAATTAAGAAAAAAAAGCTAACATAAAAATAATGTGTATTTAGAATCATTTTAAAATGTTTTTATAATTGTTATATGTTACAAAAGTCACTTTTAAATACATACATAACAAAAAACAAATATAAAAAATATAGGTCTATTATTTTTTAAAGGTAAGCATTCGTATATTCACAATTTATATTCTTTAATAATTCGACAACATTTAGGAATTTTATAAATAATAAGAATCAATGAATATTTCGAGAAAACATATTTTTCATAAAATAAAGGGATTCAACTAATCAGATGTAGCAATAAAAGATTATAAGAAAGTTAGTCTTCTTAAAAAAATATTTATTTTTAAATATGAAATATATTTTAATTGATGATAAATTTCACTTTTATCAATGTAACAAATTGAAGTACTTAAATTGAAACTGTAATAATTTTAATTGAAATCAAAATCTTAAAACTCATCAATTTCAATATTTTTGTTATGAGATCACTTTCTATCACAAAAGAATTATTCAAATTACTACTAAAATTATCCAATATTATAACTCCGTAACAATTTAATAGTATAGTTAGTTTACAAAATATCTTGTAATTGATTCTTGATGGTGTAAATTTTTTTGTTAATTATGGATTTTTCCATATCAATAGTTAGAAAGAAAATAGAAATTTAATTTGAAAGATATTATAGCATAAAATATTTTTCAACGTATAAATTTTTTATTATCTTAAATTTTTCATATATATAAATCTTTGTACAAATGTTTTAGGTTTTTTTAAAAAAATTAATTACTTGTGTGAAATTAAAATACAGTAGATAACACTTTTGGCAAAGAAAATAAAAAGTGTATGTGATGTGTGAATAAACACACAAAAAGACAACACACACACACACACATATATATATATATATATATATATATATATATACCACTACACTTAATTATTGGATTTTTAAGATGTGCTATAGAGATATGTTTTATTTTTTTTAATTTTATTATTTTCAATTATTTTTATACAAAAATCTATTTAGATCAAATGCGAAATGATTCTTTATATTTTTTTCAGTTTCATAGTTGAAAAATAATTGAAAATAATAAAGAATCATTCCACATTTTTTTCAGTTTCATAGTTGAAAAATAATTGAAAATAATAAAGAATCATTTCGCATTTTTTTCAGTTTCAACTTGAAACCCTTGTTGCCATTTTTTTTTTGTGATTAGTGCATTTGTTACCTCCATTCACTTGTTTCATTAGCTTGTATATATCAATATCTCAAGCATTATTGTCATTTTTACCCACATTTTTAGGTCCATTTTCAAAATTATAAACCTCACCGTTATGACCTGATTTTACCTTATTATCCCCATCGTCTTCCTCCTTGACACCACCATCAATTATTCTCCTCAACTTCTAACTAAAACTTACCAGCCACGATGCAGAGGTTTGGAGACCGTGCGCAAGCACCGATAAATTGGACAACATTTTTATGTCGGATTTTCCTATTAACAATAAACTGTCAGCACAGAAAGTGAAGAGAATTATCACATCTAAAAGTATGTGCATTGGTTACTTGTACATAGTAAGAAGATTCGTTATAACCACAATATGTAATGACATGACGATCAAGGAAAATAAGGTTACTTTTTTCACTAGTAGTAGATAAATAAGGTTGAAAACGAAGCGGGGTCTCAGAGGAATTCAAAATCAATTCAATAGTATCAATTGCACCAGACCTCATTATATATACTTCTTAGGAAAAATCTCTCAGCATTTTTCCATTTACACGCTCAGGCTTGAGGACTTTGATAGCTACTTCCTGAATAATAAAAAATAATGAATGTTTTTTATAAAAAAACTTTCAGCCTTCAGAAACACAGATTCATGAATAAGAAACTTACAGATCCCCAAATGACCTAGAAGGTACCTTTTTTTTTTAATTTTGAGTTGTCTCATATCAATTTTTGAGTCATCAGTTCCTTCCGTAGGTATTTCAATGCATGTAGGTAGCGAATCGTTGCTGGATTGTCCATGTTCAAAGGAAGCAATTGATTTCTGTTTTGGACAAGACTGATCCTGCGAAGTAGCCAATGCAAGATATAGAAGGATGACAACCACCAAAACTTAACAATGAAGAACATATGTAATATAACAAATAGACATGGGCACGATGATGTACACAAACTGTATCAAAGGTAGGAGATTTTCATCACATGAGAACGTCATCTTTTACTAAAATCAGCCCAAAAATAATGCTAAATCATTATTTCCACTTTAAGAGGTCAATTCGAGAAGAGGGAGAACATATGACCTTAGCTCATGAAGAAATGCCAAGGAAAAATTAGATACAGAAATTACCTTAAGTTTACGTGTCTCCTTCCTCGCGCATGTTTTAGACCATCTTTTTCCTACACCGCATAATTTTTTTAATGAGCTTAGTGATAACAAAGATAGAAAGGTCATCAATAGTTGATACCCGTTGTAGTGTTCACTGAGATGCTAGCAGAAAATAAAACTATACATCATGCGACCTACCATCAACAATAAAGACATCCAGAGAGAACCCATCCGCAGTGGAGAAAGCATGAACCTCTTGAATACACCATCCATTTAACTCATTACAGTTTCTAATGGAACAAGATATTACGACAAAGTTTCTATGTCCAAGAAAAAAACTTCAGCATAAAATATTAATGAAAATCACACCATGTTTCAATTATAGGAGTTAAAAACAGATAAATGGAAGAAGAAATGATAGTCGCAAACCTGACTTAGGAGTTTTGGCTTGTCAACCATTGAAAAGGTGATCTCATGCATAGGTCTACAAGATAAGCAACAATATGATGACATAGTCGTATTTAGTCGGATAATACAATCAGGTCAACCTGAAAAATATGAGTCTAAAACTTAATGCCACAAAGCAGCCCTCCTTAAGGTATATGCAAAACAGACAAAAAAACCACAATAGTAGAAGTTAAAATGAACTCAACTTCAGAAGAAATCTCACTGAGGATTCTGCGACGTTGAATTCACAGCACTATCTACGTCTTCAACATGATATCCATTGCCTTGCGTGATCAACTTAAAATTTGGGGAAGAACCAAAGGTCGGAGGTGCATGAACACTTTCAAAAGGAAAAGAGAATTAAGAGCACGCTTAAAAACGAATTAATCTGAGGAAAAAGTAACCATGAGAGTCTCAACTTGATAACTGCATACCCCCGCTTACTCAAATGTAAGAAATTTGTGCATCTTCCTTCACGGTAGGGTCCAAAGGTCAGAGTCACTGGTATGTCCATTAAATGTGGGAGTAACTTGAAAAGAAAAGGAGAATGTGCACACTGATTAGCTCAAAAAACAGAGAAAATCAAAATAGCTAACCAGTTGTACTACAAATAACCACCAAAAGCATAAACTTTGAAGCTACTGCACAACACTTTTATGCATGAAAAACGAACCAAGCCAAGTTGACATAAGCTTTTTATTGCCTAAACACAGTGAACATCAAACATAGGTCTATTTCCAGGATCTTCAGCCAATTTCAGCAATCTGTGATGTGTGAGGACATCTTCTACCCTCTCGACATTAACATCCAGTGCATATCTGGACATTGAAGCGGCAGAATATTAGAAATACCCTTATAGGGCTAAATCACTTCAAAAATACCCTTCCCCAAAATAATTATTAAATCCGAAAAATAAAAACTGAAGAAAAGACAAATTTGCCCTTAATGGGCGGAATATCAGAAATACCCTTATAGGGCTAAACCACTTCAAAAATACCCTACTCCAAAATAATTATTAAATCCGAAAAATAAAAACTGAAGAAAAGACAAATTTACCCTTAATGTTCGAACGTGGAAAATGGAAGTTCGACAGTTTTTCGACGTGAAAAACTGCCGAAAACGAGAAAGCCGAACAGTTTTTCGCCGTGAAACCTGTTTAAAAGTTTATAGCAAGAAAGAAATAAGTGATGTCGAACTTGAGAGGGATCAATTTGAAGTTGGCGAGAAGGAAAATGGCTAGAATCAGCAGCATCACTGGCGCAGAGAACACGAGTCAATCTTCAATGGCATCAATAAGTGTAAGTAGTTCGATTTCTAGGGTTTTGCAAGCTTTCGAGTCACAAAATGGTTTATTGATTTGAAATGGGTGAGTGTCAGTGTCAGTGAGTCGGTTAGGTCGCAAGGGTCGCAGGAGTTGCATGAACATCTTCGACTCAGTGAGTCGGTTGAGTAGCAAGGGTCGCAGTAGTTTCATGACCATCTTCGACTCAGTTTATTGATTTGAAATGGGTGAGT
>CM071872.1:6424118-6451392 GCA_036759665.1 Gynandropsis gynandra | reverse complement strand
CGAATAAATACGATAAATGAGTGAAATCTACTAAATCTAATCAAAACTAGACCTAAGAATGATATAAAAACTACTATGGATTACGTGTTATCAGTCGCAGAAGGACAAGGGTCGCAGGGGTCCAAGGGTCGCAGAGGAACAAGGGTCGAAGAGGAACAAGGGTCGCAGGGGTCCAAGGGTCGCAGAGGAACAAGGATCGCAGAGGGACAAGGGTCGCAGAGGGACAAGGGTCGCAGGGTCAAACTGGGTCGCTGGGTCGAACTGGGTCGTAAGATCGCAGGGGTACTTTGGGAATATCAACATTTATAAGGGTATTTTTGAAGTTAAAAATTTTTCTTTTTCGGGAAGGATATTTTTGAAGTGTTTTAGCCCTACGAGGGTATTTTTGAAGTTAACCCCACTGAAGCATATGCAACCACAATCTCCTCTTCCTTCCTTGTACCCGTACTCCTTCCTTCTTTTTTGCTTTTGATTCTCCCGTCTCCCAGTCTAAATCCCAATCTCCTTCTCCTGATTGCAATGGGTTATAATAAAAGTTGCAAACCAACAGAGAATCAAGCGAGCGATATGGAATAAAACTAACATACAGATTCAGGATCAACTCGAAATAGTTGAAAATATCGATCGACAATTTCATCCCAGGAAGCATGTAGGCCATCTTCGATTAGTAGAGAAGCGGTTACATCAATTTATCGGTGGATGAACAATCTAATGGATTTAAAGGAAATCGATAAGGTATCTTGAGCACAGTGGAGAGAATATGACTTTTGAGTATAGTGGAGAGACAATGGAAGCGGGAAGCCGAAGATCAAAGAGGCAAATAACAAAACTGTAATATCGGAGGGCGAATGAGCAAATTGATGGATTTAAAGGAACTGATAAGTCCATTGTAACGAAGAGTTCACATTTAAGGAGATTAGAAAGTGGATCATTCAAGATAATATCAATAATATCATATATCGAAGTAGCCGAATAGTTAGCATTTGAAGAATATTAGAAAGTGAAGATATGAATGTTATTAACTTTATTAACACTTTATTTTTTAATATTCTTTTATGAAAAAAAGATATTCAATTTTTTCTTTGAATCTATATATAAATACATATTAGTTATTATATATAAATATATAATATATTATTCTAACATTTCACATTTAGATTTTATTTATAATAAATAAATAATATTATATATGGAAACATATTATTACTATGGTGTTATTTTAAATAATATAACAACATCTAAATGTGAAAAAGTATACATCAAATATATATGAAATATTAGAATAGTATTTCTATGTATTTTTTATAAATAAATAATATTATATATAAAAAAATTATTTCTATTGTGTTATTTTAAATAATATAACAAAATCTAAATGTGAAAAATTATATATCCAATATATATGAACATATATATATTAATATATATCAATTTTATAATTTTATTATATCATATATATATATATATATTATATATGAAATAAATATGTATATATTTTTATATCTATATATAAATAAAAATGTTTTTTCCCTCTCCGATGAGGTGGTTTCGCTAGAATAGAGTAAAAAATCTCTTTATTTATATAGATAGATTGTTACTGCTACTATTTAATTAATTAAGAATTATAAAATTAAGGTTCATAATTAATAAAAATTTAAATGTTAGATTTACTATGTTATTTATTATAATTAATAAAAAGGATTACTGTGAATATTAAATATTAAATTCTTAAATAAAAGAATTAATTATTCATTATAATTAATATATTTACAATTCTGAGTTTTATATTCATAAATAAAAGAATTAATCAAATAAAATAAAAATTATAATGATATACAAAATATTTTATGTTAATTACATCAATTTTACATAAACAAAACAAGCTAATAACTAAACCATTATTTAAAAGGATGAAACAAATCTGGATTTGTATATATAGATTTTTTAAATTTTTATGATTTGAAGAATAAATATATTAATTTTCAAATTGTACCTAGATAATTTTTAAATTTTATTAAATTGATAGAAAAATATAAATTTATATCAATTTTAAACTAATAATTAAAATTAAATTAAATGAATATAAACATCTTAAAATTATTTATAATTTTAATTATGTATTATTGTGACATTTTTATTAAAAAACAAAAAAAAAATATCTGTAAATATATACATATATTCTCTAAAAAAATTATTAACTATTATAAATAATATATCACTGTTTGATCAAAAATTAAAAATTAAAAAAACATTTATAATAGTTTTGTAAAATATTATAATATTAGAATTGATGATTGAGATGCCACATTATCGCTGAGGTAGCGGTACCAAATTGCTTCAAAACTAACTTCTAATATATAAGGTTAAATTCATAAATAAAAGAATTAAACAATAAAATAAAAAAAATATAATGATATACAAAACATTTTATTTCAATTGTATCAAATTTACATAAAAAAAACATGCTAATAACTAAATCATTATTTAAAAAGAGGAAAAAATCTATATTGTATATATAGATTTTCTTAACTTTTATAATTTTAAGAATAAATATATTAGTTTTCAAATTGTATATAGATAGTTTTTAAATTTATTAAATTTATATAAAAATATAAATTTATATCAATTTTAGACTAATAATTAAAATAAAATTAAATGATTATAAAAATCTGAAATTTATTTATAACTTTAATTATGTATTATTGTTAAATTTTTATTCACAAAAAGAAAAACAAATATCTTTAAATGCATACATATATTCTCTAAAAAATTATTAACTATTAAAAATAAAGTATTAATTTTTTATCAAGTATAATAATTAAAAAAATATTTAAAATAATTTATATAAAATATTATAATGTTAGGTTTGATGAATGAGATACCACATCAGGGCTGAGGTGCCGACACTAGAATGTTTCAAACTAACTTTTAATATATAAAATTAAATTTATAAATAAAAATTATAATGATATACAAAATATTTTATTTCAGTTGTATCAATTTTACATAAAAAAATAAGCTAATACTAACTCATTATTTAAAAGGAGGAAAAAATTTATATTTGTATATATATTTTCTTAATTTTTATGATTTGAAGAACAAATATATTAATTTTCAAATTGTATATAGATAATTTTTAAATTTAATTACATTTATATTAAAAATATAAGTTTATTTCAATTTTAAACTAATAATGAAAATAAAATTAAATGATTATAAAAAAATTTAATTTATTTATAACTTTAACTACGGGTAGCTTCAAAAATACCCTTCAAATGTTATTTTTACTACAAGTCTACCCTTTTCTAAAAGAAGTTTCAACTGTAAATTTATCCTTAAAATATTGATAAACTCATATTACCTTTGTTCTTTAAGTAGTAGACAAAATTATCTCTCTCCTCTAGAGCAACTTGATTTCTCTCTCTTCTGTGGCGCGAAAATTACTGTTCTCCCACACCACATCAGATTTGTCGCGAGTAGTTTGAAATCGGCATCAAAATCATCGCAAGTAGCTTGAAATCAGCATCAGATTCGTCGCGAATAGGTTGAAATCGTTTGTTGTAAAAAAAAGCTTGCAATTAAGCGCGTTCCACATAAAAACCAGGTATGTGTAGTAAGTTTTCGTTCTCTTATGTTTTTTCGTTTTTCTTTTGTGAATTGGATAATCCGAGTGAGTAGTGACTAATATGTATAGATTTGATTCTCCCTTTTTCAAAACGAGTCTTATGATGATGTAGTCTAAACGAGTCATATTTATTGAAATATCAAATGATCGCAATGATTGACAGTCCCTTCGAGTCGCACAGTCGCATAGGGTCACAAAGTCTCATCGAGGGGTCAAAGGGATCAAAGGTCAAAGAGTCGCAGGGGTCCAGAGGTCGCAGGGGTACAAGGGTCACAGAGGTACAAAGGTCGCAAAAGGGTCAAAGGGTCACAGGGGTACAAACATCGCAGAGGTACAAGGGTCACAGGTCGCAAAGGGGTACAAGGGTCTCAGAGGAACAAGGGTCGCAAAGGGGTCAAAGGGTCGTAGAGATACAAGGGTTGTAGGGGTCCAAGGGTCGCAGGGGTACAAGGTTCGCAGAGGTACAAGGGTCGCAAAAGGGGTCAAAGGGTCGCAGGGGTACAAGGGTCACAACAGAACAAGGGTCTCAAAGGGGTCAAAGGGTCGCAGAGGTACAAGGGTCGTAGGGGTCCAAGGGTCGCAAGGGTACAAGGGTCGCAAAGGGGTTAAAGGGTCAAACAGGTACAAGGGTCACAGAGGTACAAGGATCGCAAAGGGGTACAAGGGTCCAAGCGACCAATGCGACACTGTAAATGCATTATCACTACGTGATCCATGCGACCATGCGACCCATGCGACCATTAGGAAATAGCAACCCATCCAATCATGCGTCCCATTCGACCCATGATACCCATGCATGCGATGCGATCCATTCGACCAAGCGACACATGTGTCCCATGCGACCCATTCGACCATAAATCAGTTTGGCGTCATTTCAAATTCCCATCGAACTTTTCACTAAAATTTAAAAACATAACTGTGTGATCATGTCTTTTCGAATTCCATTTGACGTCGATTCGATGTCAGGGTCATGTCTTTTCGAATTCCAGCCGTTTCCTTTTTTCAAATAAGGACGCACTATCTCTCTAACTCTTATTAGCTTCTATCCATCTTTTTTTGAATAATAACACACTCTCTCTAACTCTCATCATCTTCCATCCATTTTTTCCGAAAATGCCACATTTCCCTCATTTCATCCAAATCATTCTTTCGAGCTTTCTGGAGAACTACCTCATAATCTCTTTTATCTCTCTCTATCGGTATGTTACACGTAGAGAATTTGTAGATTTGACTTTTTTGTTTTTGTTACAGGACATTCCGAAGAACTTCTTTGATGAGCATATTTACGGGAAAACGAGGGATAACAACACGGCAATGCTTAAATCGGATGTGTCTAACAAAACATGAGAAGTCAAATTGGATGGCTTTAGATTCACTGATGGATGGAAAGATTTCTCCAAGGACCATGATTTTTGTATTCGGGATTTCATAGTTTTCTTTCACAAAGGTGACATGGTTTTTCACGTCACCGGTTTCGGAGATGATATGTGTAATCTACAATATGCATCATCTATATCATCATCATCATCCGCAGAAGCAGAGTCATCTTCTTCTGCTCAGAGGATTTTCATGGTACTAGTCATGCGTTCAAATCTTGTCGTAGATGCATTGGTAAATGACCTCAAACCGATTCGTCATATATCATTTTAGTTATTTATTTGATTTTTATTCCTTTCTACTGATGTAACTTGGATGATGTCGCAGAAACTTCCGATAGGGTTTGCGAGGTCGAGAGGTCTTTGCGATAGACGATGTAAGATACATATGATAATCAATTACGAACTGGCGTGGTCGGCAGATCTAAGGCCCGTGAAACGTGGTGGCACTAGCATCAGAGGGGGTTGGACAAAGTTTTGTCACGATCATGGACTGGACGAGGGTTGTTCCCTTAAAGTCTAACTGGTCTCCAATGCAACAATACCTCTGCTTCGGTTTTTCCCTCAACCAAGGCCTACCAACAACATAGTTTGAATTTTGATGTATTTTGATTGTGTTGAACCTCATTTGAACAACAACATTCCTTTGAACTTGAATTTCATATTTGTATTTGGTCTGTTTTTTACTATTATTTAATAGTAAGTATTATTATTAGTATCGTTGTTTTTGTAGATTTACTATTATTGTAACAAGAGTCGCAGATGGACAAGGGTCACAGATATAGAGGTCGCAAGGGTCCAAGAGTCGTAGTCCAAGATTCATAGAGGCATAAGGGTCGCAGGGGTCTAAGGGTCGCAGAGGGACAAGATTTCGCAAGAGTCAAAGGGTCGCAGGGATCCAAGGGTCGTAAAAGGACAAGGGTCGCAGGGATCCAAGTGTCATTTGTAAATAACTTGATAAGTTATTACCATTTTTGGGGAATGGAAGACGTAAATAACTTGGTACATTGTTATTTTTTTTAAAGTTATTTATATTATTTGTAAATAATTTTTATTTTTTAATAATAAAGCGTATAGGGTCGCAGAGATAAAAGGGTCGCAGAAGGTTACAAGGGTCGTAGGGTCGCAGAAGGACAATGGTCGCAGGGGTAAAAGGGTCGCAGAAGGTTACAAGGGTCGTAGGGTCGCAAAAGGTTACAAGGGTCGTAGGGTCGCAGAGGTTTATGGTCGCAGAAGGACATGGTCGCATGGGTCCAAGGGTCGCAAAGGCATCGCTACGACCCTGTACCACTTCGACCCTTTGACCCATACGACCCTTTGACCCCTTCGACCTTTATCCCTCTGCGACCCTTGTACATCTGTGATCCTTTGACCCCAGCGACCCTTGTCCCTCTGCGACCCTTAAACCTCTTCGACCCTTTGACCCCTGCGATCCTTTAACCAGTGCCACCCTTGTACCCTCTGCAACCCTTTGACCCTTGGATCCTCTGCGACCCTTGTACCTATGCGACCTTTGGATCCTTGCGACTCTTTGACCCCTTCCACCCTTATCCCTCTACGACCCTTAAACCTCTTCGACCCTTTGATCCCTGTGACCCTTTTTATCCGTCCGACCTTTTTACCACTGTGACCCTTGGATCTTCTGCGACCCTTGTACCCTCTCCGACCCTTGGACCCCTGTGAATCTTTTATGATTATAAAAAATAATAATGTCTTATGACTCAAATCAAATTTTTACAAATAATATGAAGAAATTTAAAAAAATAACAATGTACCAAATATTTACATCTTTCACTTCCAAAAAATAATAAAATGTATCAAGTTAGTATCGGGTGTAGGGATACATCTTCCATTCTTAAATATATCAGCAGCCATCTTCTCACGCATGAAAGTAACATTGTCGTCGCAAATGTAGCATTACAAAGGCTTCTAAGAATTCGAAGGCGTAAACACCATAGTCACTCGCGCTTTTATTCTGTGATAGACCTCCATAATATTCGTACTTCCATTCATCTTCTCCAAAAGCCAAAGAAGGAAAACCTTTGAGAATGAGCATTTTGGGAATAGCTTTTCTTATCTTCTCAATCAACGGATCGATATGCATTTCCTTCATACTGCTCCGGCAGTCGTATACTGTGATGCATCGGGTTGTGAAATCCGCTTTGATGGCTACCCAATGAACAGGTATATATCAACTTTTGAGCGATGGAATGTTAGAAATGAGACAAAGCCATCAAAATAACTAACTGGTGTGTACCTACTTCTGAATGGATACTTGCCATCTAAAAAAACACTAAGAATTTCCGGCAAATTTTCCATATCCTCGTACATCCACAACGTGAGCGTCTGTATGAAAGCAAGAAGATAAATGTAATAATTCCGATATATGCAGAGGAATGTCCTCATGCGATAATACAGCTCCAATAACGCCTCATTCAATTGCTGCAAAAAAAATTAACACACGTGAATACATATGACACAAAATGACCTCTGTGATTAAGGGTTTAAAAAAATTACATCATCTTCAAGCCATACATTGGGCATTAATATGGTCTCCCAAAACTCTGGCCCCCATGGACAATCTAGATCAGATTTCCACCAATGCTCATGTCGAGGTTTCGTCACGAACATATATAGAGTAGTCAATTTTGCACCGTTAGCGTCAATGAAAGAAGGATCTTGGGTTATCCCACCCTCTCCTAATCCCTTGGGCTGCCACACAAAATGTCGATTCCATGCAGGTTCTTGAACCACCTTTTTTTGGGTTCTTGAAGCACCTTTTTTACGGGTTTTTGAATCACCTTCTTTATGGATTCTTGAACTATATTTTCTGCAGGTTCTCCATCAACATCTTTCCCTCGTCCTCTCCCTCGCCCTATTTTTACTCTTTTCGTCAGTAGAGGTTCAACATATGCCTTACGTGATCTTAAAACTAGTTTAGTTACCGGCGGAGGTTCAACATATGGCTCAGACTCCTTTGATAAAGGTCCAGCACCTGCATAAAATTTACTTCATTAAACACATGGCAACCCATGCGACTAATGCGACCCTACGACCCTGTGACCGTATGACCCATGCGGACATGCAACCTTTTGTTACCCATGCGACCCATGCAACCCATGCGACTAATGCAACCATGCGACCTATGCAACTAATACGACCTTTTGTGACCCATGCGACCAATGTGACCTTTGTGACTCAAATGACTGTACTCACTTGGTGGTACTTTGACATCAATGACAATAACTTCTAGAGTTTTGTAAGCACCAATATCAGCGGTGACCTCTTGGACAGGATCCACTGGAGTATACTCCGCAAGAACCTCCTTAGCGGTGACCTCTTTGACAAGACCCACTGGAGTATCCTCGGTAGGAATTCGTCGGTGACATCTTCGACATGATCCACTGGATATCCTCGGCAAGAACCTCCTTAGCGGGGACCTCTTCGACAGGACCCACTGGAATATCCTCGGTAGGAACCTCCTCATCAATGACTTCTTGGATAGGACCCACTAGAGTATCCTCCATAGGAACCTCCTTAGCGGGGACCTCTTCCATAGGACCCACAGGAGTATACTCCGCAGGAACCTCCTTAGAAGCGATCTCTTTGACAGGACCCACTGGAATATCCTCGGCAGAAACCTCCTCATCGGCGACTTCATCAACAGTACCCACTTGAGCATCTGCATTAATTACTTCATTCATTAGACTCATTGTTCGTTACATTGATGCGACCCTTGCGACCCACAGGACATATGCGACCGATGCGACTCTAGCGACCGAGCAACTTATGTGACCCTACGACTTATGTGAACCTACGACTTATGCGTCTCTTGCGACCCATGCGACTCTTGCGACCCATGCCTATTCTCGATGGAAATTGACTCAAATGACATTTTTCACTAAATATTACTTACTTGGTGGGACTTCATCAGGAGCAACGGCTGCAGTAACCTCTCTGGAAATGTATTCCATTAGAGGAATGGTGGCGGCATATTTGAGATTTTCAACTAATCTCAAAATGTTTACCAAATCCTCTTCTGAGCCATCTCCAGAGTCATTTTCAGCCTCTGACTCAACCGGCTCTTTGCTTGGCTCTTTTCTTGACACTGGATATGGACGTCGAAGGAATTCAAAATCATCATCTCTAACAGTGCTGAAAGATTGGTTTCTGGTGCTCGCATCTTTTTCGGCAGACTTTAATTTTTCCTTTTCAACATCTTTGGGATTTGTCGCCTTTGATTTTGGATTAGGCAAATGAAACCCAACATCCCTTAGAAGGTCTTTTACGTCGTTGATGATTTTTTTCTCCGACTTCTTTATTTCTTTATTAATTTCTCCTCCAGTGTCAGAGGAACTACAACTTCTTCTCCCTCAGTTTCAGCTTCATCATCACCTTCTCCTTCAGCTTCAGCTAGAGCATCACCTTTAGCTTCACTTCAGCTTCATCATCACCTTCTCTTTCAGCTTCATCATCACCTTCTCTTTCACCTTCAGCTAGAGCATCACCTTCAGCATCACCTTTTCTTTCTTCATTAGCTTCAGCAACACCTACCATTCCTTCGTCTTCGTCATCTTCAGCCTCTATTATTTTTTCACCCAAGATATTCTTCCTCTTAGTGTCATTTTCTTTCCCTTCTTTTGATCACCAAGAGTTTTTTTTTGGGTCAACAATTCTTGCTTACGGATATCCTCCCAACAAATACCCATCGAATTTCTACGAAGATTTCCATCCATATCTGAACATCGGGATCGTGACATCCCTTGTAATCGTCTAGATCAATAAAGTAAAGCTTTCTCTTCCTGTTTAGCACGAAGAATACTTCGAATATCCTGAAAAACAAAAATAACCTTTATTACCCTCTATGACCCTTGTTACCCTTGTGATCCTTGTGTAATTGTTACCGTAGAATCTCTGATCTGCCTTATCACGTCTACATACTTCAGGTTAAAACTGGATTTAACCATAAACTAATCGTAAACTAAGGATGGTTTCGAATGGAAACAACTGAAACTTTAAAACAAAATGATAAGAATGCAAAAAGTAAGAAAACATTCAAGTTATTCAAATAATATATACAACTTACCATTAGTGGGATCATGAAACCGCTACAATACCATTTTGGTTTCGGTGATTCCCCGCTAACGTGCTTGTGGCAAGTATTCACAATCTTCTCGAATGTGTAACGCCCCCATGCAAAGCCTTCACAAAATTTCAACAAGTGGCTGACAATCGGGCTGTTTCTACAAACTTTCGCGACCCCGAGAGTTATTTCTTTCAATCTCTATTCTTCTACCCATAATTGGTATGGGTATTTATCCCGATTTTGTACTCTCACTAGCAAGTGACAAGGTCGAATCTATTCTATCTAATTATTTTTATGAATAGTTTTTAGGAATTCAAAAAAATGAAAAATAAAAAAATCAGGTTTTTCTATTTATCTTAAGTAAAAAAGAATAAAATTGAATTGTAATCAGAGGTCTTTGGCTTGGTATTGTGTTGTAAGAACCTTTTGAATCATTCCACCAAATATTTTTCGAGAGACACCAAACTTAATCAAGAAATTGATAGCACCGACGGAAGATACAGCTAAAACATATATTCAAGTCATCAACCATGTCAATGATATCATGGCTGATAAAGTTGTCTGATGAAGGCTTGTGAGCCATAACTTGCGCCAACAACATCAAAGTTGCCAACCTCGTTCAGTCGTCGGAATTCTTCGCCTTCATAAGCTTTTCACTACTTGTGTGGGGGTCACCTTTTCACGGTCGAAATTCTTCAGCCCAAATGTGTCACCCCTTTTGTACTGCCATTCTTTGGGATATGGTCCGCATTTTAATCCAAAAAATCGTGTGTGCTCCACTATAGAGTACCAGATGGGAACACCGTTTAAGACAAACCACAACTTCTTGTCATGTACAATCACGGAGTAAATTAGTAGGATAGACATTTGAACCTTCGTCAATGTGGACTCACATTGGAAATGGAATAAATGTCTAAATTATGACACTTTCTCGAAGTAATGCAACTCATATTCATTTAAGATTCCTCTCAGCTTTGTTATTGTCTCGCGAGTTGGTGGTGATCTTTGGCATTCTGTCCATGTGCTTGAATTCATACATAAACTTTAGCTTTGGCGGCACCTGCAAAATGACCAATTAAGAATACATTAGACTTCTACCGACTAAAGCGATCCATACGACTCAACCGACCCTTGCGACCCATGCGACTCAAGCGATCATGCGAGTCAAACGACCCTTGTGACTCAATGACACTCGAACGACCCATGCAACTTAAACGACCCTTGCGGCTCAATGAAACTCATGCGACTATTGAGACCAAATGAGTCGTTTGGGTCAACGACGGTCATGTAACTCCTGTGACCTTTACGACTCAATGAGACTCGATCAACCCTTGCAATACAACCGACTCACTGAGACTCAATTGAACCATGCGACTCAAGAGGCCCACGAGGCATAATATCAAGCTACCCATACGACTCAAACGACCCTTGCGACTCAATGACATAAGCGACCCATGCGACTCAAACGACCCTTGGACCCTCTGCGACACTCAAGCGACCATTGAGACCCAATGAGTCGCTTGAGTCAAAGATGGTCATGCAACTCATGTGACCCTTGCGACTCAACCGACTCACTGAGACTCAAGCGAATCACTGAGACTCAACCAACTCACTTACACTCACACCCATTTCAAATCAATAAACCATTTTGCGACTCGACAGCCTGTTGCAAAACCCTAGAAATCGATCTACTAACACTTATTGATGCCATTGAAGATTGACTCGTGCTCTCTTCTTCACTGCTGATTCTAGCCATTTCCTTGGTCTCAACTTGAATTTTCCTTCTTGCCAACTTCAAATCGATCCCTCTGAAGTTCGAAATCACTTCGTTTTCCTTGCTCTAAACTTTGAAACGGATTGAAATAGGTTTTCACGTCAAAAAATTGTTCGTCTTCCTTGTTTTTTACACGGTTTGAAACAAGTTTTCACGTCGAAAAACTGCAGAACGTGTGTTTTTCACGTCTAAAAATTAAGGGCAGATTTGTCTTTTTAGTTTTTTTCCTATTTAATAATTATTTTGAAGAGGGTAGACGTGAAGCACTTCAGTCCTACGAGGGTATCTCTAATATTATGCCGTTTAATTATGTATTATTGTAAAATTTTTATGAAAAAAAGAACAAAAAATATCTGTAAATGCATACATATATTCTCTAAAAAACTTATTAACTATTATAAATAATATAGGGAATATAGCATAAAAAATATCCAACTATTTTATTTTAGTCTATAAAACATGAATTATTATTTTCAATCTAAAAAAACCCAAATTTATATTTTTTTGCCTTAAAGCACTAACTTTAGGATATGATTAATTTGATAAATTTGTGTTTTTTAGACAACACTTAAAATTCAAAAAGTTAAAATATGATTTAGTGTTTTTGTTTGTGTATAAATATAATTAATTTGATAAGTTTGTGTTTTTTAGACAAAATGTAAAAATTCAAAATTTTTAGATTTAAAGTAATAATTTGTGTTTTATAAGGAAAAATTAAAAAGTTTGATATTTTCTATACTATATTCCTGAAGTTAGTGTTTTTAAGGCAAAAAAAATAAGTTTGGGTTTTTTAGGTTAAAAATAATAATTTATGTTTTATAGGCTAAAATAAAATAGTTTGATATTTTTTATACTATATTCCCAATAATATATTAATGTTTGATCAAGTAAAATAAATTAAAAAACATTTAAAATAATTTATTTAAAATATTATAATGTCAGGTTTGATGGGTGAGATGTCACATCGTTGAGGTGCCGACACCAGAATGCTTCAAAACTAATCTTTAATATATAAGATTCTAAAATATAAAAACGGATGTAAATAAAGATGTTTTTACTTTGTTATGTCCAAGTCATCCCATCGGATAGAGAAAAAATCTATTTATTTATATATGAATTTAAAATTATATACATATTTATTTCATATATATATATATATGTTAGATACAATACAGTTATGGAATTAATATATATTAATATATATATGTGTGTGTTATAAAAATAAGGTTCATAATTAATAAAAATTTAAATGGTAGATTTAATATGTTATTTATTCTAATTAATAAAAGGATTATTGTAAAAAATAAATATTAAATTTTTAAATAAAAGAATTAATTACTCATTATAATTAATATTTTTAAAATTTTGAGTTTAAATTCATAAATAAACGAATTAAACAATAAGATAAAAATTATAATGGTATACAAAATATTGTATTTCAATTGTATCAATTTTACATAAAATAAAACAAGTTAATAACTAAATCATTAATTAAAAAGAGGAAAATCTATATTTGTATATATAGATTTTCTTAATTTTTATGATTTGAAGAATAAATATATTAATTTTCAAAATTGTATATAAATAATTTTTAAATTTTATTAAATTTATATAAAAAATATAAATTTATCTCAATTTTAAACTAATAACGAAAATAAAATTATATCAATTGTATTATTGTGACATTTTTATTAAAAAATATATGTAAATGCATATATATATTCTCTAAAACAATTATTTGATCAAGTATAATAAATTTTAAAAATATTTAAAATAATTTACATCAAATATTATAATATTAAATTTGATGATTGAGATGTCACATTATCGCTGAGATGACGGCACCATAATTTTTCAAAATCTAACTTTTAATATATAAAATTGAAAAAAAAACGTCGTATTAAATATGATTTACGTGACATTATTTAGTATATATATTTATATGATTTTAAATTATTATTATATTTTTCCTAATTATATGGACTAATCCCTTTAATCATGGATATACACATGATTCGACCTTGAATGTAGTCATTTTAATTTACTCTATTTCAATTTAAATATTATTCAGGAATGGGACAATCGGAAGTTATCGTTGACCAAGAATATTAATTGCATAAATATTTGGGTATCTTCTATATAAAATATAAATTTTAAAATAAAAATATATATTCATTGGTATATATTAAGTAGTGGTGGTAATGAGTTCTACGGTGGCTCTACCATGTTCATGTGCTCATATAATAATAAGTAATGTTGCAATAACTCCAACCATCAAAACCAAAGAGTAAGCAACAAAATTTATATATTAAATATACAATTTTCTAATTATTTAATTTGTAATAAGATAATATTTTTTTTAAAATTAAATATGTGACTAATTTCGATAAGTACAAACCGATTATATGTATATTATAATTGACTATACGTACGTTGGCAGTTTTGATAAACCAAAATCATGTTGTTGAATAAATGTTGGGTAGTCCATATGAATTTCATGAGTTTATCTTGTATCCAATTTACAAATTCTCTCTTATCCTATTTATAGTGAATTTTTATATAAAAAATTATAATAAAAGGTGAGAGAAATATTTTATCACTAGCCATTTAAACTAATGTCATTGAATAAACGCATTTTATAATACTCATTTTACGGAAAAGAGTAGTCAACAAACGAACATCGGTAAACGATATTTGTCTGCAGTCCGTCCACAATTACCCACCATAAAAAAATCCACAAATCGAAAAATCATCGGAAATGTTACGGACGAGAGGAATGCCCGTCCGCATATTTGCTGAGGGATATGTCTATCCACAATTATTTTCTATAAAAAAATAAAAAATTTATAATACGATTTAATTTAATATGTTATAAATAATAAGCATGCATTACAAATATTATTAATTAATTAATATTTTTAAAAGTAATAAACATATACAACAAATTTTTCAGCGGTATTTCAGAATTGTCATAATCGTGCTCGCATGTATCCCAATCAATTGTAGGTATTTTTGCCTTCAGCATACGCTTCAACCGTTGAAGTCGTCGTTCTGATTTTTGTTGCGACTCGAGCAATTTCGTTATGGTATTTCACATCTCGGGATCTGTCGTTTTCAATTGACCTTTGGAAGAACTTGAATGTTGTGATATTATTTCTTCAAGCAAAAAAAACTATAAATTGTTGAAGATCACTCACCCTTGTCGTTGTCACGGCCTTGGTTGGAGAAGCAGAGAGACACCGACGAAGTTGAAACAAAAAAAGGAGCTGAAATAAACGATTGTGAAGAGAATAGAAACAAAGACTTGACCAAAGAAGAAAATGAATCAAATCCCAAGCCCAAAGAAGAAAGTCACCTGCAACAAAACAAATAACACTATAGCTAACGGCTAGAAACAAAATTCGGAAGACATTTTGGTCTCTTTTTGTGTCAGACAAAATACTTGTTTAACTATAATTAGAAGGTAGTTTGTAGGACTAAAAATGACATTTTAAACCTAATACATGGTGATTGTTGAATATATATCTAAGACTGTATGAAGGTGGAGTGAATTACCTTTGGAAAATTTCAAAACTTTATCTCCAGACCATTCTTTATTCTACCTTCAAACCATACAAGAGACACACATTTCATACAGCTTCTTTTTCTTTCCTCGTTTGCACAATCAAGAGTCCAAGAAGATTTTCATGAGCTTATGTGAAAATTAAAGCTCATGAACTACTAAACCAACATAAATTACAGAACTATATTAAAATATATTAAATTTATCTCGAGATTTAACTCGTTGCATTCTTTTTTACTAAGAGAAGGTTGCATTCCATCTTCTCTCGCCAAAATTTGGGACATTCGTTCCGATATCATGTTCTGAACATCATCATGAACATGTTTTGCTCTGTCATCTACCCAAGAATCATCAGACTTTTATGTGTACGTTCCAGCAATTCGATGTATGATTGTTCGAATCCCTTCTCTTTCGGCTAAAATAAATTAAAAATATATTTTTTAAAATGTTATTTAAATGTAATTTTTATAAATTCTTAAACAATATTGAAATCTTACCAAGTCTTCATAAACTTCCGCAAAGGAGCAAGATCATGTTGTATGTGCACTCATCTTGTATCCTTCTTTATCTGAACAGCGAGATAGATTTGCTCGTTCCCTTGTTTGTTTAAATCTAAGATCATCCCAATAAGCGCACATTTGCTCCCAGAAATTTTATGCCATCCAAATGGTTTTTCATTTCTTCTCTCGATATTTTTAACTCTTTCAAACGAATTCATGTAACCTGTTCAAATTCGAACTTTACTAGTCCAATAATCTCGGGATTCCAATAAATTTTTTGCTATTAAATGATTAATTTATTCAAACTATTATTTGAAATTTCATAAAAATATATGGTACTAAAAACATACCATAAAGGATCTCCACCACCGTTCTTTAATATCGGGATCGATCTACGTCCAGTTATAACTTAGACGATCGTAATCAGCTTTCATTGTTTTTGTTATATAACGAGAAATTTGATCATAACCAAACCTAAAAATCAATTTAATGAAATTAACATTTAATTAACTATTTAAATATGTATATTTGATTTTATTGATACGTACCACTATGTGTCGTTTTAACGATTCGGGTCTAAACAAAGAAGTTTACGCATTTCCTCATCCTTTGATAATATTTTTTTTCCACTATTGATTCTTGTTACATCTGAGACATTGTTGGCTCATGATGTATCGTTAGCTCGATTGGTGGTGACATCAGTTGATAATATGGAAACGACATTTATTATGTTGATTCAACGTTTGGAAATAAATTCGGATTCATAAAATCCGAAAATCCAAATCAGATTGTTGTATTTGTTGCGGAGGAGATGGACCATTAGCACTCTCCTCCGAATTAGAACAGGTTCTCAAACTACTGTCTCTTCCTACGTGACGAGACATACTAAAGTTTAAAATTTAAATTAGAAATATATTTGAATTGTTATGAATAATGTTATTTGTTTAGTTTGTCACACTACGGGTGGGCAAATAGCGAATATCCGTAAATATTCGACTATTCGTATTCGTATTCGTATTCGTCAAATATTCGATTTTACTATTCGTATTCGTATTCGTAAATACGGATATTCGTAAATTCGAATATCCATAAATATTCGGATATTCGTCGGATATCCGTATCCGTAATAAAATCAATTTTTAAAAAAATAATAAAAAAATTCTAAATAATTTACATTTTAGTCCTTAAATTAGGGTTAAAACTTTCATAATTTACATTTTAGTCCTTAAATTTTAAATATAATAACTATTTCTTTATATATTTTATATTTGATCTGAAAATCAATTATAATAATATTTTTTATTTATAATTTGATCCTTAAAATTAATTTATTATATATATATATATATTAAATAAATTATCTATTTTACGGTTACGGATACGAATACTTACGAATAATTGACTATACTATTTGTATTTGTATTTGTATTTGTCGAATATCTAAATCCTGGTATTTGTATTTGTATTTATTCCTAGGATATTTGCTTTTTCGGATCGAATATGGTTCGAATATGAATACTTCGGATATCTTGCCCAGCCATATGTCACACCATTGAGTTAATTAACTATTTATATAACAAAGAATTATTTGACAACATTATTATCTCCAACCAAACATATATTTAAAGATTTGATTATTCTTAAATAATTACTTCAACCGAGATAAAATTAAATCACATTTTTTTAAAAAACCTGAACTACCGACTACCACCGACTTTCACCGAACCATCGACCCATACTACCACAGAAACACTGACCCACCGACTTTCACTGACCACCAACCCACCACTACCATTGAACCACCGACTACCACCAAACCATCGGTCTATAGATTACCACCGAACCACCGACTACCACCTAACCACCAAACTACTGGCCACCACTTATCCACCTAACCACCTAACCATTGAACCAATGAACAACTGAACGACCGACTACCGACTAACCACCGAACCACCTAACCACCGACTACCACCTAACCATCGAAAAGTTATTGAGATTATAACTTTTATTTTAATTAATCTATCAAGTTTAAGAGAATTAAATTGTAAGTTCTTGAAATTATATTTTTAGTGATATATCAAGTTTAGTAAATCGATTCGGATTATATAGATTCTTTTTCAAGAAATAAGATATTCACATTGAATATCTTTTTGTCACATTAACTTGTTAACTCGTCTCATTCTTCATTTTCAACAATTTCTTTTTGTCACAACATCGAAAAAATGATTTAACAAAGCAATAAGAAATAAAAATGAGTCTTTTATTATTTTCATTCGATAACAAGTTTAACATGAATCATCTTCAGAGTCAAATGTAACAAACTTGATCTGCTTGTGACGCAATAATTAAAGGCTCGTATTTGTATATTTTGTGTTGAGTTGACTTCTACAACACCTAACTTATTTGTTCATGTTCCACAACCGATTATTGGATCGGACCAATCACATCGAAATAATATCACTCTTAAGCCGACGTAACCTACAAAAATATCAAATATAATTCAATATAATATTAATGTGTTATGAGATATGGATAACGCATTTTAGAGTACTAACAAAACCTAGATATTTCAATTGCAAAATTTCCTTCAAGATCCCATAAAAATCTGGTTCGTTGGTCGTCACAATAGCTTTCACCTTTCACACATACACAAAAGTTCATAGTTGACTTCAATTTTCCGTATTCATAAGTTATGAAAGTTGTAACCACGTGTGAAATACATTGGCTAACTTGTAACTTTCACAAACGGTTGTTTAACAAGATCTTATAGCCACAATGAGTGATTGTCCATCACAATCTACATTCTGAACGGAAAAATCATCGGCAAAGCGAAATATTCTATAAACTATATTATACATAGTTAAAATATCATCTACTTACATATTATCTGATCCATCTAGAGAAATTTTTTTCTTTAAGTTCTTGAAGTTGAGATTCATCAATGTTCACCATATGTATTCTTCAAAATATCATTAAATATCCTATAAAATGTTACAAAATTATGTAAATATTACAAATAGAATATGTATATATGTAATTGAATCTAGTTATATAGTGGAGATCTCATGGCGAAAAGGAGCATTGGAACAAAATTATGTAAATATTACAAAATAGAATATGTATATATGTAACTGAAAGTTACAAAATTATGTATATATTACAAAAAGCCTTAGGTATTCACAATTTAGTAAAACATACGTAAATGTGATGTGGAGACCTCATTGTTATAGCCATATATCTTTTGTCTTATCAATAGTTCGACCAATTCCAAGAAATATATCTAGAATATCGGGTACTGGATAAGAAAATGTCACACCACTATCAAAATATATGTCTGACTTCCTATTTCACATTTGAACATGTGCCTCAAAGTAGTAAGAAGTGAAGAACAATATTTCTTCATTCACGTCTTGTTCCACAATTGAACCCTCTGGACGAACCTTTTGTTTGGCTTTTTCTTCAGATGAAACATAAATCTCTCAAATGGATACATCCAAAGAAATTGAACTGGACCTCCTAATACGGTTTCATACGATAGATGAACTTTCAGATGCTCCATAACATCGAAGAATGATGGTGGAAAATTTTTCTCCAAGTTACATAGTATAGTAACTATATTACTTTCTACTCTATAAACCACATCTACAAATTTTGCACACATTTATCTCAAAAAATATGCCAATATCTAAACCATGAAAATATTAATATATTTACCAATTAATATATTTAAGTTATTAATTATTTAAATTTCGAAAAATCAATCATACCTCCAATTGTTTCGTGTGCATGTTTGTCCAGCAATTTAGAAAAATATATGGAAAGTAGTCTTTGCATGAATACATGACAATCGTTACTTTTCATCCTTGATAACTTTCATCCATGAATGTCTACGCACTTTCCGATGTTAAACGCATTACCATCATGAGATTTCGCATCTTCTTTCAACCAATTCAACAATTTATGTTTCTCCTTATTCGACAATCTGAATATCGTAACTGAAACTTTATCGTCATCAGTAATATGTAACTCCTTCCATGAGCAATACTCTTCAAATCCTTGCGTGATTTAATGTTATCTTTCATCTTTCGTGTAACATTCAGTACCATGTTAATGATATTATAAAAAAAATCTTCTATGTGTGCATTATATCAAGATTATATCGAAGCTTTAGATATTTTCTATAAGGCAGATCCCAAAATATTCTCTTCTTGTACAATTATGACTAATTCCATGACCACCAATTCTCAGATGATTGTTCCCTCCGCAATCTATACTCCTAAGAACACCCAAAGCAAGAAGTCGTTCATATAAAATCTCTTTACCGGTCAAAATAGGAGGAAGAGATTTCCGCATAACTATATTTCTTTTAAAATTTCTCTTATTGCACCATAATGCATCACTAATTAGCAGGAAGAAAACGAAGATGAAAATCAGATCAACTCGTCTTTGTATTTCAACTGAAAAGTATAAGTTTCGTCCATGCAATATGGACAAGCCAATCGACCATGTGTTGTCCATCCAGATAACATACCATATGCTGAAAATCATTTATTGCAACATATGGGCACCTCATAATATAAAATTATGTCGCCTCGAGACGTCGTACGATTGAATTTTGTTCCATAATTATTTTAATTCACCAATCAATGGTTGAAGAAATATATCTAAAATTCTTTTTCGGATTATTAGGGCCAAAAATTAGTATTTTTAAGAGCAAAAACTCATTTTTTATGCACACGTCAGGAGGTAAACTATACGGTGTCATAATAATTGGCGAATAGTTTCTCACAGACATCCCAAATGGATTAAAACCATCAGTGCAAAAACCTAAATAAACATTTCGACTCTTAGGTGTAAAACCAGGATATATCTTGTTAAAGTGTTTCAACACCTCACCATCTAATGGATGACACATTTCTCCTTCACGAGTTGAATGCTCAGCATGTCATCTCATGTCCCTTGTGGTATTCTACAATTGATACAATCTTTTAATTCTGTCTATAATTGGTAAGTACCACATACGACGATACATAACCGATTTAAAATTCCTTGACAAATAAAATCGGTCTTTCCAACAAAATCGACAGTTACTCAAATTCTATGTCTCTTTCCAAAAACTCATGCATGGAAAAACCAACTTACCGGATTCTTTTTAAACTTGTTTATTTGTTGTCATCGTCATAAACTGTGTAATGCCTTCGATACACCTTGAGTTTCTAGATCAACTCTTCTAGACATCCATTGTCTAGAAACGGCAATTATTCGATCTCGACAATGAAGTCATTCTAATAAGAAACAATAAGATGGTATGGAGTAAAATGTATGATATTTTGTGTGAGAAACATATCAAAGTAAGAGAGGTTTAATTAGGTAATTTCTTGAATGATTAAGGACAGATTATGGACCAAGACTAATATTTGCCGACGAGTCATCCCTAAATCCAAACGGATTCCAACACACACGTTCGCAAGTTTATGGGCCGCACAATTGCGGATGGGGCCCTAAGTCGTCTACAAATTTGCGGACGGATGCTCTGTCGTCCCTAAATTTATGGAGGATTGTCTTCCTTAATTCACTACAAGAAAATTCGGATTTCGGGACTGAATTTGCGGACTGAGTAATCCGTCCCTAAATTTAGGGACGAATTAGGGACTACTTAAGGACGGAAAAATAAATCCGTCCCTAATCTGTCCGCAAATTTACAGACTGCAAAGTAGTCCTTAAGTCGTCCGTAATTGGGGACGGATTTGGGACTAATTCCAAGGTGGTCCGCAAATTGCGGACCGATTCAAATCCAGTCCGCAAATTGCGAACCAATTTAATGTCAGTTCGCAATTTGCGGACCGATTCAAAGCCAGTCCGCAAATTGCGGACGGTTTGTGGACCAAGTCCATGCTAGTCCGCAATTTGCGGACCGATTCAATGCCAGTCCGCAAATTGCAGAAGTATTCGGGACGTTTATTCGGGAAATATTAATCTCAGTCCTCAATCTGTCCCGAATCGGTCTTAAAATTTTCTATTTAATCACTCATCATCTACCCCTTTCTCACACACAAAACTCATATATTTCTCTTTAAATCTTGTTATTGTTTGTGATTATAATGGCATCGTCGTCGAGATCGAATATTTTCGTTTCGAGACATTGATAACACATTATCCGTCGTAGTATTTACATGTTTCTTAGGTTTAGTTTTGATTAGATTTCATGGACTTTACCGAGTTATTAAGCATATTCAAGGCTTTTATCTACATTTCGTGTTTTGTGTAGGAAATGAAGACATGAAGGAAAACACGAATGATTACGGCAATTCCAACCCGAAAACGTGGTAAAATGACAAGATACCTCATGTGCACGGCCAAGGAAGCAAACGGAACACTCAAACCTTGAGCGAAAGGAGCAAAAAGAGCAATTGCAAGTGTGCATGCTCGGGCTGTGTTTGTGCACCCGATCGGGCTGCTCTTGTGCCCGCTCGGGTCCACCAATTTCACAACAACCTCCTTGATTTTAGAACGTCCAATTCAGGAGAAAAGAGACCTTTTAGAGTTAGGATTCGAACCAGACTTGTCGGGTCCACCTTTTTCTCAACAAACTCCTTGATTTTAGAACGGCCAATTTCTCAACAATTTTCCTTAAATTTTGAACGGCCTGCATTTAAAAAGAACAGAAGGGGAGAGCCAAGATGAGACTGAAAAGGCAAGAGAACAAGAGGCACAAATAAGGCAAAGGAGAAGAGAGAGAGCACGGCCGAAGAAGGAGACTTCGGGCAACCGAAGGATTCGTCGGAGGTTACGCTCGGGATGATAGGAGAGTCGAACACTTACTTTGCTTTTTTTTCTTCTCTATGTATTCTGAGTAGTTGATAACACGTAATCCGTAGTAGTTTTTATGTCATTCTTAGGTCTAGTTTTAGGTAGATGCATCTAGAAGTTCCGCGCTACATAGGGATATGAGCGATGTTGATTTCCTAGATAGAGGATTTAGGCTTACGCCAAGTCATTTCCGTTTATAGAGGTCGAGTTCCCATCCGACATTAGAGGTTGAATTCCCCATCGTTCTTCATGCATCTAGAAGTTCCGCACTACATAGGGATATGGGTGACGTTGATTTCCTAGGTAGGAGATTTAGGCTTACGCCAAGTCATTTCGAGCATTAGGGGTAGAGTTCCCTACTGGTCTTCATGCATCTAGACGTTCCGAGCTACATCGAGAGATGAGTGACGTTGATTTCCTAGGTAGAGGATTAGATATTAGTTCCCCATCGATTGATACAAACCGACTTCATGATCTTTAGAAACATCCATAGCATGTTACGGTATTCCCGAAGCCCATGGTACTCTATCTTGTTGAGTCTAACTTCAGTATCCTTTATTATCTTTACTTTCCCGTCTCATAATCTTATATTGATCGATCTTCTTCTCATGAATTCTTAGTTCTAACGATGCACTCAGTCCCCAGAGTTCGACCCTTTTACTACACGAATCGTATACTTGCGGTAGAGTGGTCTTGGAAAAATTAAAACCTCTGATCCCACACATAAGGCCTTACACAGTTTATGACGTTGGCGACAAATCAACAAGTTTATAGAGAAAACGGTAAGTTGGTTTGTCCCTGTATAAAATGCAAAAATGAAAAATTCGTTAATGAGAAAACCGTTTGGAATCATCTCTATTTAAGAGGGTTTACTCCAAATTATTTTATTTGGTTATCTCATGGAGAGAATTTTGCACCACGACCGAGGGGTGTTGTGGAAAATTTTAGTAGGGGTATCGTAAATCATGAAGTGTCTCAGACTTTTCAAGATGTAGAAAACCCTTATGTAGAAATGGTGCAAAATGCGTTCGTTGAAAGAAACGAATATGAAAATATTGAAGAAGATCCGAATGAAGAAGCAACAAATTTTTTTGAAATGTTAGAAAGTGCTAGGTATACACTCTATGATGGTTGTAGAAGTGGTTTATCACTGTTGTCTTTATCTGCACGGTTAATGAATTTGAAGACAGAAAATAATCTTTCTCAGAACTGCATGGATTCTATATCGCAATTAGTTAGAGATTATTTGCTGGAAGATAATAATGCAGTCGAGTCATATTATGAAACAAAGAAGATGATGAGATCATTGGGTTTATTGCCGTATCAAAAGATTGATGTTTGCCAAGACAACTGTATGATTTTCTGGAAAGAAACTTCGGACTTGATCAATTGTCGATTTTGTGGAAAATATCGATTTTATTTGACAAGAAATGGAAAATCGGTTCCGTTTCGTCGTATGTGGTATTTGCCAATTACAGACAGGATAAAAAGATTGTATCAATCGGAGAAGACTGCAAGCGACATGAGATGGCATGCCGCATTCAAGTCCTGACGGAGAAATGTGTCATCCCTCAGATGGTGAGGCGTGGAAACATTTTAACAAGGTATATCCCGATTTTGCAGCTGAGAGTCGAAATGTTTATTTAGGCCTTTGCACTGATGGTTTTAATCCATTCGGGATGTCTGGAAGAAATTATTCGTTGTGGCCAGTTATTATCGTTTATTCTTTCTACCCAGATGGTCATACTTCGAGTAGATGATGCTTTGCTTTTGTTATATTGGGGACTATTGGATCATATAAAATCGAGCTCGTCTTGCATATTAAAAAGCGCACACTAACACGCCGCTGTCGATAGAAATAGTGCCTAAAAAGCATGATCAAAAATCGTATGAGTGCATCGACCTTGTTACTCCTTCGGTGGCTCGGGTCTAAGTGGTGGGTTGGCGATCATCTTTCTACGTCCTAAGGGCATGGCACAAAAAGCCGCCTGCTCCGCTGCGCTCTCACACGGAATGAGTCTGGGTCTAAGTAGAGGCTGGATCCCTTCCAATCCGACGTCCTAGAAGCCTAGTGTGTATGCAAAAAAAAAAAGAAGAAAAGAAAAAAAAGGGAAAAGAAAAAAATAAAAAGGAAACAAAAAGAAGAAAAAGAAAAAAAAAGAGTCATAAAAAGAAAAATAAAAATAAAAGAAAACAAAAGAAAGAAAATTCATAAAAAGAATAACAAAAAGAAGAAAAAGAAAAAGAAAAAAAGAAGAAGCTCGGAAAGAAAGAAACAAGTATCCTCGGTTGACCTAGGTTTAGCATAGTCTGAAGTCTTGTCTGGTGGAGGGAGTTACGTTAGCGTGTCTAGTCTCCTTTGATTTACTTTCTTATGGGTAACCGTGGTGGACCTAGGGTTAAGGCTGAAAACTCGATTAGGCCGAATTTTCTCTCGACATGCTAGTTGATTGGTTAGGTTCGCTTTAGCGGTATTTCTAGGGGAAGGGGAATTCTCATGTTTTTTATACCCCATGTATTCCACGTTTACGTTTGCTTAGGGACAAGCAGACATTCAAGTCTGGGGGATTTTGATCATCTCGTTTTCATACGTATTTCTTGCACGATTTAGGAGACGTTTTTGATGCATATGTGATGTTTTACGTATGATTCCGTATCTGTTTTACTTGTTTTTGTGCTTTTCATGTTCTTACAGGTTTTTACGTGTATTTGGACTATTTTGGAGCTAAAGGAACATGCACGGAGCTAAGGAGCAACTTCGGGGAACATCACGGGACAAACGGGACGAGATTGAGCATGGAAAGCCTCCACCCGGTCGGGCACAACCCTTGCACGACCGAGCAAAACCTACGGCCAATTGTGTGCACACTTTTGCACGACTCGGGAAAGACATGCCCGACCATTTGCCTTGTGCCCGAGCGGGCGCACACACCATGCCCGAGCGGGCATACATTGCAGACAACAACACGCACGACTTGCCCTAGCCGCACCCGAGCGGGCACACTCACCACCCGAGCGGGTCGCGGCCTACAACTACATATTAAGTTAAGTAAACTTAACTTAAAACAAAGGGAAGTCGGTGGGGCAATTTAGGCAACAATTGGACCGACTTAGAAGGCTTAAAAGGAGGCAAAAAGACGTCATTACAGAAAGCTTACATAGGAGAACAATTGAGTAGAAGACTGAGCAGATTCTTGCGAGGAGATAAGCGAGGAGCATTGGAGATCAAGCACCACCACTTCGGTTTTGTTTGGTTTTTATGTTCCTTAGACTTTCTACTATGTTTATGTTTCTTTACAGACGCATGAGCGAGTAGTTTGTTTGTTCTAGGAGAAGGGATTAGCCCTTGGCTATCCCGAGACCACTTTTGATCTATTTTGAATGCATCTTCCCGTTTTAGTTTATATATTCTCTATCTAGGTACTTAAATTTACTTGTGTTTGTGATGATCACGTAGATGCATGTGTTAGGGGTTAGGAGAAGGACCGAAAGGAGAATTCTAGTCCTAGAAGATCAGGTTTAGAACAACCAAGGTTAGGCCACGAAAGTAGGGTAGCAACGGTTGAGGGTGAACGGGCGAATCACAGAGTTTATGGGTTTAGTTCAAGGTGTCAGCCACAAAAGTAGGGGGCAGCTTGTCTAGATCACGTGTCTATGCCTTGAGAGAGGGTAGATATCATCTTAGGATCGTCCGCCTTAGATAGCTTTAACAGGGATTGCATGATAGATAGGTTGATCGTCGGTTTCGATAGTCTTGTGGTGAAACCGGATTCCTAGGACGTTTGTCTTATCGTTAGAACACAAGTAGTTTATTTACTTTCAGTATTTCATTCTTCATCCACATTCTTTCGTTAGCAAGTTTGATTCGTAGTTCGGGTTTAGGTAGTATTGCGTACTCTCTGTGGGATCGACACCTAAAATACCACACACGTGCCGTGCACTTGCGGGTAGATTAGGTTATTTATATTTAACTCTGATACGCATCAGTTATTCCGATGTAATTGGTTTGATCCAATAAACGGGCGCGGAACAAGAATGAACAAATTAGGTGTTGTAGAAATTAATTCTACAAGAAGATATGCAAAATACGAGCCTTTTATTCTTGCGTCACAAGCCGATCAAGTTTGTTATGTTTCATATCCACATATCAGACGATCTTCAGGTTCGCGTTTTGCAATGAAGATATTTCCAAGGGGTAAATTTATCGACAACACAGAAGAACAACAATTGGCCATGCAACAACAAACCACCGAGATTGTTGCTATTGATGAAGTTACAATTGAAGCATTGGCACATGGTGAAGTCGAAGAAATTGAAGATGAAACGATACAAGGAAACGAAGAAGATGAAGAATTTAAATCAAATTCAGAATCAGAATAATCGACAGAAGAATTATGTGACTCTGAATCAAATTCAGACGTTTAAAGAATTGTTATTTTTATATTTATATTGTATTCGATAGATAATGACTTTTGTTTTATCTTTATATTATATATAATGGTTTATGAATTTGAAACTCGAAACCCGACCATCGATCG
>CM071872.1:6390068-6408162 GCA_036759665.1 Gynandropsis gynandra | reverse complement strand
AAGACATGACCCTGACATCGAATCGCTGTCAGATGGAATTCGAAAAGTTTTTTCAAAATTTGGTGAAAGTTCGGCGGGAATTCTGGTGAAAATTGATAAAATGTCAAAAACCAATCAAAATTGAGGGTGGCATGGGTCGAATATATGCGAACTCGATGAATTTACGGGTCTATGATGATAAAATGAAAAAAACCAATCAAACAATACATTTACAACGTAAAACTAATTAATTCCAAATGAGGGTCCATTGGGTCGTATGATCGCATATATTGATGAATAGATGCGAACTCGACGAATTTACGGGTTTAGGATGATAAAATGACAAAAACCAATCAAACAATACATTTACAACGTCAAACTAATTAATTCCAAATGAGGATCGCATGGGTCGCATGGGTCGCATGGTCACATATATTGATGAATAGATGCGAACTCGACGAATTTACGTGTTTTTGATGATAAAATGACAAAAACCAATCAAAACAATACATTTACAATGTCAATCAGCGGTTAAAACAGATTATGACCCATGTGTACCTAGTTGAGTTGTGTATAACCAATGCATGTGTTTCAAAAGTGATAGTAGTGTTTTAAGTACTCGGCGGATGATTAAACAATATATTTAACATTTTGTTCAAATGTCGATATTATTTATATTATTATCTATTTTGATTCTAAATTGACATATACAACTCAAATATATTGATAATGGCATGGGTCGCTTGGTCGCATATATGGATGAATAGATGCGAACTCGACGAATTTACGGGTTTATGATGATAAAATGCCAAAACTCAATCAAAATAATATATTTACAACGTCAAACTAATTAATGCCAAATGAGGGTCGCATGGGTCGCATATATTGATGAATAGATGCGAACTCGACGAATTTACGGGTTTAGGATGATAAAATGACAAAAACCAATCAAACAATATATTTACAACGTCAAACTAATTAATTCCAAATGAGGGTCGCATGGGTCTCATGGGTCGCATGGATCGCATATATTGATTAATAGATGCGTACTCGACGAATTTACGGGTTTTTGATGATAAAATGAAAAAAACCAATCAAAACAATACATTTACAACGTCAACCAGCGGTTAAAACAGATTATGACCCATGTGTACTTAGTAGGGCTGGGCACGGGTCGGGTACCCGGATTTTTGAGGGGAAGCAAATTCTTATACTGGAAAACACAGATCTCCATGGTGCTCTGCCATGCCCTCCACGGATCTCCATAGTGAGAAATTGAGACAATATTGTAGAAGGAACAAACACGGACTTCAACTCATGGTTACAAACTGATAGATTATTAGGGTTTTCTGATATGGGTGCATTGGTTCATGGTACAAGCTAGCTTTCTATTCTGTAAAATAGATAAGCTCAAAATCACAAAGTCCCATAATTTGACTGAATTCAGCTGAAAATGCAAGCAAGAACGCAGTTACATGTTTCTCGGACAAGAAAATGGTATCCTCCAGTTTGTCATCGGGAGAGACTTTAGAGAGAGAAAGATAGAGAGAGATAATTCCTCTGGTTCGGATGGCAAGAAAACGGGTCGGAAAGTGAAGGAAAATCACAGAAAAATTCGGGAGAGACTTTAGAGAGAGAGAGAGAGGGAGAGAGAGTTACCTGTTCAAGAGAAACCACAGTGCTTATCGGACAGTGAGGACCGGAGAGCACGGTGAGCACGGTGAGGACCTGTGTGTGTCTGAGTGAGAGAGGGAGGAGGCGCCGTAGAGAAACAATTTTAGGTTACATGGTGGCAATGGCATATTTGTAATTACTATGACTAAATATATATATTTATATATATATACTCGGGTACCCGCGGGTACCCGTTTCAGGCATTTTCATACCCGAACCCGAACCCGAATCCGCGGGTAATGAGATTTCATTACCCGAACCCGAACCCGAACCCGCGGGTTCGAGTAATTTTGCGCGGGTTCGGGACGGGTTTCGGGTCGGGTCGGGTTTTCCGGGTAATTTGCCCACCCCTACTTAGTTGAGTTGTGTATAACCAATGCATGTGTTTCAAAAGTGATAGTAGTGTTCTAAGAACTCGGCGGATGATTAAACAATATATTTAACATTTTGTTCAAATGTCGATATTATTTATATTATTATCTATATTGATTCTAAATTGACATATACAACTCAAATATATTGATAATGGCATGGGTCGCTTGGTCGCATATATGGATGAATAGATACAAACTCGACGAATTTACAAGTTTATAATGATAAAATGAGGGTCGCATGGGTCGCATGGGTTCACCGGAGAGATAGTTCATTAGCCGTGAGTGACCCAAGAGTGACCCAACACTGTCACCTAAGTCATCTCCTGCCATGTACTTTGTCTTCCAGTCACATTTGAAGAGTGACCCAACACCGTCACCTAAGTCACCCCCGCAACTCGTCGGTGACTGCATATAGCCTGAATCCGCCGATTACCAAGATCTTGAGTAACACATAAACAGCACGATGCCCTGCGTCGACAATGGTGACTGCGGCACGCAGGTCACAAAGGTAAAAAATATCTTTCATAGAAATATGGGTTAGATACACATACTAAGAGAAGAGACATAGACGTTAACTTATATACATGGGTCGGAAGGGTCACATGGGTCGGAGGACAGGAGTCTGACAGCAAAACGACAAGTCACATGGGTCGGAAGAAAGGATTCTGACTGCAAAACGACAAGTCACATGGGTAGGAAGGGTCACATGGGTCGGAAGACAGGAGTCTGACGGCAAAACGACAAGTCGCATGAGTCGGATATTGCGTCGCATGAGTTGTACAAGGGTCATATGTGGTCATATTGGGTCGTATGAGTCGTACAAGGGTCATATAAGTCATATATGGGTCATGTGTGGTCGCATGCGTTTTATGGGTTCCCGTTTAAATCTGATTCTAATTTAATCCGATTGAGCGTCACATAACGGGTCATATTGGGTCGCATGAGTCGTAAAAGGGCCATATGTGGTCGCATGAGTCGTACAAGGGTCATATATGGTCGCATGAGTCGTAAATGGGTCATGTGTGGTTGCATGAGTCGTACAAGGGTCATATGTGGTCGCATGCATCGGATGGGTTCCCGTTTAAACCTAATTCTAATTTAATCTGATTGAACATCGCATAATGGGTCATATTGGATCGCATGAGTCGGATGGGTCATAATCTTACAAACAATAGATGCAAAATAAGACATTTTCAATGTTTAAATATTGATTACATAAGTTCACAAAGGTTACAAAAGTTACATAAGGTTACATAAGATCTCAAAGGTCACAACGGTTAGGATGCAAAATAAGACATTTTCAACGTTTAAATATTGATTACATAAGGTCACAAAAGTTACATAAAGTTACATAAGGTCTCAAAGGTCACAACGGTTAAAAAAAAGACAAAAAGAAGTTCATGAAAAAAAAGGAAAGAAAAAAAATGTCAAATTTGCCGAATTTAGAGACACATCGGGGCCCTCCCTTGCAAGGAGAGTCGTGTGTGACTCACCGCCTTCTCTAAGTTGACCTCCAACCGTGACCTTAGGTAACGCGGATACAGCTTGATGTCTGAGTCTGCCGATTACCAAGACCTTATGTAGTGCAGGTACATCACAAAGTCCTCCATCCACGTTGTAAGTACTTGTGTGTATCTGCATAGAGACCGAGTCCGACGATTACCAAGACCTTCTTGAGTCACAAATAGACAACACGATGCCCTGGGTCGACCATGTGACCTTCGTGACGAAGGTCAAAACGGTCACAAAAGTAACAAGGATTTTCAGAGAATTTAGGGTTAGATGTTAGGAATCGTCCTTTTGAGAGAATGAAAGACTCGAAACAATAGATGATTTGGTGCTACAAATTTTTGTAGCTTTTCGGTTTTTCCTCCTCTATTTATAAACTCATATTTAATGAAAAATAAATGGACCCATAAAATTCCAAAAAGACACTAAATACAAAGAATGACCGAGGTGGATGTATTGACCACATTAAAGAACCTTTTAATATAGGGGTAATAGAGACGTGTCCCAATGGTCTTGAATGTGGCATTGGTAAAATAAAACGCATAGCTAGCACCTGGAAAAGCAGTAGTCTGACATTGAAAAGACTAGTCGAAAGGGACGAAATGGACAAATGGGTCGGAAGGGTTGCAATGGTCAGAAGGGTCGCAATGGTCGCATGGGTCAAAATGGAAAAATGGGTCGTAAGGGTCGCAATGGTCGCAATGGCCGGAAGGGTCGCAATGTCCACATGGGTCGCAATGGTCGCAATGGCCGGAAGGGTCGCAATGTCCACATGGGTCGCAAGGGCATATGAGGCTCTGTGACCCTTGGACCCGTGCGACCCTTGTACCTCTGCGACCGTTGGACCCCTGCGACCCTTTTACCCTCTCCGACCCTTGGACCCCTGTGGCCCTATCCTAAACCCTGCGACCCTTTGACCCCTTTGCGACCCTTGGACCCCTAAGATTATGTGACCCAGTGCAACAATTTTTTGTGGAACTTGCTTAATTGCAAGCTTCTTTGTTGACAACAAACGATTTCAACCTATTGGCAGCGAATCAGATGTCGATTTCAAGCTACTCTCGCCGAATCTGTCGTGGTGTGGGAGAACAGTTATTTTTGCGCCACAATAGAGAGAGAAATCGAGGTGCTCTAGAGGAGAGAGAAAACTTGTCGACAAGGGTAATAAGGGATTATCAATATTTTAAGGGTATATTTGAAGTTGAAACTTTTTTTTTCAGCGAAGGGTATTTTTGAAGCACTTTAGACCTAGGAGGGTATTTTTGAAATTCCCCCTATCCACGACCTATAAGATACAAATAAACCAAAGATGGTAATTAGAAAATATATGTTGGATAAAATTTAAGAGGGAAATTTTAAATGAAAAATATATCATTTTTGTGTACCTTCATTTGGTTGTAAGTTGGTGAAAAAACTCTTGATAAACCACATTTGTCACAATTGATTCTTCATCTAGTTTTTTATTTGTGTCCAATACTTTAAGCCCATGTGAAGAAGTTAGTCTTGAAAGCGCAACATAGAGTTGGTCAGGCTGAAAACTGGTTTAGGAAGATATAATCCAATTTGTTTCAGACTTTGGCCTTGACTTTTATTTATTGTCATTGCGTAGCACAATCTTACTGGGAGCTGTTGTCTCCTCAATGTAAATTGAAGGCCTGAATCAGTGGGTGAGGACTCTATTTCCAACATGGGTTCGTGTTATGATCTTAGCCTCTAGCACTCGTGTGGCCAAATGAGTAACAACCAAACGCGTGCCATTACAGAGGCACTCGCGTTGGTTGATGTTGCGGAGCATAATAATCGGGCTTCCAACCTTTAAACAGATTCGATGCTTTGGCAAACCTGAAAATTCCAAGGAGTTTAAATATTCCACAGGATAGAAGGATTGCCAATCATCATTAGGTGAACTGTCAATTCCAATCATGTCTTAACTGTAGAATTTTGTCGTCTGTCCTGAGACCTTCGATAGTAAAAAATCATTTGCCTTATCAACATGTGAATTCCGAGGTGTCAAAAATTGCCCGTTCTCTAAGATATTCACGATCCATGTAATTTTCGGTGAAACGTGGATATATTGTGTCCGCTAGAGTTTTTAATGGATTGTCCGTAATTTTAAGCAACAACGAATTCTCAATCTTGATCTTCTCTCCATCATTGTGTTTTTCAGTGCATGTTGGTGTGCCATTGGTGCCTCGTCCCAAATAATTAGATCTGTTTTGATAATTAGATCTGCCAATATGCTTCACTCTTTTATATTGCAAGTTGAACGCTCATTTGTATCAATGGGAATTTTGAAGCGAGAGTGAGCAGTTCTTCCACCAGGGAGGAGTAGTGCTGCTATGCCTGAGGAAGCAACTGGAATAACAATTCTGCCTTCTGGTCTTAATTTTGAAATAAGTGTCCTGTACAAAAAGGTTTTACCCGTTCCACATGCACCATAAACGAAAATACATTTTCCTTTTTTATGTTCCACTGAATTTATAACAACAAAAAAGATTTCCAACTGTTCATCATTGATAGTGGCAAACAATCTTTCATGCTCTAGCTTTTCTTATTGTTGGTCAAACTGCATTTCTATACAAAATAAATTAGTAGATATTCCTTGAAAAATACTATTATTTGGTGCTGGCATACTTGGAAAATCTGTCAATGATTTATCATTCTCAGCCAAAAGCAATTCAATCTCTATTACAGTGTATTGTTGAACTTGAGCTTCCGAAAGTTGCAGTCCATCAAATCTGAATTCTCTTCTTTTCTTAATGAGTATGTCATCTGACATCCACTTCCAACAATTATTCCAAATATCACTTGGTTTGCTAACCTCACAATATAATAACAACATCACAAAAAGCTGGCGCAACTGTGATGGTATAGCCCACCTAGCAGCTTCAGTCATGGTCTGATTCCATTCATTATCACCATCAAGTAACCCTCTTGCAACACAAGCTTCTTTCTAGGTCGAGAATCTGAATCCATCAATAATTTTTATATCGTTCAAACTGCAAGGACCTTTTACAACATTCAACAACATTCTGAGATAATATAGTTCGCCAACCGTAGGATGGATGTTGACGATTCTGCCCAAGGTTAATCCTCTATTCCTAGGAGACCAAAACTTGTATGTGTTGTGCCAAACAAAATTCGTTGGAAACTGGACATATGTTAATTCTTTTGCAACTTCTTATAGTCTGTTTGTCTTCATCCACTGTGTAAACATTGTTTTGTTAGAACCATGTTTTGCCAAGACTCTGTCAAGATCTTCTAAGTCCTCAAATGTTAAGAAATGCATATTTTCCAAATGAACCGATAACCGCATGACTGAGGGTCTTTGATAGTGAATTAGAAATGCAAAGATCCTTCACACTCCTTCACATAAAGATAGGTACCTACAATCAAGGTAGTTGGAAATTTCATTAATTTCTTTAACAAGCAAACTTTCTGGGCTCTGAGGTGTCTCGTGACTTGTTCCCCTCTCAATTAAAAGCGTTGATTTGTCGACCCCCTTTTTGATGTATTTGAAAAAATATTTGATTTCGTTTGATCATAACACCATTCAATGTTGATATGTGCCCTATACTTCTTCAGAATTGCAAGATTATGGGGTGATCTTGCGAGCGTCTATAAGTGATATACCCTGAATGACTCACGTCAGTGTAGTCCATGAAGCTCTGGGATAATTCTTAGTACATATCCCTTTTTCCATACATGGTGAGTGAGGCCTATCTATTCCACATGGTCCATGCATCATATGTTGCTCAACCAGTGAGAAACCTTCACAATCTTGTTCTTTATCTGGTAATTATGCTTGGATGTACTTATTAATTTCCTCGGCAGTTGGATTTCTAAAATTTGGTTCCAACCAAATTAAGATATGCACATGCAGAAGCCCACGCTTTTAAAAATATATGGTGTATATGACTGTTAAAATGAAAGTCATTCAAATATTAGTTATTTGTGTTAGTAATATAAAATGATTATTAAACAAAAATAAAAGAAATGTATGTTAAAATGAAAGTCATTCAAATATTAGTTATTTGTGTTAGTAATATAAAATGATTATTAAACAAAAATAAAAGAAATGTAAGGGAAAATTACCTAATATAGGATTTGGGAAGAAAATTCCATCATTGATATCGACCAAGAAAGAATCTAACTTCATTTTAAATACTTTGCACTCAATATCTAGCCTATCACTTGGAGCTCCTCCACCATACATTCTAAGATGGTCCAAGATTTCCTACCATTTAGGATTCGCCGTCATCGTTATAAATAGATCTGGATTATCATACTATCTACAAATAGCCATAGCATTGTGGTAATTCTCAATCATATATCGTGGTCGTCCCGTGAAAGATGGCGGCAGAATAATTTGTTTACCAATATACTTTCCACTGTTATCACCCTTTCTAACTCCGTCAAAAACATTATTATAGAGATCTGATTTGAGTTTCTTTTGGTTGTTTCTAGTCCATCGAATTCTCTCTTGTTCAACGGCAGTGTATACATCAACAACATACTGTTGAAATAGACGACCTCCTTTGATAAATTTTCATTCCTTTAGACAAACGTATTTGAATTTGGTAAGCATAGTACTCACGCATTGTGACAAATGTACGTTTGATTTTAGTCATTGAACCAGTGTAAGGGATCTCTTCATGAAACCCATATTCATTGTAGGGGAACAACAATGGATATTGGAGGCTCAAAAACAAAGGATGCAAATCACTTATTCTGAAAAGCTCACCCGTAGGTTTAAGTTGTAAGATGACATCTCTTTCACCTGTACTTGATGAAAGATCGCCAACAATTAAGCCAGCTACTTCATCACCCATCGGTAAATCATGTTGTCGCCCTTTTCTACGAGATTCCAACAATCTTAAAGTAAAGTCAGCGAAATCCCCCGATTCATATCTATCACGTGCCTTACGAAAAGTCTTAGCTAGATGATTGTGATCATCAAGCATTTGAATGAGACGGGATACTACGTCTTCACTGAGGTTCCCCGCATTTGTTATTCGACTAAGCGTTTTAATATGATTTGCAACCTCGTTTATAGTGTCATAAATATAAAACTGAGCAAATTGAGGAGGATTGCCCTCATTTGGAACCAACGATCCAATCTTGTGCTGGATTTGGCCATGGATACGAAAGGTGTATGGTCCATTTCCAATTGAAACTGAGTTGTCAATTTGTGCACCAATTGATGTGAAAGCAAGAATTGAGTTGTAAGCGCGTATATTTGTATGAAATGACAAAGAATTATTAAGTAAATCTCCAAGAAAAGGTGGTGGAGAAGGGACTTCTGGTAGATGAACGCGTCTTTGCATACAACATAGATTGAATAGCAAGTCACCCCTGATGGGACAACGACCAATGCATTCCGTAGGCCAAAGCAAGCGTCACAATAAGGGCATGTAATTATGTAATCTTCAAAATGATGTTGCTTACTCTGATCACCTAATTGTAACCATCGTAATATATTAATGAGGGTAATAAAGAAATATTTGATTAAATTATTGTTTTCTATATTTTCATTTAGGTTGAAAGATTATTCGTACCTCTCAGCCGCGATGATGATGCTCCATTGGATATAGATTTAGGTTGAGATGCATGTGTATATTTTTCATGGATGAATATATTAGATAAATTTTATTGAAAGAATATGAAATTATATAATCAATAGTTAACATGTATTACTGACCTAATTGTTTTTAAATGATCGCTTCTTTTGCATAATTACTTTCCTTAGAGCCCGAGCATTTTTATAGCTACCTGAAGAGAGATATATTTCTATTATACTCTTTAACATTATGGGTTTTTTTACAGTTAATCCAAATTCATTTAATGGTATAAATGCTAAACCGACGCTCGCCATATTATTTGTCGGATCTCTTTGCAATGTAATTGTTTGGTGTTCAAATATGGTTGTAAGCCATGGTTGATTTTTTTCTGAATTGTCTCCAGATACATTATCTCGTTCAGATCCAGAACGTTTAGGCTTTCGCATATGTGTCTATATTAAAAATAAACAAAAAAATAAAATTATAACATGTGAATAAATAAAAATAATAATACAAACAAAATTAAATAAAAATAATAATATGAAACATTGGTACCCTCCACGACCTAACCTAAAATACTAATGAAAAACCTCTCCCTAAACTAATCCCTAAACAGTAGCTTGACACATTGAGGGTTTTCTTAAATGTTTGGGAAGCCCCCCCGGCGACACCACAAGCACGGGCAGTGGAGAAATCCTGTATTACAGTTTCACCGGCACAGATTTGAGCGGGACGACGCAACGGGCTACTAGCGAAGCGCGATGCAAGCGCGGGCTTCCCTGAAAGATCTGCGGTCTGGTGTTGTGTTGTGGCGGCGATGTAACGGAATCCGCAAAGCTGACAAAAACGATGTACTGGTAAAGAATAGGGAAAAGGCGAGCCTGAGAGGTATGACTAACCCAACCTCTAACTATCCTGGATTGATTTTGTACTATATGGTTTGGCCTTTGATTGCAATCGCTATGTCTTGCAGTTGCACCGGCACGGATTTGTGTTGGACGTCGTAGTGGTGGAGAAATCCAAGAGGTAGTTTAGTGGTGGGAAACACAAGAGCAAGCTTAGTTGGAGAAACGCAAGAACGATCTGTCGGCGAAGTAAAGGGAAAAGGAGAGCCTGAGAGGTGTGACTAACCCAACCTCTAACTGTGCTGGATTGATTATGTAAGCTCTGGTTTGGCCTTTGATTGCAATCGTCTAGGTCTGTAATCTCCTTGATTTGGTTTTAAGGAGGCATTGTTTCTTTTTTTAAAGCTTAGTTTCCTTTTTACCGATAGGTTAGGAACATTTTCTTTTTTAATCAAGAGGTAAAAAAGGAAATAAACATATGTATTTACATTTCTTTTTAAAACTGGAATAGATTTGAGGATATACCAGAGAGCTCTGTTTATTTTCCTGGTCAACAAAACTGGTCTCATATCTGCTGGAAGGTGAGCCTGAACAAGGTAAAAACAGAAATAATTAACCTGCAATTGAAGAGCAACATATATCAATATGCCTTTGTTTTCCTCAGTTTCCTTATTTGAATTAGCAGCAAGTCTGGGAATTACATACCAATAACGGATAATTTCCTTTAAGCATAGCATTGTATCCTTTTTTGTCTTGGCTTGAGTTGCGAAGGGCTAGAGTTGTCTTTCTCGCAAGAACCTCCAATGGCTTTTTTCTTTTGTCTTTCTTTAGATCCTCCAACTTCTCACATGTTCTCTTAGAGTAACTCGATGTGGATTTAGATGGTCCGTCTGATCGTTTGTTTAGATGTAATTTATCTGAATCCTTTGACCCAGCAGCTTTCAAGTTGGTCCCCTTCGCAGCAATGGCCTTTGGTAAAAGCTTGTCCATTTTTGGGGCTTTTGCATTGTTGTGAGAGCTTCCTGTTTCCTTCAAAGGCAAAAGAGGCTTGATATCACCATTTATTGGAAAACTAAGGTATCTGCCAAATATAATTTGGAAAGAATGTGATTTAAAGCGTGCATGTTATAAGATGACGGGTTTTTCTCCATGTCAACTAGATCCTTTCTTAAGAGGCTAAGAACAGACTTTAGGGTCTCAATCGCAAACATGTTCCAAATCTCTCAATATTGTGTCTGTGTTTATGGTTTCTTAGGTATTTTAATTTTCATGCGTTTTGTAAACGATCTACGCAAGATGTTCAGTTTAGAAATCATAATGTTTGGTGTATAGTACATTTGTAGTGTTTACTGCTTAATTATTTGACTTCACATTTAACTTCTAATGTTCAAACATGCAATAAAATTCTATTTCTGTTTTGAAGATTTTGACCCCTTTTTATCATTTCGATTAACCCAAAGTGCTCTGAATCATGTTTTTCCTTGTTTACGAAGATGGTCAATAGTTAATTCTTTTTTAGGGTAGAATTATACAAAAAAGTTATAATATTTCTTTAATGTCACAGTATTGTTTTTATTCTACTATTTGAATATTCTACTATCTTCGCTGAATTTGTTTGACCTTTTCAATTTTTCTAATTGTTGGCTTTAGAGAAACGAATTAAATGGTATCCTTAAAACATTGCTGAAATTTCTGAAAGAATTAAATAGTTTTCAGCTTCTTTTGTAGGTAATGTTTCTTTCCAGCTGCCTTGAGATGCAACATAGTGATTCCAGATGCTACTGTTGAAGTCAGAAATCACAAGCAAGATGTAATTTTTTTGGTAGAAACGTAAGTTGCAGGTTGTGAAGAATACTTTAATGATGGAACAAGATGCCTTTTTACAGGATTATTGGTAAAGAATAAGAATCCGAACAACTACACAAAGTCTGAAACAATAACGGAGTAGAAGGTAACACTCGTAACCACCATAACATTAGCCAAACAGTTTAACACTCATTATATTTGAAATTTAAGCAAAAAGTTTAACTGTTAAAAACATTAAACCAAACAGAAAATCCATAAATAAAAAACATATAAATGTTCCATGAAATGTCTAACTAACTGAAAATTGTCTGAACTAACTGAAAATTGATAAAACACAATGAAAATAAAAGGGTAACCCATAATCTAATTCAAGCGAACCCTTTTTCCCCGATCAACTTGTTGCAACTCCATATCGCTTGCTTCCACAAATGTATCAGCCATGGGTGCTTTCTTATCGGCTAAAGGAATTTTTGGATCAATGCGTGTAACCGTAAAAGTTTGATGATTGGGCGTAAAATTATACGACATAACCTTCACTTGGAATGTGAAAGCCTTTCCCACAATATCGAGTAAACATTTTGGAATTATCATTGGAGATCCATCATCCTGTTTATACATAGGACTATTAGAATGGTGTAATACAAATAATTTTTTTTATAACAAAATTATATCTACGACATATATAAATAAACACTCAACCATAAACAACTCTGCAACTTCCTTATTAGCAAGTTTTTTTATATCACGATCAAATGCTGTGAAAGTTGCCACCTCTTCTCCATCATCTACAGCTAATTCAACCCTAACCTGAGGTTTTATAAATAATTTAGTAAAGTTAGTAAATTCAAATTTTTTTTAAATAGAAAAAGCTAAACAAATGGAAACCAAATTTGAATTTGTGCAAGTGGTACCTTGAAACCCCAAGTGTGATCGCATCATTGCAATATGTGCAAACCATCGAGTCAGATGTTTACTTAAGTTTTCTAGAACATTTTCCACAGGCAACATAACTCCACCCATTGCTAGGCAAAATGTCTACAACTCGTGCAACAACAAAAAAATCGGCTTCCTGAAATTAATGAAATACTAAATTATCATATTATAAAGTGAAGCAAATCATTTTTAAGAGAAAATATTAACAATATACCTAATGATCAGATTTTGTAATATAATTGTATCAATCCAAAATTGACATTGCTTCTATCTTCACACCACTTTTGAATGTTTCACAACTGATGAGAGTATCGTCGAATCCATCCCTAACATTGTACTCATACAAAAAAAATGACTTTAATTTGAATTTTTTATGAGGTTATAAGATAAAAATTATATATATAATAACACATACTTATCAATAAACTCAGCTCCAACGGAAGTTGCTCCATCAAAGTAAAATCGAGTTGCTGAGGTGGTATTGAGATACAATTGACCTATATAAACTTACAATGTCAAAATCTAACTATATCCAATTAGTAAAGGAAAAATAAAAATCTATTAATAAACATATTTCTAACCGCATTAAATAAACCAACCAGCAACTAATTTGGGGTTAACACTCGTAACCACCACAAGAGAATGTTGTAAACTGGTTATGGATAATTTTGAACGAAATGCCAATGCCATTGTTTCCATGTTGTGACGTTGACCTCCATACCACTGCAAAATGAAAATCATTTAGAAGTTAAAGGTGCTAAAAAAGGTAAAACGACTTGTCATTAGGCTGTAAAAAATAGTAATTACGCAGCAAGTTTTAAACGCAATGACAAATGGTTAGGAGAAGAGTTGAATTCATTGTTATAGTCTTTAATGGCTGCTAGGCGTCCAATAACATCTACCGAAGGAAACAAAAGAGGAATGAGTTTTCATGAAAATATCGACAAATAAATGGCAAACCGATAGGATTAAGGGAAATAAACGAACCTGGTAACTCAATATTTTGGTTTGCGATAGAAAGGAAAAACTCGGAAATGTGAAAACGAAACACCTCCTCAACAATAATAACAGTGTTGAGAGTTATAGGAGTTAACTTTGTAGTAATTGTCAAACGAATAGACACTTTGGTTTCATATAATTTGAAGTGTTCGCTGGTTTGAATAACATCAAAGCCTTGAAAGCGCAAAATGACACCTTCAACTAATTTGTGTTTAAAATGCGTAAAGAGAGTGCATGTGAGTGTCCCATGTAACAATGTGGCCTGCAACAAAGATTAGAGCAGTTTTAAAAGAAGGCAATAAGAAAATCCAGTTTCTAATGAAAAAAACAATGCTTACATCTTCACCAATCAAGAGAATTCGCTCCACATAATTTGGCCTCCTTTTTTTAGCATTGCGTGCCTCCCAAACCCTGAAAACGCAATCGATACATCTGGCATGTTGTGGCCAACCTTAAGCTGATGAAAGCTTATGGTGGAATTGCTTGATTTAGGAGAGGTATAAGGTGCAGTACACATTTTGTAAATAGTGGGGATAGTTAGCTTGGAAGTGACGTAGCTGAGCTGTTTAAGGTGGGAAATTATATAGCTCGTTTAGGAAACTGTCAGATGCAAATGGTTAAAATATCTAAAATTACTAAGGTATTAATTGATATATTAACATGGTAACAGTTTTAGAAAGATGAAAAGTCTGATAATGCTTGATGTAAGTACTGGTGTTATTGTGAATTTAATAAATTTATCGCATATAATAAAAGGGCTGAAAGGGTTTATTTCTCCAGGTTTGCCGTTGGAAAAGGTAGTTATATGAATGTGGATGGAAATTAGGGTGCTTTCAACCAATAATTCTGCACATTAGAAGTTATTTGGGAAGAATAAATAGGTGTTATGGTTTTAAAACGTGGGGTATTTAAACATATGCTAAATGTGATGTTAAATTAGTCTTCATTACATATTATTGAAAGATTAATAAGGTATTAATATATAATGGGTTTAGAGATCTGTAAAATGCAAATGGTTAAAATAACCAAGATTACTAAGGAATTAATTGACAGAATGACATGACAACAGTTTTAGAAAGATGAAAAGTCTGATAATGTTTGCTGTAAATATTGTAGTTGTTATATTGAATTTAATATATTTTATTGCATATAATAAAAGTGCTGAAAGGGACTATTTCTCTAGATTTGCCGTTGGAAACGATAGTTTTCTGAATGTGGATGGAAATATTAGGGTTCTTTCAATTAATAATTCTGCACATTAGAAGTTATTTAGGAAGAATAAATAGCTGTTATGGTTTGAAAACGTGGGATATTTAAACCTATGCTAGATGTGATGTTAAATCAGTCTTCATTACATATTATTGCAACATATTATTGCAACATATTATTGCAAGTTTAATAAGGTATTAATATATAGCTGGTTTAGAAATATGTCAAATGCAAATGGTTTTAAAAACCAAATTACTAAGGATTTAATTCGCATAATGCCATGGTAAAAGTTTCAGAAAGCTGAAAAAGTCTGATAATGTTTTTTTTAAATATTGTTGTTATATTGAATATTTTAAATTTTATTGCATATAATAAAAGGGCTGAAAGACATTATTTCTATAGGCTTGCCGTTGGAAAAGATAGTTATCTGAAAATGTATATGAATTAGGGTTTTTCCAACAAATAATTATTTAGGCAGCATAAATAGGTGTTATGGTGTTAAAACGTGGGCTATTTAAACCTAAGCTAAATGTGATGTTAAATTTGTCTTTGTTACATATTATTACAAGATTAATAAGGTATTAATTGACATATTGACATGGTAACAGTTTGAGAAATATGGAAAGGTCTGAAAAAATGCATGCTATAAATACTGTTTTTTATAGTGAGTTTAATAAAATTTGTTGCATATAGTAAAAGGGTTGAAAGACATTATTGCATATAATCCATTTTTTACTTACCAGACTAGGATATAATCTAAGTTAAGGTTGTGAATACTAAATGGCTTTCATCTAGGAGTCTATGGTAAATACTGTTGTGACTATAATAATAATAATAACATAATATGACACATTAAATGTGATGTTTGCGCTATGTACGATGAGAAGATTGAGCTAAATTCTTGATTTTGCATATGGAAAAGATACTTCTCTTAATGTGGATGGAAAATAATATAATAGAAGAGCAACCAGAACATATTAAATAAATAAATGGTTGCAATTTAAGGATAATGGAAGTCTGAGCTAATTATTATTTGAAAAAAATAATGATAACAGGTTGTTGAAAGATTAAGAATGGCCTAAATTTTTGACTTTGCATATAACAGTTTAAAGTACAGATTTAAAGAGAATGGAGGACTGGAAGACTTAGGTTTGGTGATCGGTATGATAGCAGTCCGCCCATCCATCATTTCTTCTGTAGAATGACAAAGAGAATAGTACACGTATAGCAGAAGGTGGTAGATTAGCAACCTTACAAACTCCCCCTTATAGGTAAAACAACTTGTTCTTAAGATACATATTACCTTACTCTATGGTTTGCCTGAATAGGTTCTGTCTGTCTGAATATGGTCTGCCTGTCATCGCTAGAAATAGATGAATATGTTACAAATTACCTTAAAATATGGTCTGCCTGAATATATTCTGTCTGTATGAATATGGTTAGCATGTCATTGTTAAAAATAGGTGAATACGATGAGATGAGAGGTTATGTAGAGGAGGAGCACAGGAGGAGGGTTGAATATGTTCTTAAGATATGTATTACCTTATAGTATGGTTTGCCTGAATATGTTTTGTCTGTCTGAATATGGTCTGCCTGTCATCGCTAGAAATAGGTGAATATGTTACGGATTACCTTAGAATATGGTATGCCTGAATATATTATGTCTGTATGAATATGGTCAGTCTGTCATTGTTAGAAATAGGGGAATACGATGAGATGAGAGGTTATGTACAGGAGGAGCACATGAGGAGGGCTGAATATGATTATTTATTTATTTTTGCGCAGGAGCAGACTTGTCTGTCTGAATATGGTCTGCCTGCCATGGATTGAAATAGGTGACATTGTTGAAAATACGTGAATATATAGAGGATGAGCATAGGAGGAGGACTCGATTCTCACCTGATGAGCAGATAGAATTGTTGTTCCCATATATGCAGCGGATTGTATGAGGAGTGTATAGGAGGTGAATATGTAGAGGATGAGCACAGGAGCAATAAGGTCGAATATTGTCAGGAAATCAGTGGAGAAAGTACATGGAAAGGATGTAAAATGCATTATATCCTTTCTGGTTTAGAGGTTCCATCATCATATATGAAAGGATGTAGAGTTGTTTTGTTTTCTATTTTATGAAGAATTTATGGAGATTTTTATGGAATTTTAATGAAATTTATGTAGAGTTAATTTTTTTATGTTATAATTCTTGCTGAGGTAGATTCACCAGAAACAACCTCGCAAGGATTATTATATATATAATTTTGATATTGGGTTGGGATCAACCGTTGAGTTCAGAGGTGTTTATAGGAATATATATATATATATATATATTTAAAATGTGAAAATTATATGTTAATTGTTTTTTATTTTTGTATATAAATTCATTTTAAAAAAATATACTTACTATAACTATTATTCCAAATTGATCTATAAATGTATACGATCTAATTGACATATACACAGTCATGATATATTCATTAGTTAGTTTGGAAATAATTATTGTAATTCTTATATTATTTTAAAAATAGAAATTTTATGCATAAAAATAGTTTATGTTTAGTTCTCGAATTTTAGAACAAATTTAGACATTTTTATGATATTTTTTCTTGTTGATTTTTCAAACTAAAATTTTGGCCTTATAATCCGGGGGAACTTCAAAAATACCCCTATAGGGTTAAAGTGCTTCAAAAATACCTTTGGCTGAAAAAAAAGTTTCAACTTCAAATCTATCCTTAAAATATTGATAATTTCATATTACCCTTGACGACAATTTTTCTCTCTCCTCTAGAGCACATCTAATTCTCTCTCTCCTGTGCCGTGAAAATTACTGTTCCCCCACACCACAACAGATTCGGCGAGAGTAGCTTGAAATCGGCATCAGATTCGCTGCCAATAGGTTGAAATCTTTTGTTGTCAACAAAGAAGCTTGCAATTAAGCACGTTCCACAGAAAAACCAGGTATGTATAGTGAGTTTTTCGTGTTTCTCTTGTGTTTATTGTAATTATTGAAAACGAGTCTAAACGAGTCATATTTATTGCAATGTCAAAAGTGACAGAGTGGGTCACAGAGTCGTACGGTCGCACTGGGTCACAGAGTCTCATCGAGGGGTCAAAAGGGTCAAAGGTCGTCGCAGGGGTCCAAGGGTAAAGGGGTCATAAAGGATCAAAGGGTCGCAGGGGTCCAAGGGTCGGATGGGAAAGCGGTCGCAAA
>CM071872.1:6369987-6380822 GCA_036759665.1 Gynandropsis gynandra | reverse complement strand
ACATCAACATACCATCCCTTTCCGCCCAAACTAGGGATGGTTTCGAAAGGAAGTAACTGCAACATTAAAAAAAATCAGAATGCAAAAAGTATGAAAAATTTCAAGTTATTCGAATAATATATACAACTTACTATTAGTGGGATCATGAAACCTCCACAATACCATTTTGGTTTCGGTGATTCCCCGCTAACGTGCTTGCGGCAAGTATCCACAATCTTCTCGAATGTGTAACGCCCCCATGGAAAGTGTTCACAAAATTCCAAATCATCAACCATGTCAATGAGATCATGGCTGATAGAGTTGTCTGATGAAGGCTTGTGAGCCATAACTTGCGCCAACAACAACAAAGTTGCCAACCTCTTCCGGTTCTATGCATTCTCCGTCTTCATAAGTTTTCCAATGATTTGTGCGGGGATCACCTTTCCACGGCTGAAATTCTCCCGCCTGAATGTATCACCCTACATTTGAACCTTAGTCAATGTGGAATCACATTGGAAATGGAATAAATGCTTAAATTGCGATTCCTTCTCGAAGTAATGCACGTCGTATTCATCTAAGATTCCTCTCAGCTTCGTTATTGTCTCGTGAGGATAACACTTGGTTGTGATCTTTGGCATTCTGTCCATGTGTTTGAATTCATACACAAACTTCGGCTTTGTGGCCACCTGCAAAATAACCAATTAATTAAAGAATACATTATACTTCTACCGACTCAAGCGACCCATGGACTCAACCGTCCCGTGCGACTCAACCGACCCATGCGACTCAACCGACCCTTTGACTCAACCGACCCATGCGACCCAAACCGACTCACTAAGAAAACCGACTCAAACGACCCTTAGACCCCCTACGACGCTCAAGCGACGATTGCGACCCAAACCGACTCACTGAGACAACCGACTCAAACGACCCTTAGACTCCCTGCGACGCTCAAGCGATCATTGCGATCCAAATCGACTCACTCAGACTCAACAGACTCAGTGACACTCACACCCATTTCAAATCAATAAACCATTCTGGGACTCGACAGCCTGCAAACCCTAGAAATCGACGCTCAACCGACCATCGCGACCCAAACCGACCCACTGAGACAACCGACTCTTGCGACTCAACCGACTCACTGAGACTCAACCGACTCATTGACACTCACACCATTTCAAATCAATAAACCATTTTGGGACTCAACATCCTCCAAAACCCTAGAAATCGATCTACTTACACTTTATTGAAGATTGACTTGTGCTCTCTTCTCCACCGCTGCTGATTCTAGCTATTTCCTTCTTGGCAACTTCGAATCGATCCCTCTCAAGTTCGAAATCACTTGTTCTTTCTTGACTTTTACTCTCCCAGAATACGGGTTTGGCTTTTACTCTCCCAAAATGCGGGTTTTTTCACGTTGGAAAATTAAGGGTAAATTTGTCTTTTCTCCAGTTCTTTTTCGATTAAATAATTATTTTAGAGAAGGATATTTTTGAAACGTTTTAACCCTATAAAAATATATATGATATTCCGCCTTATAGTCGACTACTTTTTGAATTCTCTTGTTTCAATTTTTTATTATTTTAAGAAACGAACATGTAGGGGTCTTATATTTCAATAGGGTCGGGTACAAATATAGAAAGTTGTAACGTGAAATTCATTTGTCTAATCGTAAAAATGGAAGATGACGTTTACTGGTGAATTAATAGGTAAAATAGACCACGAGTTGGAAGCATCATTCATTCTCACACGCAAAAAATACAAGAAACATCCTCCAGTTTGCAAAGCCAAAAATACATTATGACGTCAAATAACATTTTTTTCCTCAGTGTATTAATTTCATTTTTCCAGAAATAAAAACAAAATAGTGAAGCCTATTGAAAGTTACACTATTTTAACAATATTGATTTTAAAATAAATAAACAGTTCAGAAAATTTCTGTAATATTTTTATTTTATCATAAAATTCTTAATTATTTAAACTATAAAAATAATGTGTATATATATATTAGAATTTAGTATTAAAATAACTTTTTATTTTTTATTCAAAATTTTTAGTTTACATAACAGATTTTAAATTAAACCTCTTTGTATTTTATAGATCTAAAAAGTAAAAGTGATAGATTATATTAGTTGAGAAAATGAGATTCATGGACTTATCGACCATGATTTCACTTCACTTGATGAGCATTCATTTCATCCTATGATTTGACACTTTTGTTTTTTATTAATAAACTAAATTATATTATTAAATTAAATTGTTACGAGTCTACCGAGTCAAACCTTACATTGCATTTCGCTCGCCCTTTTATTTGTCTCGTCCTTTGAAAACTCAAAATGGATAAAATATACTTTAAATTTAAATAAAATTTATATTACATATAGAGTATTAAATATGATTATTTTAAGAAAGTATTTATAATACAAACATCTTCAACACTCTCTATTGATATGTTTGTATGACATGTTACATATTTTGCACAAAAACTTATATGAATTGATCACGAATCTGTTTAACTTTCTCTGAAATTGTTGTAAAAGAAAAAATATGCAGTTGCATAAGTATTTTTTATATGTGTAATAAAACAAATAAAAACATTAGCTAGCTAAGATTCAGAGTTTCCGTATCAAAGCAGTTGCTTTGTAACAGTCCATTGGATTCTAAAATAACATCATTTTAGATTTTTACATTTAAAAAAAATAGATAGAAATCTAATATGGTTTTATAAATAAATTGAAGACTCATAAAAATCCTATTTTGTTAAAATTATTATATTTAATGAGGGGGCAGTTGGAACTATAAAACATTGAACTATGTTTTTTTAAATGACACAAAAAATCTCCAAAGCAAATTCATTTTTTGAAGAACTCTTGTAGTTTGATTCTCAATTAAAATCAGGTGAATATTCCAATGTTGACATAGTTTAATAATTAATACGTATCATGTTATTAGTTTGTTTAATTTGATCAGTTTCTTATTAGTAATATTTTTTTCATTAATAAAATTTTTAATGCTGATTAAATAGGGAATAAGGAAAAAAAGGCTAATTGTAAAAATTTCAAACCTAACTTAGGTAATATATATATATATATATATATATGTAATATTTTAATGCGAAAAGCCTCGATTATTTTTTTATAAGATGAGAACTATTTTATAATGCGAAAATTGTATTTTGATCGGAAATATCACAAATGATAAAAAAAATTCAATTTGGATTATATTAAATAACTAGTAAAATGACAATTTTATATGATGTTGCACGTGTTAACCCGGAAAAAGGTTAAATTAAATAATAAGCATTTTTATATATAAAAAAAACAAGTAGGGTCGTGAGGAAGTGTTGGAAAGGGGTTTGCGACTCCAGAATTTAAGGGTTCCCTAATTAAATGATCTGATTAATTAGTGATATAGATTAGTTAATTAATAAAATTGAATATTAATCAGATTTTGTCTACACTACAAGACAAATAGTGACAATCACTTGCTAGCTCATTCCCCACCTCCACTCCACTTAATTCATTATTTCATATTTATATCATAATGTCATTATATATCATATTTATATCATATTCTATACTATAATATCACGTTCGTGCGTTTTTGTGTATGATCTTCATTATTTTGTCGACAATAATTTATCTTTTTTTAATCGATTTTTTACATTGTGAATATAATGTCACTAAACTTTTGGGTTTATCGTAACTATTATTGTAAAAATTCTCAACAATTTATTTCAATAAACTCAAAAATTATATTTATGTTGTGGTAACTTAGATATGGATGGTTATACTATATATGTATTTATCTGTAATTTATTATAATTTATCTAATTCTAATACTTTTAACTATTTTGTTTGACATTGTACATAAAATATGGTTCATTATAGACTTATAACAAATACATTATTTAAAAAATCATATCGATTACTTAGATAATACAATTGTGATTTTTAAATATATTACAATGACTATCAATAATAATGAAAGTAAAAAAACTATTAACTGGAATTCAAATTTCAGATGAAAAAAAACGTTTGGAAAAAACGACGATGGCGTAATGTTTATGAAAAAATAGATACCAAGAATTAAAATTAAATGAAAAAACGAGAGAATGTTCTTGTCAGCTTTACGTGACATATCTGTACGCATTGAGTAACCAATAAATTGCAATATATATATATAATATGTATGTATGGACAGTCGATTCAAATTGAAGCAACGGATAAAATCTATTGATGGTGTTTAATATATTTTTTTCATATATTCCTATCTTATTTTATAAGAAACAAAATGATTTAACGATTTGGTCACAGCAAAAAATACCTCTTATATCCATTTGAGATATTTAGTCTGAAATAAAAATATTTAAACTCACCAAAATTTGACCTATAATAAATTCATAAAACTCATAAATATTGTCAAACTATATAAAAAAACGTAATCTTCGTTGACGCGGCCAATGTCTAGCCGTCACATAGATCTATATGCACAATTAAGGGCTTTTGTGATTATTTTTAATGGTTAGTTAATTTTGCTGCAAAACTTGAAATGATTTTGTAATCATGAATCAGTTAAACATTATATCATAGTTCCAATCATTCTTTTAATCATACAACATTTGGTATTTAACATATGCTTATTTTATGGACCCAATGTATCCCAGTTGCATGATTATGTGGGTCGCATGTTCCAAAATAAAAATACAATGTGTTGGGTCATATTTACAAAATGTCTTATAGTGTTTTTTAATATCTGTGTATTATTATAAATGTTTATATCCTATTATATATCTATTTGATAAATGTGATATATGTTTATATATACATATATGTCTGGATATTTAACATGGAAATGAATATAGAGTTCTGAAACGTCCCTATGTGAAACACTGTATAAGAGTAATAAAATGCAGGAAAAACAGTCTATTCCTTTTTGAAAAACATGATTTAGTCTTATTCTCTCAACATATCGGTTGAAAAACGTCCAAAATCCGTTGAAACGACACTTTTTAAGAGACACAACAGATTTCAGCCCGTTGGAAATCGATCGTCGTAGATCGGGAACCGTTGCGATTCGCAACGGAAGTGCAACGGATAATATCCGTTGCAAAAGTGTAACGGACAGTCCAACGGACGCATCCGTTGAAATGTTGTAACGGAAACCGGTTGAAAGTTTTGTGACGGATGCCCGTTACAAACTTCCAACGGATGCCCGTTACAAATTTGCAACGGATGCCCGTCACAAATTTGCAACGGATGCCCGTCATAAATTTGCAACGGATGGCCGTCATAAATTTGCAACGAATGCCTGTTACAAATTTGCAACGGATGGCCGTTACAAAGTTGCAACGGATGTCCGTTGACATCTTGATGAAAAAACGCGAATTTAAAATTTTCAACGGGCATCCGTTGGAAACTGGCGGGAAAGAGCGACAGACGTACGTTGCAAATCGGTGGGAAAGGGCAACGGACGTCCGTTACCATTTGGCGATAAAACATTGCAACGGATGACCGTTGCAAATTGCAACAGCCATCCGTTGGAAACATGGTTAAAAAAATAAAAAAAATAATAATATTTTTTAAACTAAAAAGTTTTTTATTAAAATATTAAAATTGTTTACAAAAAAATATTAAAATTAAACTAATCATATTACATCTCATTTAGATCGGTTGCGTCCATATCATCTCCGCGATCACCACCACCTCTAGACGAAGTTGCATCGTAATCGAGACCCGGTTCTTGCTACCCCGTTGATCCCCTCACCTGGCTGGACAGCAATTCAATGACGCTCTCCAACTCCTGTATTTGGGAGGTTTACCGCGCCACGTGTACTCGAGTTTCTCGAAGTTATAATTCGAGCTCCTCGATCCGTCGTTGTTGCGTAAAACTCTCTTGGACAGCAGGAGGTACTGTCGTGGCGTCCTCGTCGATATCTTTTTGAAACGCCCCGAGACCGTATAGACGCCTCTTATACGGTCTCACCGACTACAAGACAAACAAAATTAGAGTTAGATTTTTACAAATATGTTATTAATAATCAAAAAACAAAAGAAATAGTTTTTACCTCTAAATAAATTTTGTCCTTTTGTAAAGGACTCAGCTCATCGAGAGTCAAACCGTAAGTTTGTGATTGTTGTGTAATCATCTCTATCATAGCTCTCACGATTCTCTCCGCTCGAGTTTATATTCACCGACCTCTTCTCCGACGACCGGCTTCTTCTTGGCAAGGGTTTCCAATACCAGATCAAGAAGAGTTGGTTCTCTTCCTATCTGTTGCATCTGTAATATAAAATAAATATAATTAAATAAATAATTTAAAAACAAAAATTTTGAGTAAACAAAATTTTACCAATCGTGTTCTCTTCGAGAAGGATTTTGATCCCGAAGTATGGCGATGCGAACCATCTCCGAGAACCTTCTCGTCGTACCGACATTGTTTGGCCTTGTCGCTCTTGGCCTTGAATTCTGCGGACTCCAAATACTGAATCATTTGATTGAAGATCGCATCCGTTGCCATGTCGGTTTTCGATTGTTGCTGTAGTAGTTGCGTTTCGCGTTGTTCATCATCAGACGCATCCGAGCCGACATGTCGTGCATCCATGCTGTGTAGATGCGCTTGTATCCTTTCGCCGCCATCTGTATGAGCGCTGCAAAGTAATTTATAAATTGTTAGTTTTATAACATACATATATATATATATATATATATAACTAATAATATGAAATTTAATGTAATTTAAAACTTACGATAAAAGTGCGCCACCATCGCTGGCGCACGGCTTTTGGCGTAACTTGCCAAGAATAATATAATTGGTCCTGTAAGAACCCTTGGATAATGGTTTGTTTGTGTGTTTGAGTACATCATCCACGTCAAACCTGCAAATCAAAATTACATAAATATTTATAACTTATAATAATACAAATGAAAATAATAACTTTTTTTACCATAACGTACCGACAGGACGTTCGGGATGGATAATGGTTGGACGCGGACGCCCATCGAAATCATCGATCAAGGAATCGATATCTACCATATCGTCTTCCTCATCAAATATCGGCAGTGCCGATATTGGTGAAGGAGGACGATATGGTGGTGGTGGAGGCGGGGGAGGACTGAACCAGCCAACATTCCTTCTGATCCTATAAACCGTCTAGCCCTCATTTTTTTTCTACGGTTTGGAAATGTGTTTGTGTGTGAAATGTAAAGTTTGAGAGGATTTTGAGATTGTGATTTGTGTTGAAAATGAAACTGTTCAACGGGTTTATATAAATAAAACCTTCCAACGGGCATCCGTTGGGAATTCCAACGGATGCCCATTGGAAAATACGTCGTCTCAATGGACGCAATAATTGATGTGACGTTCTGCATTTCCAATGGGAATCCGTTGGGAATTCCAACGGATACCCGTTGGAATTATTCCCGAGGCAACGGACGGTAAAACGGCGGCTCGTCTCCCTTTGCAACGGTCATCCGTTACAATTTCCAACGGATGCCCGTTGAAAATTGTGGAGTCTAGGGTAGACATTACACTTTTCAACGGGCATCCGTTGGAAATTGTAACGGATGACCGTTAGAATAGTTTCAACCGTTACAGGTTCCAAAGGATACCCATTGAAAACGTTGTAACGGGTGTCCGTTAGAAAGTTCCAACGGATGCCTGTTAGAATGTGGAAAACTTAGAAACTTTTTCTAAGTGTCGGGGGCGATTTCATATTTCAGACGGTCATCCATTAATATTTTCAACGGATGCCCGTTGGTATTCAATAATTCTAATTTCTAATACATCAACATCATTTATATAAACTGTTCGATTATATTAACATTTGGATTGTTCGATTACACATCATATACATTACTACACATCATGGATGTTACACGTCATGTGCATTACACATCATCTACATTTATTACAGATAATACACATTATTGTATTTACATTTCATCTTTAGTAAATTCATCGATGGGAAAGTCTTCCTTCGATTGTTCAATTAATTCATCACTGTTTTCATCTTTAGCATCTTCTGGTTCAACGTCTTTATAATCGTGTACAAATTCTCCGTCTATGTCAGTTCTCGCGAGAATCTCCTCGCGATCTGTATCAATTAAACGAATCGGCTGCGGATGATCGGGTTGCAATGGATCTTCTTTATCATCAAAGCTTATGATCCTACGTGTCTTGATCTTTACTATGGCCCACCACTCCTCTCTTCGACGATTGAATGTTGTTGGATATTGCATGTAACATACTTGATCTGCTTGATCTATTGTGATGAATGGATCATACTTATCATATTGTCGTGCCGGATTGATGTCAATTCCTCCCATACAGTTACTTTCGTATTCCACGTTCTACAGTTGGGTCGAACCACTGACATTTAAAAAGCATCACCTTCAACCCAACGAGACCGAGATATTCCACTTGTAAGATTTGGTGCAAAATGTCGTAGAAGTTATCACCCTCTATATCACTATTAACGCAAATACCATAATATGTGCTTCGTCGATGTTTTCCGTGTTCGTACGTGTGGAACGTGTAGCCGCGAGTAAACAAGATTGGCCAACTCATGACATTTCGTGCGAGACCATTAGCCAAATCTTTTAACCACGTAGGAAGTCTTTCATCAGAATATTTCACCTGTACGTATCAAAAATAAATTAATAATTTTGTGATAAATACAATTAATTTTAATAGATGTTTACACGAATACTTACGTAGTCTCTCAACCACGAGCCATAATGTTGAACTTTCATGTCTGTGAGTTCATTTGCGTTTAGATGAGGATATGTACCAAGTACTTCTTCATCAAATATCCTGTATAATGAAAATACGTTAAATTTGAATATATATATATATATACATATCTATGTAAAAAAGATTGAAATTAATATGTACCAATACCTTTCGGACGGTAATAACTCTTGACAATTTAGTAGTATATATGTGTGTACGTGATTATACTCCTCTGGTGTAAACCAATATTCCTCGGATTTACCTCTTGTACGTCCAATCGGTGTAAACATTTCAGGAATTATGCCAAACTGCGGATTATATTGATACAGATAGTTTGTGTGATCATCCGTTGCACGTCGTTCTTTCGTTTGAATATGCGACTCGAAATAAAATATGTTGAAATATGTGAATTTCTTCCAGGAAGTATTGTTTGACAATAGATCCTTCGACTGCTGCTTTGTTTTTTTTTTGTTTTTTTCTTTAAATGAAAGAAAAACCTTTCGAAAGAATACATCCATCTGAATTGAACTGGCCCACCGAGTATTGGCTCATCTGGTAAATGTATTGGCAAATGCTCCAGGACATCGAAGAATGAAAGCGGAAAAACTTTTTCCAATGCACATAATACTTCAGAGATATTGTTATTCATTAATTCCAAGTTATCTCTTTTTAAATTCCTCGAACATATATCTCTGAAAAATATGATGATTCCGCATAACACATCGTGAATATTTCGTGGTAAGAGCTCAGCAAATGCAATTGGAATGAGCTGATGCATGAAAACGTGACAATCGTGACTTTTCAATCCGATCAGCCTCAAACCAACAATATCCACACATCGAGCAATGTTCGATGCATATCAATCGAGAAACTTAACGTCCTCTTTTAACCATTTTAATAATGTCGTGTTCTCCGGACCAGAAAATTTGAATACCGGGACAGGTGACCTTCCATCTCTTAGTTCCTACTCAGGTCGTCGGCATATTGACTTCAAATCTTTTCTTGATTGTATATTATCCTTAGTTTTACCCGCCATATTCAAAACAGTATTTATGATGTTATCGAAAAGATTTCTTTTCGATATGCATAACATCTAAATTATGACGTAATATCCATGATTTCAAGTATGGTAGTGCCCAAAAGATACTACGTTTATACCAGTTATGACATTCACCTTGACCTTTTGGTTTATGATGCCACGATCTCCACCACATTCTATCGATTCTTGTAAATCACCCATTATGTTCAATCTTTCGTAAAGGATTTGTGTTCCGGTTTGCATGCACGGTGCCTCTACTTTTTGTACCACGTTCTTACGAAAATGTTTTTTATCTTTCCGGAAAGCATGACCATGAGGAAGAAATCTTCTATGACAATCAAACCAACATGGTTTCTTACCATATACTAGTTAAATGAATCTGTATCCTCCATATAATATGGACATGCCAATCTTTCGTGCGTGCTCCATCCAGATAACATTCCATATGCAGGAAAATCGCTAATTGTCCACAACAAGACCGCTTTCAATGTGAAATTTTGCTTAGTACTAACGTCATATGCAAGGATTCCTTCGTACCACAATTGTCTTCATTCATGAATTAAGGGCTGCAAAAAGACATCAAAACTTTTCTTCGGATGTTTTGGTCCTGGAATCAGCAACATCAGAATATTGACTTTCAGAGTATCCATAGGGACTAAAACCATCCGTACACAGGCAAAGATAAACATTTCTCGTTTCATACGCGAACTCGGGAAATATTTCATTTGAAATCTTTTCAAGCCTTACCATCCGATGGATGTTTCATTATACCTTCGGTCGTTGAGTGTTCTGCGTGCCATCTCATTACCACAGCGGTTTTTTCGATTCATATAACCTTCTCAACATGTTTGCTATAGGCATATAGAACATTTTCTTTTATGGTACATATTTACATGAAGATGGGTTGTTAGGCCGAAATCTGCTTGCACCGCAAAACTTGCATTTCAACAAGTCTTTATCATTTTCCCAAAACAACATGCAATTGTTTCTACAAACATCAATTTTCTCATATGGCATTCCCAAATCTTTTAACACATTCTTTGTTTCGTAGTATGTCTCAAGAGCTTGATTATTCCGACAAAT
>CM071872.1:6342395-6369785 GCA_036759665.1 Gynandropsis gynandra | reverse complement strand
TGCATCGATGTTCGGCATCTCTTCATGCGTTTGTTCATTAACAGCTATAGGAAAAGCATCTGACACCATTTCCACATATGGATTGGTCGTCGATGGTTCATAAGTAACTTCTTCATTTCGTTCTACTTGTGCATCTTGCACAATATCTCTAACACTGCAATTTTTGTCGTGAAAAAACCAAATTTCGTAATTTTCAACGGAACCCACCTTATAAAGATGTTTGCAAACAATTTCTTGACTTCTATACTTCATGTTTTTGCACCTTTTGCATGGACATAACATTGTCCTGCGTTCTTGACACAAAGACTGCATCGATGCAAAACTCATGAATTGCTCCAATCCGTGTAAGAATTCTTGCGTAATCTCTTCAGTTATAGGATCTTTTCTTCTATACATCCACTCTCTCGATCTATATATATTTCGATTTGAAGAAGATGACATTTTGTTGAAAATATTTTTGTTATTGATGGTTTGATGCACTCTTTGGTATTGATCTAAATAGTGAACATTTCAACGGGCATCCGTTGGAAATTGCAACGGATGTCCGTTGGAGGTTCACATGAATTTATTTAAACTGGTGAACCTTAAAATTAACTATTTATGGGCATCCGTTGCAATTTCCAACGAATGTCTGTTGAAATCTTATCCAACGGATTAGTGGCCGTTAAAAGTGCTTACAAATCCATTACAATCCGTTATTTTTACATATTACAATATTTAGATCTTATGAATTTTGATTTTTATTATGTAATTATAATTGATTTCATGTCGAACTCAAGCGGTGAACAAAAACCGAAATGACGCGAAATATGTAATCAAAATTTGATTTCAAAATTTTTATTTCCTTACATTATTTTTCTTTTTAAACTATAATTTCATTAAGATCTCTTTCAATTACACTATAGCATATTGCAACAATAAATAGAAAAGGAAAACATTTAGGAAATGGCTTCAACTCAGAGGCAAAGTGTTGAACTCGACTCGGATTCTCTCTGCCGGCACGCCCGTCGTCAAAACCAGTATCTTTGTGTCTATTACCGAATTCAAAACCACCCTCATAAAATTGCATCACCACTGGGAATCCTTTTCCGGATCCCGGCGGTGAAACAGTTTATGAAGGTTGTTTTGAATTCAACAATGGATATTAAGATGCTTGTTATTGATTATTTGAGGCAACCTTAGGTTCCGATATAAATAGTAAATGTTCCAACGAACATCCATTGGCAATTGCAATGGATGCCCATTGTACAATCACAGGAATTTATTTCGACCGGTGAACCTCGAAATTAATAATATCAACGGCATCTGTTGCAATTGCCAACGGGCATCCGTTATAATATGCAACGAATGACCATTGCAATGTTTTTCTCGTCTTCTAACGGGTCTTCCAACGGAGCATGCCAACAGATCGTTAAAAATTGCGACAGATTGCAACGGAGATGGCAACGGAAAGTATCCATTACAACGCATTGAAATTTGTAACAGATTGCAATGGATTTAGACCCGTTGAAAATATCATCAAATTTGTTACAATTTGTTGCTATTTGCGTCCAACGGACGGATCCGTTGCCTCGTCTGTTGGAAACAGTGAGTTTTTTGTAGTGCCCCTCGATTTTGATCTTCATCTTATTCTCCCTTCAATTTTTAGTTTTCATCTTATTCCCACCTCAATATAAAAAATTTGCCTAAAACTCATTCCGTTATTTATCCGTTAACCAATCAGATTTTGACCCGATTTTGACCCAAATATGACTCAATTTTGGCTCGATTTAATTCCAATTTATAATTAATTTTGATGAAAATTTTTACTTAATTTTAACTCGAATTTTAACAATAAATCAAATTGATTATTCAATTTAATCGACTTACTAGATTTAATTGATTTCGAATAAAATTAAGTACGATTTTTTTACTTGAAACCAATTTTAATTCAAAATCGACCCCAATTTTGATTCAATTTTAATCCAAAACCGATCCAGTTTTAACCCAAATTATGATCTCAATTTGGACTCGATTTAATCCGAATTTTTGCTTAATTTTGACCCGATAAAAACTGGTCCAATTTTAAGTAAAAATTAAGTAAAAATTCAGATTAAATTGAGTCAAAATTGAGATCATAATTTGGGTCAAAATTGGATCAGTTTTGGGCTAAAATTGGGTCAAAATTGTGGTCGATTTTGGGTTAAAATTGGTTTCAAGTAAAAAAAACGTACTTAATTTTATTCGAAATCAATTAAATCAAGTAAGTCGATTAAATTGAATAANATAATTAACTTGATTTATTGTTATAATTCGAGTTAAAATTAAGTAAAAATTTTGGTCAAAATTAAGTACAAATTGGGATTAAGTAAAAATTTAGGTCAAAATTAAATAAAAATTCGGATTAAATCGAGTCAAAATTGAGATCATAATTTGGGTCAAAATTGGATCGGTTTTGGGTTAAAATTGAGTCAAAATTTGGATCGATTTTGGGTTAAGTTTAAGTAAAAACGGCTCAAAATTGGATCGGTTTTGGATTAAAATTGGATCGGTTTTGGGTTAAAATTGAGTCAAAATTGGGGTAGATTTTTGATTAAAATTAGGTTCGATTTTGGGTTAAAATTAAGTACAAATTGGGTTAAAATTTAGTAAAATTGAGTCAATATAGAGGTCGATTTTGGGCTACAATTCGGATTAAATCGAATCAAAATTGAGATCATAATTTTGGTCAAAATTGTATTGGTTTTGGGTTAAAATTGGATCAAAATTAGGGTCGATTTTGGTTTAAAATTGGTTTCAAGTAAAAAACCCCGTACTTAATTTTGTTCGAAATCAATTAAATCAAGTAAGTCGATTAAATTGAATAATTAACTAGATTTATTGTTAAAATTCGAGTTAAAATTAAATAAAAATTTTGCTAAAAATACAAACTGGGATTAAATCGAGTCAAAATTAGGTCAAAATTGAGTCATATTTGGATCTAAATTAAAATCAAAATTGGATCAAAATCGGATCGGTTAACGGATAATTAACTGATAAATATGGAGAGAATTTTAGGCAGATTTTTGATAATTAAGGGGGAATAGGATAAAAAACTGAAAATCGAAAGAAAAATAAAATGATGATTAAAATCGAGAGGAAAATAGAACTAAAACATTATTTTCAAGGGAAATATATTGTTTTCCATAAGGTGTTCTATAGATTTTCGACAATTGATATAAAACCTTATAATTATAAGTCAATATTTCTAATAAGATTAATATTTGAATATTTTTTTTAAATTAAATAAGTAAAAATGTATTTTTGGTTGAAGATTAACCTAACCCATTAATGGGAGATGTAGGACCAAAAGTGAGTGTGGTAATCCCTTTTTAAAAATTAAACTTAATTTAATCTTAATTAGTTTCCCTGACTCGACCCATAATTTCTGCCCCATGAGCCACCCTTTTCAAGTACATTACAGCATCACTCCTGATTATTGGCCTATTATTGTAACTTTTGTTTCCCATTTTTTATGTATAATTTATAACTCACCATTATGTATTCATTGGTCAAACTATAAATAGATATTATAAAATATAAAATAATAAAATATTTATAAAATTAATGTGTTAACCTGTAAATGGATGTTATATTATTAGTATTCATTGTAGATTTGTTAATAGACTTTGTTTAAATATATTAGTATTATTAGTTGAAGAACGATGTTAGAAGCCATAACAAGCCTCTCACACACATATGTATATATATATATATATTAAAAATATAACGGGATCTAATATAATAAGCATATAAAATTTATAAGTTAATTCATTGATTTTGAATCGAACGTTGAAGTATTTTACAAATCATATCAAAATTCCATTGATCTAAAAAATTGATATGTTAACAATCAATAAAAATAAAAACAAATCGATCGGATGTAAAAAAATTTAGAAATTTCACAATATAATATAAAAAATATAAACTAATTCATTTATATAAAGATTATTTTGAGTTGAATATTATGTATATACACTTATGTATTCCTATAGATTTTAGTTTTTTCTTTTTGAAGTACGGGATTGTATATATTATGATTTTAGTTTGTATTAATGGTTGAAAACAATTATGTTAATTACGAGGATTATAAGTAAAAGGTAAAAAATAACGAGGGAGAGAGACGACGTCAGAATCACATGATGGGAAAGAAAGAACAAATGGACCGACTGAAAAAGGCTCGGAAGGCGAGAACGGCGCCGTTTGCGGACTAACGAAGAAGAAGGTAGTGGGACCTATTGTCCTTGGTTTCTGCGACATCTGTCCGTACGGTCTCCCTCGTATTTAATGAAACTTCACCTTCTCAAGGATTAATATTAAGAAGAAAAAAATAATTAAGTTTTTAACATTACTCTCGTATAATTTATGATAACATAAAAAAATTGTAATTCTTATAGTTATCGTTATACGAGGAAAATAATAATAATATCTTATAGTTATCGTTATACGAGGAAAATAATAATAATATTCTTAATATTATTATTATTATTATTATTATTATTATTATTACGAATATATTATTTTGATAAATGAAAAATGATGTTAGTAGAAAGAACACCGAAAAAGTGCAAAATTATCATATTATTTAACGGACAATCCATGTAAAAATTAATTCGTATAAATGAGTCAAACAATCACTTAAAAACGTTAAAGAACATGAATTGGAGAGAGATTGAACATTTCAGAATGTTTTTGAGATTGTATTTTCCTCCTTACAACACCCGAGTACATTTGTTGAATTTTTATACAATTTTGAACACAAAGGACAAATTATTCAAACGACTATAATATTCCCTGACAATGACGTTGCAACGGCCTCTGACATCTGACAATTTGTCAGATAACGGCCTGTCCTTTTTGTGTGTGAGTTTGTGCAGATTCTGTTGCAGGTGTCCTCTGGTTCCGCGACCCGCAGCTGTGGCGTCCCGAGATTTCTGTGTTGCGATGATCCGGGACAAGGTGCTTCAGCGTCCTGAGACTGCAACGACCCGAGGCTGCAATGTTGCAACGTCTCGAGTCGCGTTGCCTGTGGTGGTATCTCGGGATAAGGTGTCTTGGCGTCTCGAGACTCCAGTGTCCCAAGGTTGCAATGTTGCGACGTCCCGAATTGTCTGTGGTGACGACCCGGGACAAGAAGTCTTAGTGTCTCGGGTTTGCAGTGACCCGAAGTCATGGTGTTGCGACGTCTCGGGTCGCAATATTCTAGCGTCTCGAAGGTACCGGGACGTGAGGTCCTGAGATTGTGACGTCTCGAGTCGCAGCGACCAGGCGTCTTGATTTTGCGATGTCTCTGCATCCTGCGACCGCGACCTGATGTCGTGTGAGGATCGCGTCCTGGTGAATTGCGGCGACCTATCATCATGCTCTTGACGTGTTGTGCTTACATCCCCCCTCAAACTTGTGCTGAGGGGATCGCCAAGGCCAAGTTTGTTCCGTAAATCAAGAAAATGTGGACGTGGTAAGGTCTTAGTGAAGATATCAGCGACCTGAAAGGAAGACGGAATGTGTTTAGTCACAATGGAGCCTAAGGCAACTTTTTCTCGAATAAAATGGTAATCCAGCTCTATATGCTTAGAGCGTTTGTGGAAGCCTGGGTTGGTGGACAAATAGACGGCAGACAAGTTGTCACAATGAAGAATTGTTGGATTGGGTTGAGGGATGCCAAGATCTCGAAGGAGAAAGGAGAGCCACGTTAGTTATGCGGCTAAGGAGGCCATGGCACGGTATTCAACTTTTGTTGATGAACGTGAGACCGTAGGCTGTCTCTTGGCTGACCAGGACACAAGGTTGCTGCCCAAGAAGACACAAAAACCAGAAGTAGACCTGCGAGTCTCTTGACAACCTGCCCAATCGCTATCACTAAAAGCATGCATAGTGAGAGAACTTTTAGAATGAATGTACAGACCTTGTTGTAAAGTGTCTTTCAAATATCTTAATAAATGTTTAAGTAACTTGAAGTCTCCAATAGATGGGTTGTGCATTTTCTGACAAAGATGATTAACTATAAAAGAAATGTCTGGCCTAGTCAAAGTGAGGTATTGAAGAGCATCAAGGATGCTACGAAAGAATGTGGGATCATGAAATGCAGAATGATCAAACACAGATAAGGTATGTTTCAGAGGCATAGGAGTAGGGAGAGGCTTGCAAAGAAGCATGTCTGTTTTGTGTAAGATATCTAAAACATACTGACTTTGATGCAGAAACAGTCCATTTTGATGATTTAAAACTTGAATTCCTAAAAAATAATGTAAAGCTCCAAGATCTTTCATGTGAAATTTAGTATGGAGCTGATTAATGAGAGATGAGATTAGAGTTGGAGAATTTCCTGTTATTAACATATCATCTACGTATAGAAGTAGAATAAGAGTGATATTGTGATGTTTATATATGAAAAGAGATGGGTCTGCAGAACTACATATGAATCCAAATTCAATAAGATATGAACTAAACTTATTGAACCAAGCTCTAGGAGCTTGTTTGAGGCCATAGAGGGCTTTATTTAACTTGCAGACATGGTGTGGAAAAGCTTTGTTCACAAAGCCAGGAGGCTGTTTCATAAAAACAGATTCTTTAAGTTCTCCATGGAGAAAAGCATTGCTAACATCTAGCTGTTGTATTGGCCAATGTTGAGTAGTAGCTAGACTAAGTACTACCCTTGGATTATAAGTGTCTAAAAAATCTACACCTTCCTCTTGATGGTAACCTTTGGCTACCAATCTGGATTTTAGTCTTTGTAGGCTACCATTGGGATTTAATTTTTGTTTAAACACCCACTTACAACCTAAGATATTCATATGAGGTTGAGGTGGGACTAAGTCCCACGTGTGATTTAACTCTAAGGCTGAGATCTCCTCTTTCATAGAAGATGCCCATCCTGGATGTTTAAGGGCTGAGGCAACATTTTTTGGTGTGAAAGGGATGTCTGTTGTAGCAGACAGAGTATATTTTGGGTTGGGTTTTATGATTCCACAGCGTGCTCTGGTGACCATGGGATGTGTATTTGAGATAGAGGGGAGAGGAGATGGAGAAGGGAGCTGAGGTGAGGAGGGATTAGATTGTGAGTGTGTGCTGGTGACACAAGATCTGTCCAGATTATGGCTGGCAGGTTGTGTATCATTTCTAAAAACTGTAGGTGGGGTCTGATAAATTGAACTGATAGGCTGTGTATTAGACTGAGGGAGCTGAGAACTTACCTGGGATCCTTGCTGCCAGGCCTGTAGGATAGGAGTGGTATACCTGACAGTAAAAGCTGAATATACAGAGGTAAAAGGAAAACTGCTTTCATTAAATATAACATGCCGTGCTATATAAACATGACCAGATGGTGGATATAAACATCTATATCCCTCAAATTTGTCACTATATCCTAGGAAGACACAATGAAGAGAACGTGGTTCTAATTTGTGTTTTGTATAAGGTCGCAAATAAGGGTAGCAGGAGCTACCAAAAATTCTGAGTGAGGTGTAATCTGGATTTTGTCCATACAACATCTGAAATGGACTTCTGTGATTAAGAGCGTTAGATGGTAAAATATTAATGAGAAAATTAGAAGTAAAAAAGGATTCTACCCAATAGGTGAGAGGTACCTGTGCTTGGAACAACATTGATAAACCAAGCTCAACCAGGTGCCTATGTTTCCTTTCTGCCATTCCATTTTGTGCAGGGGTATATGGGCAGGACATTCGAAGTTTGATGCCTTTCTTTGTCAGGTGTTGTTGGAATAGGTGGCTCATGAATTCTCCACCACCATCACACTGAAAAGCCTTGATTATCTTGTTTAAATGCAGTTCAACTTGCGTTTGAAAGTTAACAAAAACAAAGAAAAATTCCCTTTTGGATTTAAGAGGATAAAACCAACAGAATCTGGTAAAGTCATCAATAAATATAACATAAAACTTAAATCCTTGAATTGATGAGATTGGGGAGGGACCCCAAAGATCACAATGCAAAAGTTCCAAGGGTTCTTTTGTCTCAGAGACAGATCTACTAAAAGGGAGCCGAATGTTTTTAGAAAGTTGACAAAAGTCACAGAAATTAAAAGATGAGTTCTTAAAGTTTATCAAGCCATTAAGCCGTAGTTTAAGAAGTATTTCTTCATTTGGGTGTCCAAGCCTCCTATGCCATGTGTCAGCAGAGGCAGTTCTTTCTCTAACTAAGAAGAGGGCCATAGGTGCAGATGATTCAAGGATATATAGTCCATTAGTCTTGGAGCCTTTTGCCAGGGTCTCGTGGGTTTGCAGATCCTTTATCAAAACTCCATTAGAATCAAATAACACATAACAAGGAATGTCTGAGGTAATCTGAGAAACAGACAGTAAAGACTTTTGTAAACCTGGTACAACTAGAACATTTTTAAGAGTAAGTGTACCTGATGAGGAGGCCAAGTTGGATGATCCAATATGTGTTATTGGAAGCAGTGAACCATCTCCAACCATAACATTCTCGGATCCTCCATAGATCTCATGACTGGCAAGGTTTTTGGTGGTATTTGTCATATGTGAGCTGGCTCCAGAATCTGGATACCAGTCATTGCCTGTTGCATCTGCAACTTGGAATGTGTTTAGAGCTTGAGGTATATCTTGTGATTGAAACGAATTATCAAATCTATGCCAGCATTTCAAAGCTACATGACCAGTTTTGCCACATATTTGACAAAGTGGTCTAGTATTACTAAGAGTATGTGCAGGTTTTTGAGAAGAATGTGAGTTACTGGAGTAGATCTGTTGAGTGAATCCACGACCTCTAGAGGTGTAGTTAGAACGTCCACGCTGATTATTATACCTGGTTTGACCTCTGGAATAGGTATAGTTACCTCTGCCAAAGTTAGAGTTGTTTGAGGAACCGGTGAGAAACATGTTGTTGTTGCCAGTCTGTGCTGTGAATGCATGGTGGTGTGAGACTTCTGGGATTTTATGGATTTTGCTGGTGAGAGCAATGCTTGTCAGCTGACTGACAACGTCTTCATACGTGGGAAAAGGTTCCCGGTGCATTGATGTGTGGATAACTGTGGTGAAGGCCTCATACTCTTTCTCAAGGCCTTGAAGAAGTCTGAATATCTTCATGGAATCAGACACTGGTTTGCCAATCGAAGACAGGTGGTCACATATGGACTTGAACTCCTTAATGTACTCCGTGATTGTTTTTCCTTCTAAGGTTATGGTTTGCAGAGAGGCCAAAAGATCAAACTCTCTGGAAACTGACACTTGATTGAAGTGTCTGGCTAGGGCCTCCCACACACCAATGGAGGTTTTGATTCCAACGATTAGTCCAAAGACATCTTCAGAGAGTGTCCTGCATATCCATGATTGAACCAGATTGTCAGTCTTTCTCCAAGATGTGTATAGAGGATTGGGTATTTGATTTGCTACGTTTGCATTGGTGACTGTAATGGTTTGAGGTGGTATAGGAGTGTCTCCTGTAATGAATCCGAGAAGTTCTTGTGACTCCAACAGGGATTCAATCTGTGTTTTCCAGATGAGGTAATTTGTGTTTGAGAGTTTAAGGGTAATAATGTTTGATATATTGACATGAACCGGAAAAGGAAAGAGTTCTTGCTCTTCCATTGTAGAAAGGAAAGGAAAAAGGTTTGCCCTGTCAGAGCTCTGATACCATAAAAACATTAAAGAACATGAATTGGAAAGAGATTGAACATTTCGGAATGTTTTTCAGATTGTATTTTCCTCATTACAACACCCGAGTACATTTGTTGAATTTTTATACAATTTTGAACACAAAGGACAAATTATTCAAACGACTATAATATTCCCTGACAATGACGTTGCAACGGCCTCTGACATCTGACAATTTGTCAGATAACGGCCTGTCCTTTTTGCGTGTGAGTTTGTGCAGATTCCCGCAGCTGTGGCGTCCCGAGATTTCTGTGTTGCGATGATCCGGGACAAGGTGCTTCAGCGTCCTGAGACTGCAATGACTCAAGGCTGCAATATTGCGACGTCTCGAGCCGCGTTGCCTGTGGTGGCGACTCGGGACAAGGTGCCTTGGCGTCTCGAGACTGCAGTATCCCAAGGTTGCAATGTTGTGCCGTCTCGAGCCGCGTTGTCTGTGGTGACGACCCGGGACAAGAAGTCTTAGTGTCTCGGGTTTGCAGTGACCCGAAGTCATGGTGTTGCGACGTCTCGGGTCGCAATATTCTGGCGTCTCGAACGTACCGGGACGCGAGGTCATGAGATTGTGACGTCTCGAGTCGCAGCGACCAGGCGTCTTGATTTTGTGATGTCTCTGCATCCTGTAACCGCGACCTGATGTCATGTGAGGACCGCGTCCTGGTGAATTGCGGCGACCTATCATCATGTTCTTGACGTATTGTGCTTACATCACTAAAATCTCAAATCACATTGAAATATATAATCATATCGAGATTATAAAATTATATATTATTATTTTGTTGTCAATGATAAATATTCAATTTTTTGTAATTTATAAATAAAAAATTAGTTGATACAAATAGAGATTTTTGTTATTTGAGTTTTACTTTAACGTTTCAATGTAATTAATGATTTAGTTCATGTTTTTTTTAATCAATGAACTTGTAGTAGGAAAAGATTTTATTAGTGCTGTTTGTTTTGATTTATTAAACGTTTGTCTATAGAATGTTTGTTACATCATTCACCGATTCAAAACCGGTAATATTAATTATTCGATACATTAAAATTAATCATTTCACGATTATGTGAATTTAGATTATCATTTCTAATTGTTTATAAAATATTGATTCATTCCACAGTTTATTTACATTCGAAGATTATATAAAATATCATTAAACTGAAATTGAAAAGTAGATATGTAGCTTTTTATTCGTATATCTTCCCATTTATTTACACCTATGAAATTTTAAAGGAAAAAAAGAAATACTAGCCAAAACATTATATAATATAATTTATAAGAAATAAATACTATTTTTTAGGTCTAAATATTACTTTACAGAAAATAATGATATTAATTGAAAGAAAAAAATATGTAATATATATATTTATATATTTGGATTAAATTTTATTTTAAAATTAGTAAAATATTTCATAATAATCTATAATAAAAGGTAAATTTATACACAACAAAATTTGTACCTAATTTGGTTTGAAAAAGCATTTTCATACGCATTTTAGATATATAATTTGGGACATAAAATTTCTCTTGGAATCTGTACACAATTTTTAAAAAATTATCTCCATTATCAGGATGTAAATTTACATCCTAAATTCGTTCGCAAATTTTTTTAATAGTTTAAAATTAATTTAATTTAAAATAACCAAATAAAAAATTAGAATCAACCATAACTCCATCTTTCTCGTTTTATGCCAAGTCACCCCGTTCTATCACACCACCACGAGTCACTATCATTCTCTTCCAACGTGGATATGGTTCCACCTAGGAGTGGTCAGTTGGAGTTTTGATTTGGGTTTTTTTGGTTTCCATCCAAGTTCGGGTTTTTCGGTTTTACGAAAACAGAATCCGAATTAAACCCAAATAGTTTTTGGTCTAGGTTTTTCGGGTTTTGATTTGGATTCGGGTTATTTGGATTCTGAAATAGTGAATCCAAAATAATTCAAATTAAATTCGGGTATCATGGATTTTTTTTAGTTATTCGAGTTTTTCGGTTATTTGGGTTCGGGTTATTCGGGTTGTTTGGGTTTGGATGGAGTTTAGAACCAGATGTTTCTGCCTCTCAATGCAAAAGACAAAAGCTTTTCGATCAGAATCTCGAAGGAGGTTAATGTTTAAGTCATTCTTCCATTTCTTCACGATTTTTCCCATCATTCACTTGGTCGCGACATAAAAAATAATTTGATTACGTATATTCGTCAACCCGATGATGTTGTTTAGGAATGCAGGAAAACAAAAAGAATAATTGTAACAAAAATATGATATTCTTGGCTTTATATTGGGTATAAGCTCATCAGGAATCATCCTGGTTTGTGTTTATGCAGATCTACCAATTGCAAGACGAAAGTCACTTCAAAGTTTCTCGAGAAGTGTAAGAAGACATCTGGCGGATGAGGGAGACGCGACAGATGAGAGAGACATGGGGGTGAGGGAGACACGCGGATAAGGGAGACGTGGCGGGTGAAGGAGATGTGAGGGGTGACGGGAGAAGAGTGGAGTCTTTGGTCTGGCGACGGGATGAGGTGATGGAGAAGAGAATGGGGAGAGAGAGTGTAGGAAGCGGCAGTCTGACTGCAGAACACTAAAAAAATAAACCCTAACTTAATTTGGGTTGGTCGGGTTTAACCCAAACCCGCATCGGATCGATACGAACCCGAATAAGTTCTAAGATTTGGACCTATATGGGTTTTAGGGTAACCCGTTTTGTATATGATCCGGGTTTTTCGGGTCGATCCGAGTCGGTCTGATCCGGGTAACCCGGATTGGCTACCCCTAGTTCCACCTGCCGTTGGTGGATAACTAAGTATGTATGATCATATTTGGTTCCATTTGGTGTCCATGACGAGGGATTTTACATAGAACGAGATGAGGAATGCGAGGGCCATGATCGACAATGTAAGGGTCTAGATCACTCTCAAAAGTAGCATCGATATGTGATGAACCTATGTGGATTTTAATTCTCATCATCAAGGCACATATATCTCCATGCCTTGAAGAATTTTAAGCAAGCGATCAACCAATAAACTTGCACTTAATAGGAAAAGCATGATGGCTCTAAAGGGCGCCTATAAAGATTCGTGCTATATAACAACACCTTATCATGTAAAACATATGTATCTATGTGAAATAACACCACATAAAAGGAATTTACCCAATGTAAGTAGTTCTTGGCCGTATACGAGCCACAACTCGAACAAATGAAGGAAAAACCTAGAAATCGTAATAACCCTAAACACTACAAAAAAATAGTGCATTATCAACAAACGGATCAACAGATCCATCCATTGATAGCAATTTTCAATGGATTGCAACTAATGCCCGTTAATGATCAACAGTCACAGATCCATTGCAATCTGTTGCCATTGTCAATAGGTTGCACGGATTTGTTAAAACACGGTTGGAAACCCCCAAAATATTGTCCAACGGATGTCTGTTGCTCAGTGCAACGGATTTTCGTTGCTATTATTAATGGATGTCGGTTGAAATTTTGAATTTTGAGGTTTTCGTTGGAATATTTAAATGTGATGTTTCAACGGACATCTGTTGAGGGTTCCAACGGATGCACGTTGAAAAAATCACCATTTACTGACCGAAATCAAGGGTTCTACCATCAAGCCATCAACACCAATATTTTAAAAAATATCGTCTTCTTCAAATAGATATATATATATATATAAATCGAGAGAGTGGATATATAGAAGAAAATATACTGTAACCAAGGAAGTTACTCAAGAATTCTAACGAGGATTGAAGCAGTTCATGAGTTTTGTGGGTGATGCAATCTTTGTGTCAATTGAACATGGGACAATGTCTATCCTTGAAAAAAATGCAAAAACGTTAAGTATCAAAGTAAAGAAATTGTTTGTAAATATCTTTACAAGGTGGATTTCGTAGAGAATTACGGAATTTGGTTATTTTACGGCGAAAATTGTGGGGTTAGAGATATTTTGCAAGAATAACAAGCAATAGAAAGAAATGAAGAAATTGTTTATGAAGCATTGACGACCAATCCATATATGGAAATTATGTTGGATGCGTTTTTTGGAGTTGTTGAGCAACCATATGAAGATATACCGAACAATGATGCACATCGATTTTTTAACCTATTGGATTCGGCGAAACAACCTATATATGAAGGTTTTCGTGAAGGTCAGCCTCATTTATCTTTGTCCTTAAGATTGATTAGTATAAAAAGAGATTATAATATTACTGAAAATTTCATGAATCATTTTGCAAAATAATGCGTGAATATTTACCGGAAAATAATCAAGCTCCCGAGACATATACGAAACAAAGAATGTTTTAAAAGATTTGAAAATTCCACATGAGAAAATTGATGTTTGTAGAAATAATTGCATGTTGTTTTGGGTAAATGATAAAGCTTTGTTGGAATGTAAATTTTGCGATTCAAGCAGATTTCGTCCAAAGAAATCATCTTCACGTAATATGTACCGTACGGAATAATGTTCTATAGGCCTATAGCAAACGTATTGAGAAGGTTATTTGAATCGAAAAACCCGATGCGACAATGAGATGACACGTAGGACACTCGACTGGCGAAGGGATAATGTAACATCCATCAGATGGTAAGGTTGAAAAGATTTCAATGAAATATTTCTTGAGTTCGCGTCTGAAACGAGAAATGTTTATCTTTGCTTGTGCACCGATGGTTTTAGTCCATATGGAAAATCTGAAAGTCAATATTCACTGTGGCTGGTGATTTTGTTTCCGTATAATTTGTCTCCCGATATGTGTCTAAAAAAAGTAATGTTTCTGACATTGCTGCTTCCAAGACCATAACATGCGAAAAAAAGTTTCAATTTCTTTTTACAACCTTTAATTCATGAAATAATATATTTATGGAACGATGATATTCTTGCTTATGACGTGAGTACGAAGCTAAATTTCACATTGAAAGTGATTTTTTTTTTACAATTAGCGACTTTCCTGCCTATGGAATGTTATCTGAATGGAGTACGCATGAAAGATTGACATGTTTATAATGTATGCATGGTACAAATTCATTTCGACTAGTACATGGTAAGAAACCATGTTGGTTTGATTGTCGTGGAAGTTTTTTTCCCCGTGGACATACTTTCATAAAAGATAAAAAAGATTTTCGAAAGAACGTGGTATAAAAAGAAGAGGCAACATGCATATAAACCGAAATGCAAATCCTTTACGAATGATAAAACCACGATAGGAGATTTACAAGAATCCATAGAATGCGATGGAGATCTTGGGCATCTAAAACCAAAAGGCTAAGGTGAATGATATAACTGGTATACAGATAGTATTTTTTGGGAACTACCATATTGGAAATCAGTGATATTATGTCATAATTTGGATTTTATATCGAAAAGAATTTTTTCGATAACATCATCAACACTATTTTGAATATGATGGAGATAACTAAGGATAATATACAATCAAGAAAAGATTTCAAGACAATATGTCAAAACTTGAGTTTGAGTTACGAGAAGAGTATTGGCTAACACGAGAAGAATATAATCATGTCCACACATATATATTACTGAATTGTCAAGAGCTATTATCTTTCGAAAGGTGCAAAACAATTAAAATCGATCTTTTAGACACAAATATATATTTAAAATATATATGTGTGTTAATGTACTTTCATTCAAGGATATTTGATGAAAAAGTAAGGGGTACATATCCTCATCTAAATGCAGATGAACTCACGAAAATGAAAGTTCAACATTATGGCTCGTGGTTGAGAGATTATGCAAGTAAACGTTTATTCGTACATTTTATATACATAAAAATAAAATGTTATGTTATAACGTATTCATTTGTTTTTAATGTTATATAGGTCAAATGTTCCGATGAGAGACGTGCTATGTGGTTAAAAGATTTGGCTAATGGTCCTGCACGAAATATTATCTGTTCGCGATTTTTTTACCCGTTGATGCATATTCCACACGTACTAACACAGAAAACATAGAACCATATACAATTATGTCGTTTGCGTTAATAGTAAAATGGAGGGTTATAATTTTTACGGTATTTTGCATCAATTCCTACATATAGAATATCTCAGTCTTGTTGGATTGAAGATTATGCTTTTTAAATGTTATTAACTCGATGCAAAGACCTGGTACATCAAAAAATCGATGGGAGGCATTGACATCAATCCGGCATGATAATATGGTAAATATGATCATTCAACACAATAGATCAAGCAAATCAAGTATGTTACATGCAATATCCAACAACATTGAAACGTGGAAGATAGAAATGGTTGGCTGTAGTAAAGATCAAGGTACGAGGAGTTGTAAGCATAGATGAAAAGAAGATTCGGTTCAAACAGATCACCCTGAGCCGATACGATTAATTGATACAGAGAATCAGAAGAAGATTCTCGCAAAAACTGATATATATGGAGAATAAATACGCGATTATGAAGACGTTGAACCACAAAATACAAAAGATGAACACGACTATTAATTCAATGAACAATTGAAGAAAGTCTCGCCAATCGAAGAATCTACCGAAGAAGACATGTGAATTATGTAATTCTAATATATAACTTTATCTAACTGGTTAAAATTATTTTTTTAACTTAATATATTCATATTTCAATGGACATCCATTGGGAAATTGCAACGGAAACCCATTGAAACATTGAATTTTGTTTGATACTTAGAAATTTTCAAGATTTACAAATTGTTAATATGCATCCGTTGGGAAATCGCAACGGATATGCCCATTTCCATTGACCATGTGGCCAATGGATGACCGTTTGTAGACGCCAACAGACACCTATTGGTTTAATGCAACAGATGCCCATTGAAGTCTTTCCAATGGACATCCGTTACTCATTTGAAACGGATGCCTGTTCGAAAGTGTCATCATGACTATCCTACGCCTACAACTTTGATTTTGGTTCTTAACGAGCATCCGTTGCAATTTTCAACAGATGTCTGTTAAAAGGGGAGGCGTACCGTCATTTCCTTGTCTGTTGCCTAGGACACACGTGTTTCAAACGGGCATCCGTTGGAAAGTGAAATGTGTGTCTGTCGAGAAACCAATAGTCATGTCAATTAATTGCGTCTGTTTAGGTGACCTTATTTCTAACCGGGATCCATTACAATTTCCAGTGGATGTATGTTGGAAAATTATGTATATTGGTCGTTGAACAGTTTTATTTGCAACACACTCTCAAAACAAAAATTCTCTCAAACACTTAAACACAATGAACCATAATGAGAGCTCAGCGACTCATCGGTTACAATGGAATGTCAGCGGGTTTGATATGAGTCCCATCATCGCCTCCATCTTCACCATATCGACCTCCTTCACCTATATCGGCACCAACAATATTTGGTGAAGAAGATGACATGGTGGTCATAGACACATTGATCGATAGTTTCGATGAGCGTCCTTTTATCCCGATGATTGACCTTGAACATATTGATGGGACGTTATGAAAAGATTTTAATTAAATAACTTATATTGTATTTAACTATCAACATCATCGAATTATTTGATTTTCACGTGCAGCTTTGATGTGAATGATGTTCTGAAATATATGAACAACAACATCATCCAAAGATCGCTACAAGATCGACTCTACTATTCTTGGTAGGTGATGCTAGAATTTATATGCCGTTTATGGTGGTGTACATTCATAACTTTTTATTTACTTTTATTTATAATCAAATTTATTAAAATTTAATTCTGTAGCACGGATATAGATGGCAGAAGAAGGATACGTCGTGCATCTACACAGCTTAGATGCACGACATGCAAACCGGTTCGCTTGATGATGAACAAGGCTAAGCGCATCTAATATTGGGATTTCGAGGACTTCAAGAAGAATGTCAAACCGACATGAGAAACGGACAAGATATTCAACCAACTCATCCAATATTGGGAGTCCGAGGACTTCAAGGCTAAATGCGAGAAGACCAAGAAATATCGGTACAACGAGAAGGTTATTGAAGATGGTCCACAACGCCATATTTCGGTTCAAAATCATTCCCAAGCAAAAGAAAAAATTATTAAATTTATGTTAATTAAATATTAAAATTTTATTGTTATAAAAATTTTTGACCTAATTATATTACTATAATGTTCTCGATTCATAGAATGGGAAGAGAACTAGTTCTTCTTGAGTTGGTTGTCGTCGGGGAAGAGAGAGACGAACCTGAATTCGTCGACCCTCGGACGGAACGGGCCATGAAATCTGTGACGGAAAAGATCACACAGTAATCACAGGTCTACGGTTCAACTCCCGACGATCTCAGTCATTTACAAAGACAACATTTATTTAGAGGTAAATAATAAGATTACTGCTATTATATTTCTTTACTTAAATTAAATATTTTCTAACGATGCTAATTTTAATGTGTTTTATTTTGTAGATTGTTAGACCGTATAAGGGGCGTCTATATGGTCTCGCTTCGCTACAAAAGGATATCATCGAAGATGTCACGGTGGTACCCCTGTGGTCTAGGAGAGTTACGCGCAAGAACGACGCATCGAGCATCTCGAAACTACGCGCAAGAAATGCAAGATTCTCTTCAAGTAACACACCATCTTTTTAGGTCAATTCATTGGCGTTTGAAAAGCATTATGTTCAATCCAATCATGCTAAGATATTTAATTAGTACAATTTGATGTAAAATTCCGTCGAACCTATCCTCGTTTGAAAAGTAATACTTTTTTTTATGAAAAACGTTAAACAAATCTCGCAACCATGTGGGACGTATTTGTTGTCACTACACTAAACATATAACAATAAAGATATTATATATGATCAATATACACGTAATCATTTTAATAACTTGAGACTTTTTACACTTAACTTTAAATACCTACATAGTTCTCAACTACGAGACATAATGTTGTGCTTCTATTCTATTAAGGTCGTTTGCGCTTGATTGGGAATATATTCTAGTATTTCTTCATCAAAATTCCTACACTTATACAATTAACGATGTAAGTATGAATGTAAATATACATAATTAATGTACATAATTAAGTTTTGAAGTGATTATATGTACATTGCAAATGGTAAAAATTCTTGAAATTTTAACAATAAGTGAATGGTATTATACTACTTAGGAGTTGACCAATATTTCGTGGATCTTCCGTCGGTACGTCTTTTTTGCATGAAAGTATTTACGATCACACCAAAACAATGATCATATTGATAATCAATATGATTTTCTTTCGACCTTCTATATTTCGTTTGAATGGGAGGTTCAAACAATAAGACGTTGATACGTGATTTATTATCACAATCGATCTTTCAGTCATTACCTTTGTATTTTATTTATGTTTCTTAGTTGAAAAGAAATATTTTCGAATTGGTATATACATCTTTATATTCATGAGTTTTGAACTCAAAAATATCTACACATTGAAGACATTGGATACATATCTATCGAGAAATTTAATAGGATTCTTGAACCATTTAAACAATGTCATCTTTCCATTGACAATTGATCTAAATATTGTGATTGAGGTCTTATTCCCGTCATGAAACTCTAAATTGGGTTATCAACATTGTGTTTTTTTTTTAAAAATCAACTCTATGTTATCCATTATTTTATCGATGATGCCAACAAACATATTGATAACATTATTAAAAAAATATTTTTTAATATATGTAACATCCAAATCGTAATTTAAATGATTTTCAATAAGATGATTTTTTTAAAAAACGTTTGTGCCAGTTATCTCATCGGCTTTTATCTTAACATTTTTTTATGGTCATTATATCCTTCAATTCTTATAATTGCTTTTCGATTGAAAAAAATTGTAATCAACACATGGTAATATGGATAATAATTTTTTGAAATCTGGAAAATACATAAAAATTCATTTAGTTGTTGGAAATGAAACTTTTATTTATTGCGCCACTATTATCTTTAAAATAATCTATGAACAAAATTTATCATTCGTCTGTTGTTTGTCCCTACTCTGAATGAAATTCGATGTTCGTCGTCGTCAGATTAGAGACAACTAAAACTTTATCTTTAATTTTGAGCGGAGAAAAAATTCTCTAATTTAAAATGAATAAAAATTTAGTCTTTAACATATTTGTCATATTTATAGATGGAATTTTTGTCTGAATATTATATCCCTAAATTTATAATTCATAATAATAAATTATTCAATAGCATATATAAAAAACATTAAATATGTTCAATTTGATGTTATACAATATAACATAAAATCTTTTGATGTTAAGGTTTGGTCGTGAAGTATTACAAAGATCATTCTATTTGTAAATATTTAAATTATGACGAATTACATTATCGATATAACAACGTAAATTTAAATATAACTTTACAACAAATTAAACTGAAAATTAAAAATTATTAAACTATATATAAGAATTCGTAAACTATTTGATATCAATATGGATCATTGCAATATAATGTTGACATAACAATATATATAAACTAGTATAACAGTATTATATATAAAAACTAAATGTTGACACAAAAAACGGTTTAACATTAAAAAAATTACTACTCGGTAAGTACTCATGATTTGTGTAACATTAATTATTGAAGTATACAGTGAAAACAGATTTCTATGATATTATAGTTATCATAAAAATTTACGCTTACGTAATGATTAGGAACAAAGCATCGGGTGGTGTTTTTTCGTTCATTATTCCCCATATTGTTTTTGTGTTTATTTTAAATTTATTTTTGAACAAATAAAATTTGCATAATAAAAACGTTTATGGGATTTCTGAATAATTGTGTGGCTCAAAGTTCAATTTTCAAATAAGGATTTTGAAAACGTATTTGACTTGTGTCACAGTCTTAAATTATTTCTTATAATAATGAATTTTGCACAATTTGCTCTTTGGCGTTTAAATTCTTTTACGTATTTTGAGATCACCATAATCAATAAACATTACGACATATATATGCATACACAAATAATTTCTACATACTTGTCATAAATGTAGTCTTATTCGAATGATTTTCTGAGCGATGGAACAAATAAAAAAATCTCTTACAATTTTAATTATTTTTTAAATACTCATGTGTTAACACGTAATTGTTTTTAAAATATAAAAATATAACATTATTGACACTAACAAATATAAATAATTTTAAACGTTTTTTATTTTAAAATTTTGATGCGGTGTCATTGTATTTTCATTTGCATTAAGATGACATGACATTAAAATAAAGGACGAACAACTAAAAGATTTGAACTAATATTCGTATAACTATTTAGATCCATAAATTTAAAATCAATAACTTTTAATATATATTTTTTTTCAGAAATTATAGTCAACTTTATATATATTTATGTTTCCCCTAAAATATAGCTAAAAATAATCATTTCAAACATTAATTAAATTGATTCAAATTGTATACCTCGGTATACAATGTCATATCTCTTTATTTTATACATTCGAAACTTTAATTTCGTCAAGTTTTTGTAATTATACAAACTACATTAGTTTTACTCGATATTATAAAAAAATTATTTTAACTTACTATTGGAACTAATATGTATGAAATATCTATAAGTAAGATGATATTCAACTATTTCTTTAATGAAAATTTGTCATATTATATATATATATGTATAACGATATCATTATATAGTATGTGAGAAAGGAAAATAATAAGAGGGAAGACAAGAAGAAGAAAAGAAGACATGGTTCACATACCCTGCAATGAAATTGTTGAGGCCACTTTGGCAAAATGGCATGGGCTCCTAAATTCTTCGTATAATTAATTACACAAACATAGACGTACGTATATATATATATATATATACACACGCGTTCATGTACGTGTAAATATAATATTCACAGAGTAACCAAATATTTTATGGAAATTGTACTCACGGTGGCAGATAATTGGACCGACCCATTAATATTATCTTTCATACAAGCTTTAAATTTTGTAACCAAATGTAAATATTTCCTAACCACTTGTAATATAATGTTGACTTGTAGTTACAACGAAAACTGTTGAATTTGTGTACCTTCGCAATATAAATACATTAAGCACTTGTGTAAATAGAAACTAATATGGATATATATATATATAAGTATAATAAACTCATTTTTAAAAAATATGAAATTTATATTTGTTTAAAAGATTTAAGCCTAAGTGAAAAAATATAATAAAAGAGAAAAATCAGAGTTTTATTTAATTAATAACGAATACAATACAAATACCAAAATTTAGACAAGACAGGTTGAAGGAAAAATTTTTTGGACACATCGTCCCAGGTTGTCTGCCACGTTAAAACTCACAGCTGTAAAAAACTGGGACATCCAAGGGTAAAATGGTAAAAACTGTAAACAGTAACGGTCTACTGTGTTTTACAGGCAACTTGCCTGGGTCCAAAATGACAAAAAAAACCCTGTGGTTAAAATGGAGAGAGCTTCGTGCGGGATGTATTAGATTAAATAGTTAAATACGGAAATTAGCACCGTTAATTACTAGTTATTGGTCAAAAGAAGGACTGAACCGTGATTCCGATGTCACGTGACCTGAATCCCCAATTACGAGAAAATTTGTAAATAAATAAATAAAATAAAATATGTGTTTTTTCTGGTCAGTGAATGGCACGTCCCAACCGCTGGATTGGACCCAATCCTGGGGGCCCTTAATCCACGTGTCGAAATCTGAACAGTTTGATTTATGCGGCGCACCGGAAAATATCTCGCTGCGGCCGGGGTCTCTCCTTGCCGCCGTTAACGCTGTCGAAGTAATTTGAAAAAAAAATTATAATCAATAATTGGTCCCCATCCTTTTTGTTTCAGCGCCACAATAATTTTTGTAATTTCCTAGTTATTATTTTCCCCCAAAAAAAAAAATTGAAATGTTCATGCTTGATTTGCATAATATAAATTTTTGGGAATAAATAAAAAATGGCCATTAAATCTTCCACCTTACAAAAATATTTTAAATATTAACATTTAGATATATTTTTAATTAACATTAAAGTTTTTAATAAAACTAAACTAAATTGGACAAGTGTTTCTCATTCGCAGGCAGGCATGGTATTAACGTTCATCTTTTTTGGCATCAATGACGCCAAAATCAGAGTGCCAATGAGGGAACAAAATACTCAATACAACTGAGTATTTGTCCATTTGTTTTTATCTAATTTTGTTTTCATAAAGATAATTATTTATTGATAATAATTACATATTAAAAAAGGGAAAAAAGAAGAAGATTTTGATTTATTCAAAAAGGTTGAAGTAGCAAAAGAGCCGGGTTAAACGCCGTTTTGTGATCCTATAAAAGAGTCTCTTTCTCATGCAGTTGTTCGTCTACTTCCATGTGCTCTGCCTCTTTTCTATCTTCTTCTTCTCTTTCTTCTGCTCTAAAATTTTCTCGGAATATTAGCCGAGGAAAAAAAACTGACGCTCGAGCCTGCTCTTCTAAACGATAAAAGACCCATCTCTTTTTCTTCTTGGTGAGCATACAGGGGTTGTGATTCCATAGGCAAAACGCGAAAGCTCTTTTCTTTTTCGTTTGTTTTTCATTTTTCTCCCTCGGGTTTTTATATTCTTTTCCTTTCTTCAACTTTCCGGGAAAATTTTAGCTTTTCCTCCCTCGCTTTTTTCTCCTCATTCACCACGAGAATACCACAAAGACTCGGTGAAATCTCTCTCGCAGCTTTCCGTACCTCCTTCACTCTGCTTCTCGTCGCTTTCCATGAAATATCTCGTTTTTTAATAAAACTTTTGCAGAGCATCAGTCTCTCTCTCTTCTTCTTCAAGTTTCTTCCTTTTCTTCTTTCTTTCTTTCTTTATTCTTTGTCTCCTCTTTTTTTCTTCCCTCTTCTGAAATATCTCTTTTTGCTTTCAATGCTTCTCCTAACTCTCTGATATATATATATACATATATATATATATATATATAGGGAGAGATATAGACACGCACATACGCAGTTACAGTCACAGTCACAGTCACAGTCAGAGACCCTGTTCGGATAGCGAGAAAATGGAAACGGAAAAGGAAATCCTTCTCCCGAGAATCAAATTCACAGAGCACAAACTTAACAACACAAGAACCGTACCCTCCACCGTCGACTTCAACCAACCCAGAATCTTACGCATCTCCGTCACCGACCCAGACGCCACCGATTCCTCCAGTGATGAAGACGAGGAACATGGAATCTCCAAACGGCGTCGTATCAAGAAGTTTATCAACGAGGTCGCGCTCGAGTCGTTTTCCATGAACACTGTTGGTGGTTGTGATGGAACCAGGAAGAGACGGAAATCGACGGGAAGAGATTCCCGCAGGGCCGAAACTCCTTCTTCAGCGGCAGCAGCGACGGAGAGGAAGTTCCGGGGAGTGAGGCAACGACCGTGGGGGAAATGGGCGGCGGAGATAAGAGATCCTCTGAGACGTGTACGGCTCTGGTTAGGCACCTACGACACGGCGGAAGAAGCTGCCATGGTTTACGACAACGCCGCAATCCAGCTCCGTGGCCCCGACGCGCTCACCAACTTTGCCACTCCTCCGCCGCGCGCAACGGCGGAGATGGAGAAAACTCCACCAGGAAACGGCAAAGATGTCTTCACCGCGACTGCCACAACCTCCAGCAGCGTCGGCCTATGCTCGCCGGTGTCGGTTCTCCAGTCCCCATTCTCCGTGGAGGAATCCACTGAGATGTCACCAACGGCGACGGAGCCCTCGACCACCGTCTCAGAGACATTCTCAGACTTCTCTGCAACTTTGTTTCCAAACGACGACGTTTTTGATTTCCAAAGTTCGGTGCCCGACTTTTTCGGCGGTGATATATTCGGGGAAGATCTCTTCGTGAACACGGGTTCGGGTTTGGAACTCGGGTTCGGATTCGGGTCTGGATTCTCCAGCTGGCACGTGGAGGACCATTTTCAAGACATTGGGGATCTATTCGGGTCGGATCCACTCCTCGCGGTGTAACCAAAGTTACTTAGAAATTAACCGTATGAAACCGGCCGTCAACCGGCGGCGAGTCTTGTACGGGTTTGAGCTTGAAAACATCGGCGATGTTTATGAGTCTTAGTTTTGTTTTGTTTTGTTTTTATTTTAATTTTGTTATGTAATTAAATTTAATTAATGTAGTTAATGTCGAGGTTATTTGCATTAAAGTAAAGGTCCATCACATAATAACGGTGTGTGAAAATTCTTTTATTTCGCCTTTGATCACTTTTTTAATAAATCGCTTTAATTCTAGCAGAGGCACGTGTCCTTGCACGTGATAGGAACAATTGAAAAGCTTGGTTAATTTGGTTTATTAAGATAAGTTTACACGTGTGAAGAATCAAATCTAAGCAAGTGTCTATATGAAGGAACATTGATTCATACTTCGAATTTTTTAGCTAAAGAAAGCAAGAGACACAATATTTCAATTTATTATTTCTGGTTATCAATTTTTAGGTCCTTTCTATCCATCATATATGCTGAATTATATATATATATATATATCTAACTATATACTAATTTAGAAAGTTTGCAATTTTATGCTTACGATTACTTTTTTTCCTCTGCCAGTTTTAATTTTTTTGAGTGGAGAACATAGTCACATATTTGAATTTTTATTATATGAAAATATTCATTTTAATCGTGATGAAAGAGATACGTGAAAGACAATAAAATCAATGAACTCCATCTATTTTTTTTTGCCTTCGCTAATAGAAAGCAGAAGAGATCATGTTTTCTCGTTGTGAAATTTCTAATTTTTTGTATTATATTTGAATGTATATATCTTAAAAAATATTATTCTAAAATTTGTGTCCATTGAATAAATTTTTAACAGAAAATATACTTTGAATAAATAGGGGGATCTCAATTATTTATACATGGTACATCAAAATATATTTATTTTCAGTTCATTACGATAATGATTTATTTATATTAAATTTATCACAAAAGACTACTTTTAAATATACAGAAAATATTATTGTATTTTGTTTTTAGGTTTATTATCAAGCTATTTCAGTGTTATGCAATATTGAATATGAAAATTGAGATGATACTTGTACACATAATTTAAATGAAATCTATTTATTATGATATAAGTTTTAGATATTAATCCATAAGAATATTATGTATGTACAAATTAAAGTTTGAAAATGAAATAATAAAGAATCGAAGATCATTTATACGATAGGATTTTCTTCTAACGATTGAAATGGACTGATACACACGTAGGCATGAGCCGCGTATACTCGAGAAAGAGCGAAGTTGTGTCCCTTTCAACTCGCAAAGAGCTGCAATCAGTCCTTTTTTTTAATATAGTTTTCGATAAAAGTAATTAAATTCAATAATTAGTTAAGAACGAGCATGCGAGGTGTTGGTTTAATACAAAAATCCGATTATATAATGCATATACATATATTTACGGTAAATTTATAGACTTTATATTAATATTAAAAGGTGAGTTCAATGAATTGTGTTAATCGTTAGTTAACGATGTACAACAAATATATATACAAGTGTTATTGATTTAATTTAGTATAAATGACATTATTAACCTTATGATGAAGGCATTACAACGACTTACGACTCTAAAGAAGGAGAGAAGCGCGACAAGGATGAGCCGAGCATGGATCAAGACGAGGACGAGCCTAGTATAGGCGAGACAAGTACGGGAGCGGATGGAGAGCTAGGAGAAGATGATCACACATTGCCATGCCGGTGGTCCATGACAAGCCACTCACGAGATCCCGAGCAAAGAGCCTCCGTACAAGAATCAATGCGTACGTGGCTCAAGTGCTTTTCAACCACCGTCAGGAGTTCAACAACGAAGAGGGGGACACAAGCAGCAACTTTCCAAAAACCAAGACTCTCTTCGTCATCAATGAAGTCGAGGAACTCCACCAAATGGTGACATGAACAAAGGCAACAACTTGCCATATCTTGGCCGGCGCCCAACTTGCCTTAACCGGACATAGCCGTTTGAAATTCAAATTTCAAACCCAACGGGCTCTTGCCTTTTCCACCAAGATCCATGTTGCCTTTCTTAGCCTTGTCCGAATTAAGGCCCAACGACCATATTGTATTTTTCCCTTTCTTGTTCTTTCTCGGTCATTATTTAAAACCGAGCCTTGTTTTGTTGGAGAACAATCTTGATTCGAATAAAAATTTCTAAGTTCTTTTTCAATTCTTGCGAGTTTTCGCCACCTTAGTTCCTCTTGTGCTCCGGGAGTCCAAGACGAACGAGAGACTGTATCGAAGGTCACGTCCATAACCTTCGTGGTGTCCTACGATCCACCCGTCCATTCATCACTTGAAGGATCGAGCGAGCGCCCCTCTTGGTCTGTTCCCCTTCTTCCACCTTCCCTACCACCGAGTCTTGGCTAGAGAGTGCCCTTAGGCCTTCTACCAACTCAACCTATTCCATTCTTGCGGCTTAAGTCACGGAGCTTGTATCAGTTTTTGGTATCAGATCCCGGTCCTCGGCCACAAGCATATCCGCTACCCTCTCTATTTCATTTTGATTTTGTTTGTTGTTTGATTTCGTTTGCTAAGTGTTGCAGTATTCATAAAAGAAAACTTCGAAAAAAGGAGAGAATCATGGCCGAAACCGGAGACGTTCCAACCAACACCCTCGCCGAGATCCTCCAAACCATGCGAGACATGAATTCCTGTCTCTTACGCCTAGAAGAAGCATCGAGACGCCCACAAGCCGAGCGTTTCGTCGGACCACGGGAGAACGCTGACTATCCCCCGAACGAACACCTAAGGCCGAGACGTGCACCACACTTCAGAGAGCAACCACGACGAATGGAGG